>CACSLK010027773.1:15674426-15702116 GCA_902706635.1 Striga hermonthica
AGTTTTCTTTAGAAACTTTATGCCGCCGCTTTTGGTGGTGGTGGTGGTGCCGGTGCCGGAGGAGGCATTGTTGCCGGTATCGTTAAGTGTCGTCGTGTTGTTTTTCGCGAGTTTTTTCCATTTTTTGAGCATTTGTTGAAGCCTAACTATGTCTCTAATCTTGTTAGAGGACTTTCTTGATGATGAGTCCATCTATTTGTGTGTATGAAACTATGAATATGATATGTTTGTGTGTGTGTGTGTGTGTGTGTGTGTGTGTTTAAGTTTGAAATTATAATGGAAGATAATGAGAATTTGTTGTGAAGATGCAAAATGATGATGATATACACATATATATATATATGGTGAAAATAGGACAAAAAAACAATTATTTAAAGGAAAATAAAGGGAAGAAAAATAATGGAGAGATTCCATGTTATTATATGAGTCAAACGTTATAAATAAATTTAATCTACAACTTGTGTTATGGCGACAGCACAGTACAGCATGCAGCACTTAACTAGTTAATTACCACAATTAGCACAGTACAACATGTTATATCATTACTTAAATAACATTAATATAATTTTATTACTATGGTAAGTTTATTTGTTGTATATAGAAAATTGGCTCCACTGTGGAGTCAACTGTTGGCTTCATAGCAAAACCGATGTCTTGTCGGTTTTGCTATGGAAAATAATTGAACTAGTACAACATTCATGTATCACACGGGTACAAAATTTAAAAAAATTATTTAAATTTTATTTTTTTTTTTTGCAAATATACATATATAAATATATTTTTATATATTTAGAATGACACATTTACTTATGCGACTTATATTTTATTTCCCTTTTTTTTACCGTTGAGCTACATCTCCAACTTATGTGACTTACATGTGTTATATTATAGTAATGTTTATAACTTATATCATATAACTATTTGAAATATAAATATATTAATTAATGAATAATTTTATTTTTATTTAATAATAAAAAACTAATTTTATTATTGTTATAAATATATATATAATTTATTTATTTTTTATGCATACAATATGAATGTTAAATCGAAATTCATCAAGAGACGATTAATTTGAAATACTATATATGTAAAACTGATAAAAGATACAAAAGTTGTTAACTTTTAAAATAAAATAGTTATAATAAAAGTGATATTAAAATGCAATTAATACGTGTAATATGATCATAAATAACTAACATATTTATGGATATTCGGACCTAATTACTTTTGGATTGGAAGTAAATTAAAATTTACTCAAGCCTAATACCGAAACATGTAATTTTGCTACATAGAATCTCGAAGCATGCGAGTCTGCCACTTAGAATATTCTGAATTCATATATAGGTAATGTATTAATAGGAACTTGTTAGTTTGAAGTTTGGAGTAATTCTACGGTCCCGTTACATAACTATTTCGTCGAGGTTTGTAACCTTAGATCAACTATCCACGACGGTTACATGATGATCTAACGGTTACAAATTCTGACGAAATGATTCCGTAATGGGACCGTATCATTTTCATGAAGTTTGAACCATTATTAGATCGTGGCTCATCTTGATTAGTGCACACCGCTGTCTGGCTAAAAACCACCAACCATTAATTAAAGTAAATTTTTTTTTTTAATTAGTTTATTACTAATTGTAGATCTGCCATTACTTAATGAATAATTTAGCTAAATACTTAAAGCTCTTCAAACTTCAAAGTCAGGTATAGAGGCATTATTGTACTTATAAAATTCTTTAAATATATAGCATCATGTTAGGCATATTTAGCTTCATATACTAACTAATATAACCATTATCAATATTTTGTTCTTCCTAAATTATACTACTTGGATATTTGTGGCTAATAATTATTCCCTCTAACTAATATTTTTTTTTTCAAGTAATTAAATGTAAGAGATCATTTGGGATCTGTTGGCAAAATGATAGAGTCTAATACGACAATCATTTTAAAACTAAAGAGTATTTTTATATGTCACTCTTAATAACATTGAATAAATAGCATCTTATACACTATAATTATAATGTGATGAGACATCATATAGCAACTTTATAAATGGATATCTTACTACATAATACCTAAAGGTCTATTTTGATATGATCAAGGATCTTAAAACGATTGTTAGATATCATAACAAGGTAGGATTTGAGATCTAAAGGATTCTTTTCGTAGGAGGAAGTATTCCCAATTTTTTGAATCATTCATTACACTGCCTTTTGATTTTATAGTACTCTTCTTTATATTTTTTTTTTTCTGATTTTGGGCATCGGAACCCAATTTATTTGGTGCGGTAACAAGGGCTGCAAACGAATCGAGCGGCTCGAGTCAAAGCTCGACTCTAACTTGAGTTTGACCGAACTCGAGTCGAGCTTGAACCCATATTTTGCATTGCCGAGCGGCTCGTCGAGCGGCGCGAGATATATGCTGAATTACTAAAATACCCCATATATATACATACATATTACAATAGTATAGCATAGGTGCTTAATGATAATTTTATTTTTTCACTTAAAAATTTTATAGCCGAGTTCGAGCATTTTGATTTCGAGTCGAGCAATTGTACGTATTTATCGAGTTGAGCTCTAGCCTCATAAATCGAGCCCAACGAGCTCGAGCTCGAACTCGAGCAGCTAAAAGAAAAAAAGCAATCCTGCTTGACAAGGCCAATGCTCAACTCAGCTCGGTTCATTTGTAGCCTAGGTAGACATATAAGCATGGGTAAATGAAGTAGATGAAATAGGAGAAGTAAATAGAAAGCCCTATTTTTTTGCATAATGAGAAGAAATAAGAGAGCAGTAAAGAAAATTATCTACTGTGAAAAAGTTCTATGTATCCAACTTCGTTTTTGTAATACATTTGTTATAGTTAATTTTTTTCAAAAGTTGATAAATAACAAAGGATTAAATCTATCAACGGGAATAAAATCTATAAAACTCTAATAAAATACTCGGGCTTATATAAAATTCAAAAATCCATCTGATCACATAAAAGATGACACCCTCCAAATGGTCAATGTAGTGTTCATAATTCGTTTGCTGCCAAAATGAATCATAATCCCAAGTTGACTTCTCTCAATAACCCTTCTGCAGAACTCATTTTTCTGCTAATTGTGAAAAAAAAAACAATTAAATGCCATATGATTCATTGCATTATTAATCTCTGCTACCTTCATGTACTTTGCCTTTTTTTTTATTATTATTTTTCTATACAGTATTAAAAATGCTTAGTAGATCGTGGCAGATGGCACACAAGATTTCCATGTGATTCGCCACACCCAATCATAAAAATTAAGCACTAAATAAATAATTACAAGTAGTAATTTCGATAATTTCTAGAAATGATTGCATGTGTAGGTCAGCATTAATCCTATGTGGAGGAAAGAGAACATGCAAAAAAAAATTGAGCTGGCGACTCGCCCGTCGCTTATCTCGCACACAGTACGGTGCATAAATCTGTTGTTTGTCTCTATACATGGAAGTATTAAAAATACAAATAGCTAGCATTATAGATAGCTCTCTAGACTGCTTGCTATTTGATACATGACGTGGATGTCTTCTAGCTAGCAGTTAGCTAGGACTGTTGGAGACACCCTAAGCGTCTCCAATGGTTGGCTATTTGGCTAACTATTATGACGTGGACAGGGGGAAAGTAAGAGAGAGAGTAGTCACTAGCTACTAACAAATAGCTTATCTATTTCACGTAGCCCAAGATCATGTGAGAGGAGTACGTGGGTCCAATAGTGTAAAATAGTTATTTTTCTTATCACTCACATCCACGTCAGCTGACCATATAGCTAGTAATAACTATTACCATTGAAGATGCCCTAATAATTCTATGTATTTGAAGTATCAGTAATTAAAGTTGGCTTCTCGTGATTAGCATTTAATTAAGCAAAATACTGCTGCTAATCATAGACAATTAATCAAAGGATTTAATTAAGTGTACGTACGTGATCCAACTCTCTTCATCTCAAAGGTCAAAGTCAAAACCAAAAGGGACATGTTAGTACACCTTGGTACTCACGTCACGCTCAGTCTATTTATATTCCTAGCTAAAATAAAGGAAATAATATTTTGAACTAATCAGAGAAAAAGAACGAGGAATGAGGAATTAATTACACATGATTATTCTAACTATCACTTTACAACTGAAAACTGTTGGTCAAACTAGGGATGATTAATTTTTTTTTTACGTACTAATTTTTGTTAAAAACGTAAAAACAATTTGAGATGACAATTTTTGTGAATATGTAAAGAGCAAAAGCATGCACTTCATGGCCAAAAAAGAGAGAAAATATGTTCTTTTAGAGCAGTCTATAGCATAAACGACGCTACATGCACTAACGAACAATGCTAAAGATCGATTACCTGGTGATACGTTAATTATGTACCGATTAACTACGCAACTGGGGGAATAAAAATACAGTTACCTTTCGACCAACAAGTGAGGAAGCCATATGTGTTACACAAGTAATATACTATCTGATACAGCACCGAGTGCCTTTCGCCATCCCAAAATGGTGCCTTCAGAGGTCCAGGGCTTCTCGAAACTCCTTGGATACAAATGAGATATCATACGCTTTGAGATGCATAAGAAAATTTGAATGGGCCCACTGAAGACTCCTACATGCAACAGTGATCTCCACAACACTGGCTAACAAACTTGAGCTCATGAATAAGACCAAGTTCTGACGGAATAGGATGCCCGGCAAGCAAATCAAGGGAATGTCCACAATAGCAGTTCCGAAGATATGTATTCCAAGCTAAAATCGGAGTCACTTGCTGATAAGAAAAATTACGGTCAAAATCACTGTACCTTAGACCAAAATGTATATCCAATTTTCCCAGTGCCAGACAATCAACCAGGCAAAAAACTCGTACTGTCGCAAAAGACAAAGACTAAGAGACGGATGAGTCATGACCACTTCTTCTTTTCGGGGGTCTGACTGGCTGAGCACCAGGATCTGTTGCCGGACGAGTCCTCTTCACAGTTGATTTTGCCAAAGATTCGGATTTCCTTGAAGATATAAGAGCCGATGGCAGGAGAGCATCAATGGCTTCTCGTTGCTGCTTCCTTTTCATGATAGAGTCTTTACGTAAATCAACTTCATTAGAATCTCCTCTTTCGCGCTTCTCCTTGATACTTCTCTCGGAGGATGATGTGGCGGTCCTTGCCCCAGGTGGCTTGTCATGCTTATTGGGTTTCAATCTTGTGTCATCACATACAGGACTCTGGTGTTTCTGGCTTTTACTCTTCGCCTTTCCTATGTAATTAGCCGAGTGTCTCCTATTATCATCACAACCTTTTTCCATGGTAGATGGTTTTTCTTCACTATTGCCCGCATAACTTTTTGCAGTTTTCTCTCGGTTTTCGTCCAACTTTAGGGTTGCGCCCTTCAGTATGTTTTTCCTGCTATCTGAAGCCGAAGCAGAAACTAACTCCTTTGCCTGTGAGATATTTGTCCCTTCAGTAGCTCGTTTGTTATCGTCTTTACCGGCATCTGTACGGGCACTCTCCGATACGGTTGTCTCAGTGGATTGCCTCGTTCTTTCAGAAGCATGCTTCGTGATCTTCTTCTGCGTATTCCCGGATTTGAAAGTGGGTTCATCCCTTCTGCCTCCAGGTCCACATTTGCAGATGGAACTGTATGGCTTTCTCCCAGATATAATCAAGTTCCTCTGTTTTGCATCATCCACGAGGGCTGCCCAGCTCCGGTTAGCCTGCAGTGTTTTCGCGTTACCAAAGACCCACAGAGAGATTCTGGCCCGAGTCAAAGCAACATTCATCCGTCTGACATCAGAGACGAACCCAAGGTTGCTATAGCCAGGTGTTTCAGAGCCCGAACCTGATGCTCTAACAGTAGAAAGGATCAGAATGTCAACTTCACGGCCTTGAAAGCCATCAACAGTATTAAATTCCATATCATCTGCCATAGAGGATCCAAATGCACTTGAGAACCGTGAACGTAGCAGGGATAGTTGACGTTTGTAAGGAGTTATGACGCCAATTCTTCCTCCGTAAAACTCCGATGGATGACTGTCAACAATAAACATGTATTTCAATCTTACCAGTTACAACGGAGGGCCAAAAACTTGTGGCAAATCACCTTAAGAAAAGTAAGCCGTCAAACTGAGCAAAACAAAATCAACTTTTTAATGCTATTTGTCAACTTTTTGGGTTCTAATACCATATTTTTAGTCTCCTTCGTATTTCCGAAGGTTTTCCAGAATTCTAGGAGTTTTTGGATTCTCTAGTTATTCAGGGTGTGGGGGGTTTGGGTTTTAATATATTTTAATTTCCATTTTTCAATTAGTTTCTTTTTTTTTTTATATTTTTGTTATTTCAGTTTTCTTTAGTGTTTTCCATTTCTTGGTATTTCTTAAATTGATTGTATGTCAGAAATTAGCTCTAGGGGACTGATTGAACATTAAACCGTTTAATAGGAGAGTTCCCAGAGTCGGGGAGATGATGGATGAAGTACCTCTTCTTAAAATATCGTAACAGCTCAACGGCAGCATCCGCCTCAGACTCATTGTACAGAGATAATGACGCTGCATTCTTTCCACGAAGCTCCTGCCCATCTGTAATATCGAAAAAAACGTACGGGCCAAGGCACCACGTCTCGTGGAAAGATGCAGTTTTCCCAGTCATGTGTTTTCCATTCAGCAATTTGCCCTCATAAAAATGGGAAGAAGGAAATCGGCATATCTCCGGATGCATTCTATACTGGTCCATGCATGAACAATTTTGGGTTATTTTAGAATGAAAGATTAAGTAGATACAAGTAACAGAGTTCAGGATTTACTTAAAAGGATAGCTTTGCCACTATCAGAAGATCTATCTATCTATAACTCCCTTAAAAGTATGAGTTGTTTCTTGAAACTTTTGAATTGCCAAGAATATCCTCATAAAAAGATAAGTGTTAAGGTTATTAATGTAATTTTCTTATTCATGTTAGGAAGTTACAACTTTTAATTATTATATTTTATTTTGATGCTTAATTATATCTTTAAGTTCTTACACATACAAAACATTATCTACACAAATTAATATATTTTAAATAATAATTTATTCTAATTATATTATTTTGAATTAATCTACATATGATGTTAGGTTTCGAATTGGTTATTTTATCTATAATCTATAACTCCCTTAAAAGTATGAGTTGTTTCTTGAAACTTTTGAATTGCCAAGAATATCCTCATAAAAAGATAAGTGTTAAGGTTATTAACGTAATTTTCTTATTCATGTTAGGAAGTTACAACTTTTAATTATTATATTTTATTTTGATGCTTACTTATATCTTTAAGTTCTTACACATACAAAACATTATCTACACAAATTAATATATTTTAAATAATAATTTATTCTTAATTATATTATTTTGAATTAATCTACATATGATGTTAGGTTTCGAATTGGTTATTTTAAAGGCACTTTTAAAATGTAAGAGAAAAAATTATTTTAAGATTTCTTAAATAAAATATATGATATTTCATAAGTGTGAAATATATAATGCATCACTAAAAGTATCATCTTTAATTTCTAAATATTATATTGTTTACCATATAAATTTTTGGTTATAGTATTAAAACAATTAAACAAGAACAATTTAGTGAACATGCATATGTTTAAGAATAATTGAATCAAATATAATTATTCAACATACAAAATGTCAACTTTCTACGTAAAAAAGTTATTTGTTAAGTAAAAAAAAATATATAATCTTAACATAAATATTTGTTTAAATTATTCACTAAAACAATATGCATAATATGATTTATGTTTACCTCTTAATAGTATGTATAGTATATATGTTTTTTATAATAATGTGTTACATGAATTAAAATAGCATTTACTGAATTGTAATATAAGCAAAAATAGATTAATTACAAAAATAAAATAATCTAAAATTCTATTTTAAATCTTGAATTTTATAATACGTGTACTTATTAGAAAATAGTTACAATTAAAATTAATTGAATAAAAATAAATAGTGAATTTACTTTAAATATGAATCATTCATTAAAACTAGACTCATTAAATTTTCACATTTAGGATAGTTTTAAAAATCTGGAAATGAAGATAATGCATGTATGACAATTTTAGGAGATGCACCAATAATTTATGTTGGACAAGATATGTAGATAGATGAGTATCTTTAATCAATAACTATTTTTTTTGAAATAATTATGACTTTAAAAATATTTTCAAATATTGATGTGTCTCTTATGTCACTATATTTATGACTAGAGAAAAATTATATATATCTAGGTATTATGAAATGTTATACTTGCAAATATGGCTAATTGCAACCACTGTAATCAAAATAATTGCGAATGAATTATTCAAACATAATGTTTTAGCTTCCAATCTACAATAAAAAAATGATATAGTTATAACAAATTCGAATTATTTTTCAAAGAGTATGATGCAAAAGGATGACATTAGAAAACTATATTTGATGACAATATCAATGATAATTATTTTAAGCAAAGGTAGGGATGAAATGTTGACGAAGATATAAATAATGTTAAGATAAAAATAAAATATGAAGGAATCATCATTACATAATTCATTTAAACTGGAATTAGTAATTATTCACATTTAGGATAGTCTTGAAAATTCGAGAATGAAGATAATGGATATATGACAATGTTAGGAGATGCAACAATAATTTATGTCGGAAAAGATATATAGATAGATAGGTAGCTTTAATCAATAAAAATGTTATTATTCCTATGCTTTTCAAGTAAATTTTCTTTTTGAAATAATTAGTTAATTACGACTTGAATTAAAGACATTTTCAAATATTTATGTATCTCTTATATCATTATGACTAGGGAATAACTATATATATCTAAGTATTATGAAATATTATACTTGCAAATATAATTACACTTGCAACCACCGTAATCAAAATAATTGAGAACGAATTATTTAGACATAGTTTGTTAGCTTCCAACCGACAATAAATAAAAAAAAATCATTATAAATTATAGTTATAGCAAATTTGAGTTATTTTTCAAAGAGTATGATGTAAAAGGATGACATTAGAAAGCTATATTATGAAGACAATAATAGTGATCATTATTTTAAGCACAATGAAGATATCATTAAATAACAAAATCAAAGACTATAATTTTTTTTAGCATTTACATTTTCACTAAAAAAATATTAATTTTATTTTTGGTTTTCAACCCAATGTTTTTTTTTTTTTAATTTTATTCATCATAGAGTTTAGATAATAGTATTAAATACTATATTTCATTATTCAATAAAATACACCATTTTTTGTTAAACTAAATGAAAGAAAATTATATTATACTTTTAAATATAAACCTAATACTAAAAATAATTTGAAAAAAAAATACCACGTGCGTAGCACGTGCATCTTCCTAGTAAGAGTAAATATAGAAAGGCTTTAAATGGAATTGCTATATTTTCAAGCCCATTGCTCCATTTAAGGTTATAATTTGCTGTAATCAAAAGGCTATGGTATTTCTGTACTTATCTTTGACATGAAGTGCATACAGCTGGCAACTAAAAATGCAGTGGAGGTTTGCCGTTGGAAGAAATCGTATATTCGGAAGAAAATAATAGTGATATCGAGACTACCTGTTCAGTGAGCATGATTACGGGATGACCTGCTCTTTGGAATCTTTCAAACATGCTGCACTGAAACAAGTATTTGCTAGCAACATTTGAGAGGACTGTGGCAGGAAGCTGCTTCGGATCACCAACCTTACGAAAACAATTTCCCAGGTTAATGATACTAGGCATTCTTAAAAAAAGAAAAATTGATGTCAAAACCCTTTCAACTGCTCACCATGACACATTTGGATCCCCTCGATTTTAGGAGCTGAAATGGAATAAGAGTGGCGGGTTCTAGGGCCTGGAAAGAGGTAAAATCAAAACACAATTTCCAGAAAGCAAATAAGGATAAAACACAAAAGGAAAAGGAAGTACTTGAGCTGCTTCATCAATCACAAGAGCATCGAACAGAGCATTTTCAGATACGTTAATGAATTTATGGCCTGATGTATGCTCAGAGCACACTGTATATACATCTCCACCACAACCACTTAGTGTAGTCACCACAATTTCAGCCTCCTTTAAGATGGCAGTTCTAAGTTTATGTCTTAGGGCTCTCATTTCTTCATTGGCTTTCTTCTCCCTTGCCTGAACACTGGCAAGATCTGCATATGTTGCTTTCTTCTTTTCATACAACTGCCTTAGCTTCACTTTTAGATCAGCATCAGACAATACCTTGGCATCTCCACCATCTCCTTCCACTAGAATTTTAGAGTCAGAATTCCCTTCCTCCAAGCTAGCCCTCTTGGCTTCGTAGTATCGTATGCGGTCAACTAACTTCTCTAGATTAGAACGGATTATGGTTAAAGAGTCTGCACTATTTTCATCGCCCGCGTTCTTCTTTTCTTCCGCAAGACGATTTTCAACGAGTGTATCAATGAAATATGGGAGAGAAGTTAAATGAACAGTTTTTGGATTGCCAACCCTCACAAGATATGGCTTGAACATCTGTCCATCACATCCATAAAGACCTTCACTGGAAATTCTTGCAACTAGCTCATCAACTGCAGCATTGGATTGAGCACAAATGAGAATTCGGCCTCTGCTGCAGCTTCCGGTAGACATATTATTTTTTACATCTTCATTCAATTGTCTAGCCAATGCTGCATCCTGCCAAGCCCTTGCAATCGCAGCAGACTGACTAACCTTTTGGTTAGTCCTAGAACTACTACTGGTGGGCATTGATTCATAATTGCGTACTCTTCTGGAGTCCATTTGGGAGAAAGCAAGCAAACCACTAACCATAGCAACAATTGTACGAGTTTTCCCAGTTCCTGGCACAAAAGTATACTCACTCAGAATAAAATGCAGGAGAAATATATAATAAAAGATGAAATTGATCCTTGAATGAGGTTCAAAGAAAAAAAAAATATATAATGCAAGTGTGGGAAGGAAACAAAGAAAACAAAGCACCTGGAGGTCCCTGAATGAGGTTCAACTCGAAATCCTTCTTCAAGTCAAAAGGACCAATAGAAAGACTAATAGCCTGCAGCTGACTGTCGTTATATGACGTCCTAAAAATCTGCTGCAGTGATTGAGAAAGTTTACTAAGATTTCCGACTTTTGATTCACCACAAGCATGATTGGCAGGATTCAAGATGATTGGGAGCAATGGGATTTCCTTTATCGATGACAACGCCTGGAATTCCCGAAGTTGAGGGGTAATGCTCATAATACGACTAACATACCACTTGCTTCTTTCAGTGAGAAATTTTCTAGCTCGATCGAGACGAGAACATCCTTGAAGATACAGTCTCACCGCCAAGATATTTAATCTTTTCTTATTGTCTTTTTCACGCCTCTCAACCTATAAACAGATTGGATCAATTGGTCAAGTTCATAAGCAATTAATCCACATACCGTGAGCACCACAAAACAATTAGCAAGATCTCCAGCTGATAATAAAGAAAAACAAGTGCTAGTGATTAAGGTAGTTAGATCATTCGTATCAGATTTCAAAAGGTCATCACTTAGCTAGTGGATCTTTTGGTCACATTACCGAGTAAGCTGGTTAGTCAATTCGTGGCAAACACACAATGAAGAAGGGAACAAGACAACAAGACATGCACAAACTAATTTAGGTAACCTCGCTTGTAAGAGTAAAAATAAATGAAATCCATGTAAACAATGTCAATAGAGTAACTTCAGTAAATAACTCCCTCTAAAGCGAAAATTTGGCAACTTGTAGAAACGCCCATTAAAAGAGCAAAAATAATGCAAATAACTAATCTCTCCTAAATAAGATAACCACACATGCAAGCTAAGTAAAGAACCAAAGTTAATTAAATATAGACATGAAATACCTTTCCAACAGTATGAACATCAACGACGGAATTCCTCAAAGGTTGTTTGGTTAGCAATATAAGATCATTTTCCAACAAACTTTTAGATGCAGTGGACCCACTTTCATCATGTACAAAGCGAACAACATGGAACTCATCAATTCTCTCAACTGACAGCACAGATAAACTTCCAAAGCACATTTCTTCTGATGAAGCCATCTCCTGGTAAGAACTCTGTAATTGGGCTTTGAATTCTTCCAAAATCAACGGTCTGAAGATTTCAACATACCCATCAGGTGACGGGAAACACACAGGGACTTCCTTCAATTTGCCAACATTTTGGTTCTCCTTACCATCTCCAGAAGCTAATCCAACTGCCACAAAGAAATCCAACTCTAGGATGGGCCTGTACCAGTCATCGAGCCTGGGGGGCTGAAATCTTTTCACTTTATCACCCATCCTCATGGAACCAGGTCTGTTCCCCAATGGTAGGCTAAGCTGGATAACTTGTCGTTTAGGACCAGAAGTGTTTGGCTTTGTAATAAGTGTCTGCGGACGTCTTGGTGGTTTGAAAAATGCAAAGTTCCACGCCTCACCATCAGTATCACTGACTATCTCTTTTAAGACTTCATCTCTCGTTTTTAAGGATTTATCTGCAACCTTCCTAACATTGCTTGAGGGAGTTACAGTTGTATCGAAGGTCTTGCTACTGGAATACTGATGAGAAGGTATTTGTTTTGAACTGACAGTTCGATCAGATATCTTCGTCAAATTTGAATTGTCTTTCAACAGGAAGGAATCGGCTACACAGTGTTTTTTAACAAAACCAAATTCCTCTCTCCTGCTCTCTGATGGCTTGGCTTGAACAGGAGACTGAATCGTTTGTATGCTTGTATTAGTATCTGAGCCCACTTTCTCAAGAAAATGACCAGTATAATGGTTTCCAGATTCTTTTTCCTTCGGGTCAGCTTCTAACTCCCCAGCATATCTTGCATCAACATGGTTATCATCATATGCACTTGCGATTGACTGCCTGTTAGAGAACCCCATACTGGTAGAAACCTCTGTTTCATTCTCATCATCAGAAAGAATTATGACCTGGCCTCCATCCAAGTCTGCCAATGCTTCAGAACGTATCCTTTCTGCTGCATCTACTACTAAAATTTCAGATTCTTCCGAAGGGTGGCTTTTATTCAGTGCGGAATTCTCATCTATTAATGAAACAGAAAGCCGTGCTACTTGCTTGCTCAGTTCATCCATAGAAACCTTTTCTGCACTTAAAAGAAAGGTAACTATTATAGTAGAATCTGTGGATTATAATAAACAGGTCAATACTAAATTGAAAAACCAACCATGTGAAACAAGTTTCTCAATATCTCTAATTGCTGAAGCAGATTTGTTACTGCAGGATGCTCTAAATTGACCAAGCAAATAAGTCAGTGTAAGTCTCCAATATCTATTCACAACAGCAAGTGATGACTTCCCCCAATCAGCCAAATCATGAAGCCACTTCAAGCTGTCATAAGCTTTCAACATCGTAACAGAATTATCGGGAAGCTTTTCAAAAACAATAGGCATAACTTCAAGCAAACGGATACACGTCATCTGAAACAAGAAACAGAGACAAGTTGTTGGGCTTCAACTGTAAGACAGCTCAATTCAGTTCAGGGAGCAAGAAATTAAAGTACGTGTGATTATTGATTAACCAAGATCCACTCCGAAGAGTCAAATAACCTAAAGTGACAAATTACATAGTCCAACTAACACCCATCGAAAACAAGACACTACTACGCTCCTGGAAAGTTTTACTTGGGACTTGGATGGTTTGTGTCATCATCACAGCTGATACATGCATTTATACGGATATAGAACTCCCCACGCGCAGAAATGCTAAAAAAGGTCATACTGTATGCATAATTAGACCCAAGGTAGTGCAGAATTAAACAGAACATCGAAAAACATAAATGTCAAATATTAGTAGTACAATGAGGACCTGAGATACTGAGTAATCCGTGAATGGCTTGCCTCCATCGAGGCATTTCAATATTGAACGCCATGCAACTTGTGAGAGTAAGCAGCTAAACTTCTTCCATGTTTCAGAGGTAACAATTGAAAAATGTGTATCACCATCAGTGTGTGAAGAATCAAGTATAGGTTGCACTAGAAATCCCCCTTGCTCAGAGAATCTAGAAGCCTCAGTAACACCTGATGATTTTTGCATCGTCTGAGAAGATGAATTCCCTTCTTTGAGCAATTTGCACAGGATGAAGAAGAGATGATGTAAAGTCTGAAAGTTTGACAGCACAGAATCCAACTGAACCTGAAATATGGAAGAGAAAATAACATCAGTAAGCAAAAAAATAATTACTTTCTAACTGGTTTATAACATTAAGATGACAACCGAGTGGTCAGTCAACCAATTACTTGAGAAATATCTAACAATGTATCATTTAAAGGAGAAACTTCAAAAACAACAAAGGACGAACTGCCCCGATCAGTTTTCGAAGCTTACTTATCTCTATTATCAAAGTGAAGAAGTGCTCCAGCATCCAGTAAAATCCGTATAGACAAGATAGATATGAACATGCAAGTAATTGATGTCAGGTCGCCTTAATTGAAGACATTTTGTTGCTAACCTTAACTAATGTTAATCTCAACGCTAAAAGAATAACCAGTCCCACTTCTGCAACTTACCAATTTCAAGGCGTGTGTCAATCCTAGAAGAACAGCAAACAACGAAGATGGAATTGAGCAAAGGAATTGCAGACCAGAAGTAAGGCCACGCCGGTTTGAAATTTGTTCAAGGATTATTTTACCCACTTGCCTGGTATTCTACAACAATCAGATAAAATTGGGCCACAGTGATTAAGGAAAATTATTCTTGTGTTGAACACAAAGCACATCAAAATGATAAATAACAGTTACATCATTAGGATCCACAAGAAAGAGAATCAAACTGTTGCTCATCATCGGTTCCCAAATCCACTGCTTCCTAAGCTCTCCTTGCTCCATTCTAATAATGTAATGAGCAGTTAACCTGCGTTATTTGTCCAGATGGTTCCGCTCTTTAACTCAATCTTCACAGGAAAAAAAAAAAAAAAAAAAAAAAAAAAAAAACACCAAACTACGATGTTCATATCACATGAAAAACCAAAAAGGAGCTAATACAAGACACTAACCTCTTAAATGTTCTAACTAAAGGCAGGCACATAGTTGAAATTCTAATAGAGTTCCTCGACTCTGTTCCATCTCCACCATCATCGGAACCAGAGGGAACTTTCCACCCGAAAAGATAAGAAACTTCTGAAGCACAGGTTGCCAACCAATTTCTAACAGAAAGAGTCATTTCTGAGCTATTTTCAGGCTCAATCAGGGAAAACCTAGATAACGCCCAAAAAGTGGCTTTGGAGAAGGATACTGGAAGAACCAATGGATCAGTATCCACCAAAACATCAAACCATAACATGGGTACGCACATCCAACTCCCATCAACTTGTGAGATTATTTTATGCTGCAGCATGAACTCGTTCCAGCAACTATCATCCTTCTTTTCAATGTGAAATCCAGACAGAATCTCTTCATCGTCATCCACATCACAATTAGTGGGTCTGACAGGTTTATCACTTGGATGCAACTGACCGTTCAAAATGACGGAGATGAACGCACAAGCATCAGAAACTATAATAGTTTGAATAAGATCTATTGCAGGTTGACGAAGAGAAGTGTGCAGTGATGAATCCTTCAAGGAAGACACCAAAGATGGGCCCCTATAGAGGTAACAGCAAACAGAAACAGAGAACCCATTCAACCTTTTATCATTAGCACAAATAGTATTCAAAATCCATTAACTTGTAATCAACTGTTATGGCTTATGTGCTGATTGAGAATATACACAGACTATGTGTCAGCTTTGCATACTTTGGCATACACGTTTCATGCTTCTACTTCTCGTGCTTCAGACAACACATGAGCAACCCAATAAAAGTATCCTACGCATTGATTTTCTAATATCATTAATATCTAACACTAATTACATTTTTTATAAATACTAAATAAAACCTTTGTTTTCCAAGTAACTCCTTATATTTCCTTGGTCATTCGCATGAGGAAGACTAATATAATAGTTACCAAACGGCCCAGGAGTTGTATAGTGAGAAAGATGCACACTTGATAGGTGGTATTCCCGGATCACGCGTAGAGAGAGCCGGGAGGACGTGAAGCTACTACGGAAGAAAAGCAAGTAGAAGAGGGCTTATGCTCGATTGTAGAAAGTGGAACGGAACAAACTTTTCGCTTTTTATTTTTAACATCCGATATATTTAAACAGTTTTTTCCAAAACCTTAGTATTATACCAAAAAAAAAGTGAGATAAGTTATCTCAAAATAGTTACACGGCAATTAAAAATTCTTAATGGTTATTAAATATTTTCAAATAACATACACAATACTAACAAATCCATAAGATATTGCCTTAATTTAGTTGCTACATGTTTTGACACAACTTATTTAAGTTAGTTTATTAACTTTTTAGAACACCTTAATATTTTAATACATGTATTGTGTAACAGCATGAATTCCTATGACTATTGTGTATAGTTAGTAACCTATAGGATTAGAGCAATCTTGATCCTCAGAATTCTTTTACAGTTACTTGTGATTGATAGATTTTAATGTTTATAACTACAAAAAAATAACTTAATGGTATCATTTGGTAAAAGTATGTGCAACACATGAGAGTTAAACTGGTTGCTAACAATTTGCCCACACATTTATAAAATAGCTTGATTACATGTTCCCAAAAGATGCATACCACATATGTGCACATTCAGAAGGTGGGCACGGTGGATCCATCATGTAACCTCGGAGAACAATAAGAAGGGCAATCTGCATAAACAAAAGAGAAAAACAGAGATGAATATTGCCGGGAGCCAAAACAACATGCACTACGATAGAGTACAGAAGAATGACCTGACAAGCCTTTTTCCTCATCAAGGTGCTAAAATTACTGCTCACAGGCACTTGATGCAGGAGGAAGTATAAGAAATGCCTTCTTTGTTTTTCGTGTTCTCCATCTTGAAGAGCTTCAAGAGACTGTAAGGATTGAACAAAAGAAAAAATTGTGAAGAATATGACAACACCTACATCTCTGCAAAATAAAGAAAACGGTAAGATGGGAAGAACTTGGTGAAAAACTTCAAGCAAAATAAATACGTGCCTGCAGAAAAGGCTGGAAAAGATCAAAAATTTCTTTATGGCTTTTTTCATTTCGAGTATGAAAACACTGCCCCAGAAGTGTATTTCTCATAACACTAGGAGACAATGTAGCCCTCAACCATAGTTTACATCCTGTTCAATAAAGACATGAGAAAACTGCCGCCAAAAGTTTATGTACATAAAGCTACCAATGCAAGACAATCATCATATACCAAGCTTCTCAAACAGTAGTCTCAGGCAGTTAACCGCATGAGAAAACTCGAGTGAATCATCACTAATATGGTTGAGCACAATACTAAGGAAAATGGGATACCGATCTAAAATCCCTTCCTCAAATGCTGGAGGCTCTAAGAACCCAACCCTTCAAATGAAAATGGAAAATGTCGTTAACAATGATAAAAGGGTGGGTACACACTTATTGAAAAATGTAACTAGCTGCTTCCTACAGTGCTTTCATTCCAAGCCATACAGTTATTCGATCCAGTTGTACCCTCGGCCTTGATGTCTCAGCAGCTACCTGCACGCCCTCTGTTTCTAATATGCAAATGCATTTCTTAAGTAAATGCTGCAATGGTTCCAAATCTGATGATCTCCTGAATGAAAAAAGAAGAAGTAACATAGTTTTTAAGGCCTTCTACTTCTGACTTTTGGTTGAGTACCGTGATTTTTTTCATGACCTTTAAAACGTAGACGGCAACATTCAAGATTTAACCAATATTTAACATGTATCAATTTCAAGTCATAGACTGTATCGATACAGCTAAAATGTCACAAAATACTTGCTAACAGATAATATGTCGGACAGCTTTAATGAGACCACATATACTTCTCACATTACAACGTTTGGAGAAAACATGAAATGTTGTTCAAGCAGTGGTAGGAATACTCAGACTTAAGGCATGTAGAAATTTAACATACAAATTAACAAATACTGGATCATCGTTAAGCATCCAACCAACCAGGCACTACTCACTAGAGAATAGGTTATATCGAATTCATCACCATACCGCACTGAAGTTGTTCTTTTCATCACTTTGAATGACATCTCAAAAATATTCAAAAAATTATAGTTAGCATTAACTTATAGGAACTTGATAACATAATATACGGCATCCACTCTTAATATCATATGCACCACACAAATAAAAATTAACTACAGAGGCATGGTAGAAATATAACGTGCTAAACTCTGTCATTAAACCAAGGGATATATCAAACTGCGGCGCAAGGATGTATGGTACCTCAGTTTACCGATATGTCCAGCCAAGCGAAGACCAATAGATCGAACTCTTCTGCTTTTGAGAAAGAGCAGCGCATAAACTCCCTATTGAACAATAAGAAATGAAGAGAAGACATTAAGAAGGATTGGATTAGAAAAACAGAGTGCCAATATCAAAGAGAGAATCTACAGAGCCAGGGAAGATGATATTTTTTAGGTCATACCGGGTATTGTTGATGTCCATCTAATGTCAATTCATGAGAATTATCAACTGCTTCAATAAAAATTTGAAACTCCGTGGCCAAGGAGAGGTCATCCAACAGGATGGGAAACGTCAATACCTTTGTTCAATTAAAAAATAAATAAAATCAGTATATGAGGCCATATATGCAATGAGGAAAGTTGTGAAACCCAATCTACTCAGCAAGAGTAATGTCAGGATATATCCATGTTTTAGGGCTTAAATTATAGAGATACATGTGCGTGAAATGCTCAATTTGGAGAAATATATAACTTCTCAGTCTTCTCCACAAAATTATATCGATCCCTCGTATCATGTTCCAATAAGAAAATAAAAGAAGGCGTTTTTCAAATAGAGAGGTGGTAAATGGAACAAATAATTTCATCTTAAATTATATAAATGAAACTTGATGAATGCAGCAGCTTTATTAAGACAGGTGCTACTGGTGAATTGATTCAGATACTTGAATTGATAGACCTCCGGAGCTTAGTCTATATCTATACACAAACCGCAGGTGAATCACACGCACAAAAAAGATAATAACAATATTAAAAAAAAATGAGATTGCAACAGATGATAGTGCTGATAAACTTCATATGGGACACTGGCCATTGGCGTCACTCTTAAAAAATATACTTACAGTTACAGCCACATTTTAACTTGTTCACCATAGTACTAGGAATTATAACATAAAGACAAATCCTTGCTGTTTACAAAAATCAAAAGGAAGCAATAGACTAATATTGAAAGTCCCAAGCCGATCATTAGAGCTAAGAACCCCTTACTTTAGGGGAACATTTCTATACAATACTCACATCAGCTAGTCACAATCTAATTATGCTCTACCAAGCTGGTGTGACTAGTTTATGTTTGATTGTACGACGCAACTTTCATCATAATTTTTTTCTTTCTCACAAAGGCGTCCAGATGAATTTAGATATGTTTGTTTTGTCATATATAAAGATTTTCATATCTAGTGAAATTCTGTTGGCCTTTCCTCAGTACAAATGCAGTGCAATTTCCATCTGAAGTTCAGCAGCTTCTTACGGAATTTATGCAATTTACTTTGCCAAAGTTGATTTCTGTCTGTTTTAGGTGTAGTTTGTTGTTACAATACAATATTTCTCAAGTAGTAAAAAAACCCACCCTGCTTGCAACATAAACATGTTATCGATAATATTTTCCATGAAAGAAGTAATCCTCAAGAGCTGCCACAGCAGAATATATAGCACAGTATTCACATTAGTCAGACCAACTCTAACAGAGACGGTCGTATGAAGCAATTTACTCCTGTATGAAAGAAAGGCAAACCCAAAGTTAAGTGTGGAAATATATACCTCAAACATAACACTAACAACTTCACCATAATCACGATCTGTATCGTACTCCCCTGTCACTATCCTAGCATTAAGATCCACGAGGTGCAAGCTTATCCGTTCTTCATCGAGCACGCGCAGCACATCCAGCAGAGGACTAATACAGCTCTGCTCGTACTCCGACGCATACATCTCCTGCGCCTGGTGGTGCTGGTGAATGCACAGAGTGCAGCTCCTCATCTCCTCTGAAATTCTACTCCACAATAGCTTGAGAGGAGAATCGCGGCCTTCGTCCTTGAAATAGTTGTAGAATGTCTCCAATAGAGGTCCCATGAGGTCCCAATAGCCGCACCAAACGTGGGTTTCTTTCGGTAGATATATCAGGAAGCTGAAGGCGTCCGAAAACCACCGCTCTTTCAGCTGGCGGAGGCGGCGGCGCTTGACGGGGTGGAAATTCGAAACGGCGTCGTTGCCGTCGTCTTCCTGCTCGATGACGCCCCATCGCTCGAGTAGCTCTTTTCTGGTGACGTCATTCTTCGCCATTGTCGGCTGAAGGATTAGGGTTTGGGGGATGTCGCGACTGATGGGAAAATGGAGCGATCAAGGCAAAGCACGGCTGCGCTTCGTGTCGGGGAGACGGGAAACGAACTTTTGGGCCAATTTTTTATTTTATTTTTCATTTCCCTCGCAATTAATTTTTGTTTCTTTTCGGATATTTTTTTTTTTTTCATTATTAAGCTTTTACTAGAACAACTCTAGTATATTACACGAGTGCTTGCTATTTTTGTTCTTAAAATCTATAATTAATGAAAAAAAATAGTTAAAAATTTAAATACTTTTTATAAATATTTAGTATGATATTTTTTATTTGTGCGACTTACTTGTGTTATATTATAATAATTTTTTTAACTTACAACATATAACTACATTAAACATAAATATATCAATTGAGAAATAATTTTATTTTTCTAATGAATTTTAATAAATATAACAATTTTTTATTATTATAAATATAAATATAATTTTTTTATTTCAATATATACAATATGGACGGCAAATCGAAGATCATCAAAAGATGATTAATTTGGTATATTATATATGTAAAACCGATAAGAAATACAAAAGTTATCAACTTTTAAAATACATTTACAATTCAATAGCTAATTGAAGGAAACAAATCAAAAGTCAGGGATATATTAGTCACTTAGTGTCTCACTATGTAAAATTACAAGGAATTAAAGGGTTATATTAGTACAAGTGATATTAAAATACCTAAGTTAGTTAAATAATATATATGGAATGTCCAAACCTAAATTATTAATTATTAATATATCAATATTATTTGTCAAAACCTAATTACGAAGCATGGTTCTTTGCCAGGTAGAATTCCGAAGCACCAGAAGTAGTCATGTAGGCTCAGCGCATTCGGGAATTATATATAGAGAGCATATTATATTTTACTCAATATTACAGCAATTTAATAATTTCTCCTGAAATATTAAACACTAAACTATAACAAAAAAAAGGCTAATTAATTATTTATCATTATTTAAACCAGCCAGCAAAAAATTTTATGATAATTAATAATCCAACATTGTGAAGGTAAATGAATTGATGAACAAAATAAAATATCATATTGGGTGATTGAACAAGTAAAAATATATTGCATTTAGATTGAAAATAGTATGAACAAGTAGAATAATAATGAGATAAAATATAATAAGTATAACATTGATTAGAGAAATATAATTTATCTTGTTGTTTGAGTTTAGATTTACGAGCTTTTAGATTGAGCTCTGATTTAATCATTGAAATTGGGTTATTGAATTGTGTGTTAAATTGTGTGGTAGTTTTGATGATTTTTCATGTTTTGCAAAGCGATGTTAAAGGTTCACGATATATGATAACGAGTAATGACAAATGTTTATTGAAAGAGGTGAGACTTTTTTTTCTAAATATAGTTTTAATTTGCATTTTACATTTGTGTTTGTTTTTTTATAATTTTATTCTGTAGTCCCAATGCATACTGTAATTTTGTGTTTAATATTTATTTTATTTTAATTAACCCAATCGTACGTGTAATCTTAATTAGATAATTTATTATTAAATTTATTCTATTGATAATAATTATGATTGTTTGAAGTTTGATTGCAAAAAATAAAGGCAATCATAATAAAAAAAAGTGGGGCAAATATCATTTTCAACTTGTATTACACGCGATTTTTAACTTTGCAACTCAAAGTTCTTTTGTTGTAAATCGGTAAAATATAAAATCCACGTATCATACCCTCCGACAGTTAAGATTATATAAATCATCGAAAAGTTTTATTTGTTTAAACTTCCTTTGGCTTTGAAAGATATTTCAAAAGGAGATAACATGTGTTATAAAAGGGGTCAAATTTGAAAATTGTCATAAACTTGAGAAAACGTTGAAAATGACGCTAGAAAAATTAAAAAGTCAATAAAACCCTAAAAAAAATTGCTTCGACCTCAATGTTTTCACGACTTATCTACTCACCATCTTACTTAATAGGAGATTTTAGAATATGCCAAAGTTCCACCACCAACAGTCACTTTCACCGCCACCACTGCATCTTGTATAGATGGCTCAACTTTTAGAGAACTTCACAAGCGCCAATAGTTTAAGAGCAATTATATTTATGGAAGAGATGTAAATATGACTTGTTTTAGAGAATAAATGCAAAGATGACTTGTTTTAGAGAAGATAATCCAAAAGACAAAGGTCTTAGCTTGCCATCGAACAAGCACCTTAAGACTCAAATTAACATTGACGCCATGTTATCTCCGAAGAACATGACTAGACACCGATCACATATTGGATGATTTGGATGACAATCGAAATAACACTTACTGACATGTTGGATTATTCGGTTGACAAGCGAAAATAACACTTACGCAGCAGTAACCCTACCAACCGCATTCTAGATGTGGTCATTTGCCGGCGACACTATGTAGGTGATGCTGCAACTCATGCCAAGATTATATTACTCAGGGATCTTGAATTTTCAAGATGACGACAATAGGGCATACATGTTGCACTTCATGTCAATTTTGACTCATTAAGGACAACTATCCATTATCATATCAACATTAAGATGATTACTATAGAAGACAATTCATAATGCACATGCACTAACTCGTCATCAAACAAGCAACTTATGACCAAATCAACATTGAAAGTGTGTTATATCCAGGGAACATGATTAGAGACACCCATCACGTATTTTATGCTTCCAATGACAAGCGTTAATATCGCACATGCAACTGTAACCCCACCAAAGAAATTCTAGACGAGGTCATTTGTCGGCGACACTATATAGGTGCCGCTGCAACTCATGCCAAAATTGAATTACTCGAGAAATTTGAATTTTTAAGACAACGACAATAGGGTAGCCCCATTACAGTTCATGTCAATTTTGACACATCAAGAGCAACCCTCTACCGCCATATCAACATTGGAGCTTCATAGTGACGACACAGTCTAATATAAGGATGGATTAATGACATACAAAGTGGGAAGTAGGTATATATATTTTTAGCAACTGTCTGAAGTATTTTTTAGGTTTCTTGTTGTTTTTTCAAAATTTCTAACATTTTTTTTTTAAATTTTCGGACGGTGTATTATTTTGGCGTAAAATAATTTTTGTATTACATATTGTCAAACAATTTTTTTTTCTTTATTAAATATTGCAAATAATTACTTGCCCAATAAATAAATAAATAAATAAATAAATACAAAAATAAAAGTGCAAAAGAGAAAACCCTAGTGAATTGAAGTCATACGAGTACCCCTTGACCTCGTCTATCCCTTTTCTAGGCAACTTTTTCCCATTTCTAGTTGCAGCAAAACAACAAGAACCCACAAATATCTCCCATTCTCTCTTTCTCGGTGGTAGCGGTGCCGTGGCTGGTTCTCCGGACGCCTCACATTAACTCGCAGATGGTCCAAAAGACTCCGGCCGAGCCGCAGCCCCACCACCAGGCACGTCTCTTTTCCGCACCTTATCTCTGTTCACCGTCTCCTTCTCTTCTGGATTAAAACACTTCATTTTGCATTCGAATTCGTGTCGCTTTGCCGTTTTATTTCACTGTTCTCAATCTGTAATGGCGGTCGAATCTGAATCGCAGAAAAAGAATGCATTTTGTGTAATGGGAAATATTTGTGGAGCGCTTATGGCGCCCAAAGAGGAGCTGCGACTCCAGCTTCAGCTGAATAATCCTCCTTCCAATGGGAAATCCTCTCCTTTCGATCTGGTCGTTCGTGTTCCCGATGTCGGACGAGCACTTCAGGTCCCGAATCTCTATTGCTGTGCATTTTAATTTGATTATCGTGTTCGATTATCCGGTTCAGATAACCTCCGTGCTGTAAAATGAAAGTTTTTTTTTTTTTTAGCATTTTAGTTTTCACTACACATAGAGCTATGTGTCGTGGAACCTTCACTGTTTGAATTGTACTCATACATGTACTGTAGCTGAACAATTGATGTTATTGTTCATTTGCTTCAGTCGTATACTGTTATCGGGTTCAATTATCCGGTTCAGATAATCTCTGTTCCTTAAAGTTAGATATTTAGTTAGCATTTTAGTTTTCACTACTTCTTAGCTGTATGTGTTGTGGAACTTCTACTGTTTCAATTGAGCTCACAGACATGTACTGTAACCGCATAATTGATGTTATTGTTCATTTGCTTCAGTCGTATAGTTTTATCGGGTTCAATTATCCGGTTCAGATAATCTCTGTTCCTTAAAATTAGATATTTAGTTAGCATTTTTAGTTTTCACTCACTACTTCTTAACAGTATGTGTTGTGGAACTTCTACTGTTTCAATTGAGCTCACAGACATGTACTGTAACTGCATAATTGATGTTATTGTTCATTTGCTTCAGTCGTATAGTTTTATCGGGTTCAATTATCTGGTTTAGATAATCTCTGTTCCTTAAAATTAGATATATAGTTAGCATTTTAGTTTTCACTCACTACTTCTTAGCAGTATGTATTGTGGAACTTCTACTGTTTCAATTGAGCTCACAGACATGTACTGTAACTGCATAATTGATATTATTATTTATTTGCTTCAGTCGTATACTTTATTTTGCTGGGTTGATTCGATGGATTATGGATCTGTAAAAAAATTATGGAGTGGAATAAAAATGTTTGTTTTTATTTCCATTGGCAGTGACAGCTCTGCTGGCTTGAACATTTGGGTTAATTAAGAAAATTAAATTTATTTGATTATGCTTCAGGATTTGATGAGGACTAGAGAAGTTGGTGAGTTCCTTAGTGGGGCTTTGGCCGGGGCTATGACCAAAGCCATTCTTGCCCCTCTTGAGACTATCAGGTCGGTTGCTTTCAATTGTTTTGCATAAACCTATAATTTGGTTGTCTTTTCTTTTTTTTGTTTTTTTTATCATTCTTTTTCTCTTCATCTGGTTTCTTTTTTTTTTTAATTTATATTTGATTGGAGATATCTATCACATAATTGTGGTACTCGATTACCATACACTGTCTATGCATGCATCCCACACCTTGTATTCAAGATTTTCGAAAGAAAAAGCAAAATAAAACTCATACTTTGTCTCTTGTTGTGAACCTGATATATGTATACAGGATAGTATTACATGTATAAGATGCTCTTGGTAGTATTAATATTGTAACTTTATTATGAGAAAGGAACAAGCACCTGTAATCTAATGGATTTTCATTAAGACTTTCCTAAAGCAAACAATCGCTTGATACCCAAAAAACTCTTTCTTCTAGGAAAAAGGCCTTCGAGTAAAAGTGTGAAACTACTTTTTACTTGGTTGGCCAAAGAATCCTATTGTGGTTTACGATGCGTATTAAGTGATAGATATTTGACAAACAGTCTTCTTTTGTGGTCTTTATAATCACTTTTAACTTGCAGGACAAGAATGGTGGTTGGTGTCGGGTCTAAAAACATATATGGAAGTTTCGTTCAGATCATCGAACAACAAGGTTGGCAAGGACTCTGGGCTGGTAACGCAATAAACATGCTACGGATAGTTCCCACTCAGGCAATTGAGCTTGGAACATTTGAATATGTGAAGCGAGCAATGACTTCAGCTCAAGAGAAATGGAAATCAACTGAAAACCCGAGTCTTAACATTGGAAATCTCAGTCTAAGTTTTTCCCTGTCCTGGTTGTCTCCAGTTGCCGTGGCTGGTGCGGCTGCTGGAATTGTTAGCACTCTCGCCTGTCATCCTCTTGAAGTTTTGAAGGTATGTTCATGAGTTTTTTGCTCGTAAGGGAAAGAGTAGTAGGTAGATTTGGGCTTGTGTTTTGTAAGCATGTAAGCTAACTTATAACTTATGTTGTGTGTTTGGTAACCAAATAAGCTAGCTTATAAGCTTCTTATATTTATATAAGTTTCGTTTGGTAGGACAAAAGCTCGAGCTTATCTCATAAGCTTCTTTAGGTAGCTTTTCAAATAAGCTCGTTGAAATTTTTTTTCAACTAGCTTATCAGCTAATTCTACTAAACACTTTTATTATATAAGCTAGTTTTTCAGCTACAAGTCATAAGTTATAATCTATAAACTCGAAAACCACTTATAAGCTATAAGCTAGTTTATCAATTTGTTTTACCAAACATAGCATTATTTGATTACTTATAAGCTTCTTGTATTCAAATAAGCTTGGTTTGGTAAGACAAAAGCTCGAGCTTATATCATTAGCTTCCTTGGGGTAGCTTTTCAAGTAAGCCCATTGAAATTTTAATTTTAGCTCAACTAATTTTACGCAACACTTTTATCATATAAGCTAGCATTTCAGTCATAAGTCATAAACTATCAACTATAAGCTCGAAATTCACTTTAAAGCTATAAGCTATCTTATCGCTATACCAAACATAGCCTTAAGACTTGATTTTTTTTTTTCTTCGTCTCTCTCACTGTTTTCCCATTTAGTTAATCAAATTTCCGTTGGTCCTTCATCTTACACAGGACAGATTGACAGTCAGTCCCGACATATATCCGAATCTAAGTATCGCTGTACGCAGCATGTACAAGGATGGCGGTATTGGGGCCTTCTATTCCGGGATCTCCCCAACTTTAATTGGCATGCTTCCATACAGCACATGTTACTACTTCATGTACGAAACAATGAAGAAATCATACTGCACGGCTAAGAAAAAGGAATCTTTAAGTCGTGTAGAGATGCTGTTAATTGGGGCCCTTTCCGGTAAAAGTCATGGCTTTACCTATCCCTGCTTCCTATTATGCTAGTATCCCAGAAATTCATTTGGGGTCAATTTTAAAAGAAACGAAAGGCAAAAGTTTGTGTCAAATACGTGTCGATGTTTAAGTCAACGCAGCAAAAAATCAATTTTTTTTTTATCAATTTTGCCAATTTTAGGGTTCTATTTTTGTTTTATTTTTTTTTTATATTTTTTTATTTTTATTTTTTATTTTTTTTTCAGGTTTGACAGCTAGCACAATCAGTTACCCTCTTGAGGTAGCTAGGAAAAGGCTGATGGTGGGGGCTCTCCAAGGGAAGTGCCCGCCCCACATGGCGGCTGCTCTCTCGGAAGTATTCAGGGAGGAGGGCCCGACGGGCCTTTACAGGGGATGGGCCGCGAGTTGCCTCAAAGTCATGCCTTCATCCGGCATCACATGGATGTTTTACGAAGCTTGGAAGGATATATTGCTTGCCGAAAAACGACCTGCTTCGAAGCTTTCTTGAGGGCTTAAGACAGGTCCCGGTAAAATCTTTTACTTGCTCCGGCTCGCCATGAGCAGAAGAAATTGAGATCAGATTTTGGGGGTTGGTGGGTCCCGCATT
>CACSLK010027773.1:15706805-15717185 GCA_902706635.1 Striga hermonthica
TTGGGCTTTGATTTAGGACAACCACAAGTCACAACAAGGGACGAAGGTTATTGGGAATCGAGGAAACGCAATAAATGCCTGATTTTGCCCGACGCTGGGCCGAACGAATCAATTTCCATCAAATTCCCATAACCAAAGCTCCGATGATGTAATGAACGGCGAGTGAAGATTATTATTCGACCACAACAAAAATGAGTAATTGTTGTATGCAACAAATGAAGGGGAAATGCGCTCACATCATCACATGATGTTCGGCCATTGGGAGCTGCAGAGGTGATGAGTACCACTCAGCTGTGTGTGCCATTATTACTCTACTGACTGATTGAAATTTGAAATAATATTTTTTTAAAAATTAAGTAATTTTTTTAAAAAAAAAAGGGAAAAAAAACAAAGAAAGTAAGAAACAGGAAACATGGCATCGGGGAAAGAAAGGATCCAATCTTTAGGCACAGAGCAGTGTCAGAGCACAAAATGTGACTATACAAACCCGCGAAAAACACCACCATTGTCGGGATTATTATATATTTTTATTTTTCAAAAAATATTATTTCACCCAAAAAAATTAAAATATATAAGTGGAAATTTTAAAAAAATATTAATAATAATAAAATCTAGATGTGGCAAGGGTCGTCCCGGCCCGTCGAACCGGCTGGGACGTACATCTTGGAACCAAACCCGTGACACAATCGGGTCAATTCCGAGTTTTAGTTTTTCCTTTTTTTTTCTTTCGCTGGTTCTGGATCAAAAGGTGGGTTGTAGGCCGGTTCATTTGAATCGGCCCTTAAATATAGCAGGACCGGTTATTGGTACAATTTTTGAGGCCCGAAGACCCGTCGGGCGGTCTGGGTCAGAACGCGTCCGGGTCCGGGTCGTGAACCTGCCCGGTTGATTGCCATGACTTTGTTAATAAAAACATTATAAATGATTGTAAATAATCTCCCAAAATTTACCTGTAAAAGAAGGAAAAAATAAAAAGAAAAAGAAACTGAGCATTTGGAGGGAAGTATACGCCCACCCACATACACAATCGAGCCAAATTATCAAAATTGCTTCATCCTACCGATTAGTGAAAAAAACCTAGTTCTTGATTCAATGGCCGCCGCTTCAGAAATTCACATCCCGGTAAAATCTAACCCGGCGGAGGACTGGACCGTCGTACTACCACGCCGTGGGAAGAAGAAGAAGAAGAACACCACCACCACATTCTCGCACAATCGCGTGATTCCTAAACGCGAAAAACAAGCGCAGCCATGGACGCCGGCGGATATCGAGACAGATCCCGAGAGGGAATCGAGACTGATGCAGAAAATGCAAATCTGCATCCAGAAGCTCGTCGGCTCCAATTTCTACAACTCTTTCCTGAACCAGATGCGGAGCCCCGAGACGCTGATCAAGTTCCTCCGGGTCCTCGGCTCGGAGCGGCAGATGGAGATGGTGATCTACGGCATTGGCAGCATCGATTCATTCGAGCCGCCGAGGCTGCAGCTCGCGCTCGCCGTCCTGATGAAGAGGAGCTTTGACTGGATCGGGGGCATCCAGGTGTTTGACCCGATAATCTCATTGACCGAGTCTAGGGTTTTGACTTCCCTTGGCTGCGAGGTTCTGTCGGTCAACGAGCAAGGCCGGCGGCCAGTGGTCCGGCCAACCCTATTCTTCATGCCCCATTGCGAGGTGGAGTTGTATGATAATCTCTTGCAAGCTAATTGGGGATTGGACCCGTTGAGCCGGATGGTGCTGTTTGGAAACAGTTTCAGTGAGTACGAGCAGCAGGTGTCAATTTCGGGCTGTGCTTTGGTGTCAAGGCAGCATGTGTTGGCAGCAAAGAGTTTCACAGACGAGATTGGAGTTGGCAACCTTTCTGACTATGTTTTCCGAGCCTTTCATGGCTCGAGTTGGCACTTTTTCAGGCCCGGTAGTCTTGATTGTTTGCGTCTTGATGATTTATGATTTGGTCTGTTGTTGCTGTGCAAATTATCTGTTTGCTAGCACTTTTAGGAATGATAATTGATATATTGTACTAAAGAATCTCAATTGGCATGGTATTATTGTTTCCGGAGTCATTTTGCGGAATTCAGGCAGTCAGAATTTGAATTATTTGTTTATATGGTTGGTGATGAAAGGTACCTACCTTCTTTATGCATTGATCCGAACCTTGAGCAAGTTGTGTTGAAATTAAGGAATAATTTTGTTTTCGCATTATGTCGAATAAGGACTGGTGGAGATTTCATATGATTCAGTTCTAGACTTCTAGTGTGTGGTGGCGAAGTTATCTTTTTATTAAATATCGTAAATTGCTGTTAATTGGCTTGTGAGTTGTGACTGTCAAAAGCTCTAAAACATCGAAGCAACAGATGAACTTGTTGGCTTAAGTTTTGTTGTATTCATTTTGACTTGGTATGTCACTGTTGGCCGGTAGATGAATCTACAAAAAGCTACAAGCTCAGAAGCCTGAACTTCAATGCAAGGTAAGCCTGTGCTCGGTTTTTTTCTGCCTGATTGACGATTGCAAGGTAAACTGAGCTTGGTTGTGGTCTGAAATGCTTTCTGAGTTCAGTGATTGCAACGATATTTTCCTATATATTTTTGTTGTTTGTCTTCTAATATACTCAATTGTCATTGTGTTATAGTTTTGCTTTAGTGCATGGCAGAAGAGAGCAACAAACTCTTGATGCTTGCAGTTGATTGCCCTTTCGCAAAGCTCCTGGATCATCTTCTGGTAGAAATCTTTGTTCGTGTTCCGGTTTCCGAGTGGGCGCAACTGTCGTGTATGAATACGGTACTGGACTAATTTGTTCTGTGAAAACTAATTTGTCCTTTGTCTGGCCAAAGTAAAAGGTGGACTGAGCAAAAGGTAGCTCATCAGTTCCTAAGATGGACTAGTTTTTACGTAGCCATTGTAATTAGGCCTTGCTTACCTCTTTACATTATTTCCATTGGTACTTAACGAGTACAGTATGACTATTGTTTTATCTTCTCTCATTCTAGTTCAGGAAAAATGCTACGATCTCGTTACGGAACCATTTCTTCAAAGTTTGTAACCGTTATATCAATTATCCTCGACGGGTTACATGATGATCTAACAGTTACAAACCCCGACGAAATAATTCCGTAACGGAACTGCAGCATCTCCCGTAGTTCAAAGGCACTTTATTTATTTAAGTAAAGGTTAACATGTGCTTTCATAAATAATAATAAAAAAAAAAAAAAATAGATTTTCAATATCTTGATTGGGTGGCCAAAACCATGCCCTCACTCTCCTCCCTATGGTTTCGTACGTTAGCCTCAGCCTTTTCCACATAGAAATCACAAATGATGACCAACTTTATCTCCTTTCATCTTACGGTGCTCACTTAATTACTCATTCAACCCCAAAGCCTAATTATTTTTCTTATGTTTTGAGAAGCAACCCTTACAAAAGTAAGAATCAGCCCATGTGATTAGCTAGAAATTTATAATTAAAATAGAAACCCATAAATAAAAGACCAAGTTCTTCAAATCATAGGTTATAAATTAGCAAATGTAAGAGTGCTTTCACCAAGAAAATCTTCCATCCAGATCAGTAGGAATTCTAAGCCAACTGAGTTATTATTGGAGGGTTAAGAAAGAGAGGCCTCTGCCGACCTACTTCTAACGCTGGAGGGGAGTCTTTCCTTATCCCCAGTACGCTCCTATAGATATTTAACCGTTTTCAGCTTTCGTTCCTCGAGTCACATCCGTTGCTTGAATTTGTATTGGCGTGGAGGAAAAGAAAGCAAAAGCGATTCCCGTAGTAGCGGCGAGCGAAATGGGAGCAGCCTAAACCGTGAAAACGGGGTTGTGGGAGAGCAACACAAGCGTCGTGCTGGGGGGATGCGGAGCAATAGGTCGAATTACTATATAAAGAAGAGTTGTAAACTATAGGATTTCTTCAGACAATTGTTGCACAAGAGCTAAATATGGTCTGCATACACAATCACATATACACTCACAGTCACGGTCAAGACAAGCATGCGCCGGCACAGTTCGAATCCAGATCACAACTATTGTACACCACAACCACCGGTCGTTCATTCGATTGCCATGTTGCATTTATCTACACGATAACTATTCAGAATGCAATACGTTTTTTCTATTTTTTTTTTTTTAAATTTATTTTTGGTAAAAGATCTATTTGGGAGTGATTGCAGTCCTAGTAGCCTAACCAAGTTGCTGGTATCGGCTGAAACTTCTGTTTTGCGGTTGCCAGTAAATCGTAGTAATCCGAATGATGCAGGCAATCACGAAAATCTGTGAACAGCCTTTCGAATATCTTCCACTCGACTTTGTACGATCTCGAGTATGGATAAGGCAAAAACACCTGCAAAAAGAATACCACATTCGCAAGATTCAAACGACTTATAAATATTACATACAGCAAGGCATTAGGTAACACTATTATAAGATCTCAAAAGTTCATGTTGGTGAACAACTACGAGTTAATTACGAATGAGAACTTATTTTGACTTGTCACAAATTGAACATGCATAGAGATGTCGAACAATGACAATGATAAATAAATAAATAAATTGCTTACTTCTCCCTCCAGTGCAAGGCGTTTAAGTAAGAAAAAAGTCTGATGATTGTCCTCCAGATTGTCGATAACAGCCAACCAAATGACCGAAGCCAGCTCGTGCGCAGTATCCCTTGACTCGCCACAAGCAATAAACTGATCTGCTTGAATGAAATATTTAAGTGATTAATGAGTCATTAGCAGGACTTCTAAGACAACATTTGACTTAAGTAACTATATTTATGATCATCTGCATATGCTTTGTTAACATAGTTTTCTTTATTTTCAAGCCATATAATCGTCTCCATTTCCATGTTAACATTACAGTGGGAATTTAAAGATCTTCAAGTCTACAAAGTTTCACAGATATCACAGGACATCTACTCAAACTAAGGCTGTAACATGATGAAGACACAAAACAAGTTAGCTAGGCTTGGATGACCCAATCATGAAGGTATATGATGGAAATATATACTGCAATGAGTATATTTTCTTTTTTCCCTACACTTCGTTAAGACTCATCTGCTTAGCAAAAAAAATATGAAAGGATCTCGTCTAAAATTTTCAAGTTACGGTAATCTTTCGAGACATAGCTTAACAATATGTCAGCAGTTTAAATTCAACGGGAAATGAGATGTCATAAATGGTTTTGAGACAGCACCTATAATAGTCCCGTGAAGAATCGCCGAAGGAGGAGGCATATTTGAAATCTGCAGCTGCTCTTTCAAATACAAGTACGTATGACCGACAATTTCACTCAGCTCGTCATCTACAGGGCAGATCCATTTACTCATATACAGAGCAATGAATCTCCTGAATCGCAAGCACACAAATTAGAATATCTGCAGTTTATTTTAAATTTTTTCTTTTTCTAGCAAATTGGGAAATATACAATATTCATACAGTACTAATAACTCATAAGGTACTAAGCAAGTACAGTAAAGAGATATATAAGCTACGCCTAATAACTATGCCTACGTAAAAACTGCTCCATCTTAGAAACTGATGAGCTACCTTTTGCTCAGCCCACGAGGAATAGGGCCTGGCCACTTTTTACTTTGGCCGGACAAAGGAAAACATCTGACGAGAGCCACGTGCCACAAGTAGTCCTCCCGGAACAAATTAGCCCAGTACTTATTCACAGACGGCAATTGGGCCCACTCGGAAACTGGAACACGAACAAAGATTTCTACCAGAAGATGATCCGGGAGCTTTGCGAAAGGGCAATCAACTGCAAGCATCAAGAGTTTGCTGCTCTCTTCTGCCATGCACTACAGCAAAACTATAACACAATGACAATTGAATATATTAGAAGACACACAACAACAATATATATATAGGAAGCTATCGTTGCAATCATTGAACTCAGAAAGCATTTCAGACCACAATGGTAGTAGAATCCAAAATTCAAAATAATCTTATTTTTCAGGAGAATATGAAAGCTGAAAAGTTCTAGGTAATTAGGAAAACTATTCACCGTTAATGGCACCAACTCTCACCATGCTCATAACTGTAAACAAGCTGAGCTGAGCTCGAGCTCCTGATGCGCGATTGAGCTCAAGCCTTTACTGAGCCATGCTCATTAACTAAACAAGCGGATAAACGAACTCACCCCGGCTCCTTTATCAATACTAATGAGTTGAGCTCGAGCCTTAACAAGCCGAGCAACAGAAAATTACATAACAAATCGTATTTTCAAGCCAAAAACTAAACGAGCCAAGCCAAGCTCACGAAGCTCGGGTTATCAATTCTATGCTGATTACCACAAACTGTGGATTCCAATATTGGTGAATATTATGTTGAGAAACTTCAAGAATCAACAGATAAAAAATTAAAAACATTCAATCCTGATTGAGATTCCAGCAGCAGGATTACTGATAAAAACAACTATATCGCCGCTGTTTGATCATAGTGTAAGAAACTGAAGGAAAAACGGGTTCGGTCCCACTAACATGAAGAACACCAAAAACGGGAAAAAGCCCATATGAAGCCCAAATAGAAATCCCAAAACCAATTGGTGGAAGGAAGAGTAGCCCATTAGACTTATAAGGTGAGTCTATTTCCATGTATGAACTATGGGACAATTCACAAGTGATATTCTAACGCATAGAAAATAACAAAATTACACCCTAGTCAGTATATGTACTACGTAATCACACAAACACACATAAGCAGAATCATAAAAGAAAACATAATGATTTATGATTGATAGATATTAGGGAATAAGAAAATACAGATTTAGAGGCGAGTAGACTTTAATCTTCCTTAGCTGAAACTTGATACACAGAAAAGGAAGAAAAGAGCATTTAATTAGTAATCCGCCATGGACGGACGAAGAAGAAGCTGCAAGAGGGAAGTTTTATTCTAGCTGGCGTGGGGGATTGTTTGAGTGAGGCCACACATTTTGGGCTTGAGGACGGCATACGTCAAGTCCTTTTTCTATTTTTCTGAAAATAATCTATCTATTATATAATTAGACAATTCACTTGTTATTTTTAGAAAATTTTATGTGGGTCTTACTCTACTCTTACCAATTTTGAAAAGTCTCATATTCTTTTGACACGTGTTCTTATTTATATTAATATTAACTACCTCAAATAATATTTTATTTATTATATGAATAACTACACAATATCTATTATTTAATGATTTGATACGTGTTGTGACTCATTTTTTAATACAAAGAATTAAAAGTACTAAACTATTTATTTAGTTTATCAATTTATACTTATAAACTTATGTATGTTCATATAATATTTTATTTTTTAATACCTAAATCAATCAAACATATTTAACAATTATTTTTTAATACCTAAATCAATTAAACATTTTTTAACAACATTAAACAAAGTCCAAAATAATATGCGATTTTTTTTAATAAAAAAAACATTAACACCACGCAGTAACACGTCTAATATATGGAAGTTAAAAATACAGTAAAACCATAAATGTGAAGTTAAAGTCGTGGAAGTTAAAAATACACACGTTTGAAGTTACAGTGAGTGGCTTGAATCTTTCACGGCGGTCTAAAAAGTTAAAAATACAGTAAAACCATAAAAGTGAAGTGAAAGTCGTTAGGAAGTTAAAAATACACATGTTTGAAAGTTACATTGTGAATGACTTGAATTCATTTTTTATTTAGTAAGATATACAGTAAAACCATAAACGAGAAGTAAAAGTGTTTGGAAGTTAAAAATCCACACGTTTAACACCATAAACGAGAAGTTAAAGTCGTTGGAAGTTAAAAATACACACGTTTAGAAGTTACATCGTGAAGGGCTTAATCTTTCACGTCGGCATTTTTTGATATACATGTTGTAGTTTAAAAAATGTATAAAAAAAACAGGATGTAATATCAAAGTCCGTGTGATGCGATGTTACGAAATGACTGTTTTCAAGATTAAAAAGATCAAAATAATTAATATTCCAAGACCGTGGGGTGATTCTTTTAAGACACTTTTGTTTATAAATAGTCATTATACATATTTTATTTAATTTTATTTCCTAATATTTGTGTTTGTAAGGTTTTACATGGATATAGAATCCATGCCTCAATCAAAAAATTCACGTAGTGTTGTTCAATCGTTTTGAAGTCATTGGTATCCAAACTTTATAATTGTAGCACCAAGCGGCAGATATAAAACTACTATAGCAAGATTCAAGATAAATTTTATGGTGAACTTCAAGATGAAAATTTCACGAACTTCTAAAGTTTTACCGATTTGGCTAAAGACTCCTTTTGTATGGACTTACTATTTATATTTAAGTTATTAAGTATTAATTTATATGAATATTATACCTGAAGAACTATATATCTATTGCATAAATCGGTAATTATATCTTATTCGTATAAAAAATGAAATATATATTTTAGTTATTGAGGAATAATTTATATGAATGTTATACCTAAAGAACTCTGTATTTACGCATAACCAACTTTAGGTTGCATGTTCACGAATTACAAATGTAAATGATTGAAAATATTAAAATATGTGATAATAAAAATACCTCAAAGACGAAGAACGTTGTATATAATAGAGTGTTCAATATATTTCATCGTTATGCATTTGTATGAATTGCAAATATTCTTTTAATTTTTTATTTCATAGCTCTCATGCATTTGCACGGGCAACTGTACTAGTAAAAATATTTGTTATGTGTTCCAAAAATAATTATGCACGTGATCTTTAAATAAATGATATTTAAAAGTAGGCAAATTTGCCCTAATATTACAACTTTTATCATTGCAATTAAATCATGACCTTTTCACTTTTGTAAATTATATTACAAATATTAAGTTTGTTGCAAACAATCATAGAAAAACAGATGTGCTCGAACAACAAACTGAAAATTGCGATATAGTGTGCACGAGATATACAAATCGGTGCACGGATTTGTAACAAACTGAAATTTGTGATATGATTTGCAAAAGTAAAAAAGCCGTGATTAAATTGCAATCTCAATTTTGCCTTAAAAGTATGCATGTTTAAAACTTTATTTTCTTTTCATACATTATTAGATTATAGATTCTAACCATCAATATTTATAACTTTATTTTCCTTTTATACGTTATTAAATTAAAATATTAATGACTTTATTTCCTTTTTAAGTGTCATCGATGATATTAAATTCTGATCATTTGTAATTAGAATATTTGGGACTTTATTTTATTTTATACGTAATTATAATTTTAAAATATTATTTTATTTTCATGTGTGATCGACACTTAATTCTAAATTTTGAACTGCTTTCGTCCACAAGATGGCCGCCATCTCGATAATTGGTAAAGATATGATTTATTACAAACATATATGACATTTCAATTTAAACATACATATATTTAGGATAATACTCCTCTACCCACGGTGGACACATGTTAATATGCTTACCGCTTATGTGGCATGCACACATTGGTGATGTTAATATGTTCAAAAAACAAAATCACTAATGTGAGTGTGCCACATAAGCAGTTGACATATTAACATGTGTCCACCGTGGGTAGGGAATATTACTGCATATATTTATTCAACAAATACAATTTCCTAATGAATAAGGCTCGTCTGTATGATATGTCTAATAGCAGTCTGAAAAGTAACAATCGGATCAAGCTGTAGACGAACTGAATGTTCGCGAACAAAAGCTCGTTCATGAACATTCGATTATGCTCGCGAACAATAATTTAATATTATTTATTTATTTTATATATTTACATAACATTTTTAATAAAAATCTAAAATTAAATATAATTTTATTTATTTTTTATATATTTACATAATATTTTAAAAAAAAATCTAAACTTTAAAAATATTTTGATTTTATTCTTTTATTTTCGAGTTCGAACTAATTTCGACTTAATCAAACATATTTAAAAAGTTTATGTATTAAATTATTCGAACACGGACAAGCTCGAACTGTGACGAACAATTAAACGAACGAGCTCAAACACGATTTTTTGCTCGAAAAATAAATGCACGAACACGAACACTGTTCGAACGTAAACAAACACGAGCTCGAATAACCTAAGCTCGGTTCGTTCGTTTACAACACAACAATTGGTGGGTTTTGCTAGTTGAATCCCCGGCCGCGGGTAAGAACCTTTCTCAACAAGGCTTCCCTCCCCGGGAACCGCTTCTCAACACTGCCGCCGATGGAACCACTGGTGCCCTCGCCGGAGACGGAACTGCTGCCGCCCTGGCCGTCTCCGAAACTCCTCAGCCCATCCCCTCCGCCCCCCATCCCACCACCAGCTGTCTTCTCCACTCTCCGCACCCTCGCCCTCTCTCTCCTCTCCCTCCGCCTTCCTCCACCGCCATCCCCCAATCTCACCGTGCCGCTTTCTCTCTCCTCGTCGG
>CACSLK010027773.1:15724089-15735240 GCA_902706635.1 Striga hermonthica
CGGCAACAACCACTGGTCCGGATACCTGTTCGGCACAAAGACACATGTAATCAGACCGAAGAACATTGTTCCACAGAAAATATCACAACTAAGCTTTCAATTCCAAATAAGACAGATTCGAACTCATTAAATGTCCTCAAAACACGATTCCGGTATAGCTATCTACAAATGCATTGATCAAACGAACACATAAAAAGGGTGGCGAAATCTCCAAATTAAACAAAGTATATCAGATCCAGGTTCCAGGAATCCAAGGATAAAATAGCTAAAATTCAAGACTCTTGAACAATCAAATACATCACAAATCAGGATCCATTTGCACATTGAAACGGCGTATTTGCTCCATAAATTCCAGCGATTCAGAACCACTAGGAAACACAAACTCGATGTCGAGAAACGGATCAAATCAAACATCCGATGTAAACTCGCAGCAGGCAATGGCAGACACACTGAAATTTATCAGGTAAAACCAAACATGAAACAGAAACCGGACCTTGCGAACGTAACCGTATTCGCTCTCCTTCTCGGCATCCTCAAACGTCGTGATCGGACCTCCGTATACCGCCGGCATAATTCGAGATTAAACGGATAAAATCAACAAAAAAAAAAATAAAATCGACAAGCTATTGAAAGTGGATTCCCAACGGGCAAGATCAGATCGAGGAGGAACTCTCCAGATGTTTGGATCAAAATCAATCTTTGGTTGGGGCCTTCAAGCAGAGAGCGAGGTCAGATGGCCAATAAGATGTGAAAGAGCTGAGATTGACAGGTAGTTGGAGCTTAATTGGGTAGTTCGATTGAGGCGGATATTTATTTGAGCTATAGGAAGTTAATCATATGGACACGATCGAAACAAATTGGTCGAAAATCCGTTTAATAAAAGTAGGAGCAATTTATGCTTAATTGGGTACCAACGAGAAGTTATATCGTATGGACTAAATCGAAACAAGTCGATCGTAAACTCAGTTTCATAAAAGTTTGAAACGTTGAAGCAACGGAAAATTGTATCATGCGACTGAAATCGAAGTAACGTTGAAATTTAATTGGTTACTTCGATTGAGGTGGATGTTTTGTTTTAAGCAATGAAAAATTGCATCGTGTGACCAAAATCGAGATAAGTCGCTCGTAAATTTATTTTATAAAGTTCGAGCGCAATATGTTTGATAAATGAAGTGAGTTTAAGCCATTTATTTTAAAGTTTGTTAGACTCGATACAATATAAATTCATTGATTGTAAACAAGCTAAACACAATCTAAAGACAAAGCGGGCCTACTATGGACCGACATTGTTAAAAAAAAAAGTATTAAACATTTGGATAAGTAAATTAAAATTCGACTAAAATATTTGTACGTTCTTTTTAATGATGAGTCCAATTGAAGTTCAATCAACTAATATAAGTCGAACAGTGCAAAATTGGTCGGGAAGATAACAACACATCTCAAATTTTGACGAAAATTAAATAAGCAAACAAACTCCGATTGAACTGAAATATAATCGCCTAAATAAAGACAAGCCTAAAACGATAGGGCCACACAAGATAAATTGACCAGCGTTTTACTTTTTTTTAGTACAAAGAATGATGTAAAAAGCATAAGACCGTTAGACAGTTATACACCGCGGGTAGGCAATGCCAACCAAGTCATGCTGTAATCACGGTTTAACTATTGAAGGTGGATCGGAAAGCCAGTAGAACAATGATGAGCGAGAATCGCGGTGTTTTAACTTTTAATTAACATTCAAGCAAAATTGGGCCACACAAAATAAACTGACAACTAGAAGGTGCAAATCCTTTCCCGACCAAGAAGATAACGATAAGAATGTCAGTCTCATCACTCACGCCGGCGGCTAAAATGGGGGAAGCGACATTCGCCGTAACCCTAATCTCACCACCACCAATTCGAACCCTAGCACAATCCAATCTCCCCCTCACGATCCGATCGCGTCTGCAATTCTCAGCATTTTCACTTTTCCGACCGAAGATCCCCGACCCGGTCAAAACCACTATCACCACAACGGCCGCCGCCGCCGCCCGAGCCTCGATTCCGAACCGAAGCATCCCAGCGAGGGACAGAGTGATCGACTTCGGTAAGTACAAAGGGAGGATGTTGGGGAGCCTTCCGTCGTCCTACCTGCGGTGGATCTCGAAGAACCTGCGGGCCGGCGACACGTTGGAGTGGGCGATGTGGGCGGACCAGGTGCTGGCCGACCCGGTCTACGGGGACCGGATCGAGTGGGAGGCTGCGGAACAGGTCCTCACAGGGGACGTCGCCCGCCGCCTCTCCGACGGCGGCGCGGTTGCGGAGCTGCTGGAGTTATGCGAGAAGTTCGGTTGGGACAGAGAGGACAGGGCCGCGTGGGCCAGGGTTGATTTCGGGCTGCTGGGCACCTCCAAGGGCGGAAGGATTCCCAGGGCTGGGGGCGGAGGGGTTCCGGCGAGAGCCGACGAGGAGAGAGAAAGCGGCACGGTGAGATTGGGGGATGGCGGTGGAGGAAGGCGGAGGGAGAGGAGAGAGAGGGCGAGGGTGCGGAGAGTGGAGAAGACAGCTGGTGGTGGGATGGGGGGCGGAGGGGATGGGCTGAGGAGTTTCGGAGACGGCCAGGGCGGCAGCAGTTCCATCTCCGGCGAGGGCACCAGTGGTTCCATCAGCGGCAGTGTCGAGAAGCGATTCCCGGGGAGGGAAGCCTTGTTGAGAAAGGTTCTTACCCGCGGCCGGGGATTCAACTAGCAAAACCCACCAATTGTTGTGTTACCAACCAAACCGAACCGAGCTCGTGTTCGTTTACGTTCGAACAATGTTCGTGTTCGTGCATTTATTTTTCAAGCAAAAAATCGTGTTCGAGCTTGTTCGTTTAATTGTTCGTTAAAGTTCGAGTTTGTTCGTGTTCGAATAATTTAATACATAAACTTTTTAAATATATTTGATTAAGTCGAAATTAGTTCGAACTCGAAAATAAAAGAATAAAATCAAAATATTTTTAAATTTTAGATTTTATATTAAAAATATTATGTAAATATATAAAAAATAAATAAAATTATATTTAATTTTAGATTTTTATTAAAAAATTATGTAAATATATAAAAAAATAAATAATATTAATTTATTGTTTGCGAATATAACCGAACGTTCACGAACGAGCTTTTGTTCGCGAACATTTAGTTTGTCTACAGCTCGATCCGATTGTTACTTTTCAGACTACTGTTAGACATATCAGACAGACGAGCTTTATTCGTTGCCACGCCATCTCCGCCGCCGTTGAAGCTGCTCCTCCCTGTTGTCGCTATCTTCTCGGATGAATTCTCTTTGTCGTCACTGCTCCTCCGACAGCAAGTTGTTAATTCTTAAAATTCCATTCAGGAAAGACACTTGAAAAGGAAGATTCCAAAGGCCAAAAGGGGTTTATTTGTAGATCACTAAATTTGCATTGTTTCGATTGTGGGTGGAGGGTGCTAGGGTTTATTTATTTATTTATTTTTTCTTCATAGAGTGGGAATTGGGATTAATTTGCCGATTGGAGTGGAGATTTTGTGGATCAATTTTTTTTACTTTTATTTTCTTTGTACATGAATAGTTGTGTGTATTAATGATTTAATATCCCAAGGCCTCATTTACTTGGGTGGATGGGATTGGACACAATAATCCCATTTAACTTTACACATCAGCACAAAATCAAGTTTACAAAATCCCTATCAAGCATTTACTTGGGCGTAATAAAATTACCTGATGTGGATTAAAAGACTACTATACCCCTCATCTTCAATCCCAAAATTTCAGAATTTGTATCGACAGAGCTTATTTTCGCACTATCCACTCCACAACAAATTGCATAGGAGGCGGCGTGCACAGAGTTTTCTACCCATAGTTCCGCAGAAATCCGGCGGCGAAGGTCACATAATAATGCTCGTCGGGAGTCGGGTGTAAGCAGGAGGTCTACAACGAGTGACGGGTCGATTTTGGAGCCCTAACATTCGTTCCTTAATTTGCCGAGCCCTAATCCGATTCACACCCGATGTCAATTTTGGGCAAATGCACAGGGCGGTAGTTAATCAAAAACAAGAAACCGACTTCCAATTAAAAAAAAAACAAAAAAAAAAAACAAAATCGAACCAAGATTGAAAGGGGAAACAGAACTACAGAAACACAAATCCCGACTGTGAAAAATTAGGAATCTTGAAGAGGGCAACCATAAGGCATTCAACTATGTACTGTACATGTGTGCATTGTCGCTGAAACGATGAGCTCTACACTCTCTGCACTTTCGAAACCAAGTCGACGAAAATGAGGGATTATTGCAGATGCAGATAGAATTTAATATTCAAATGGTAAGGTATTGTTGTAATTAAATGGATGTTGGAGGGTATTTATGTCTTTTCCTAGCTAATTTAGAGGGTAAAACCGTCATGTGCAGGACGAGATTAAAAAATCTCGGGGTCTACCCCGGACAGAAATAATCAGCAAATGAATGATATGCTTGTGGGACCCGCAGACACATGTACGCCACGTCAGTTCAATCTTGTCCCAATCCCTTTATGTAAACATTAGATATTAAGGGATAATTTTACTTATCCCATCCTGTCAAGCAAAGTAAACGACCCCCAAATGTATTGACTATTGACCCAACCCAAATTATTTGGCATTTCTCTTTAAATGATGGGCCAGCCCGCGGCCCGCTCAGCCCGCCCCACCAAAGCCAGCGGCCCGTGCGGGCTAGCCCGTTTAGGCCGCTACTCAGCGGGCCTCTATAATCGCAGCCCGACCCAACCTTTTGGCGAGGCGGGACGGGCCACCCGCGGGCCTGAACCCGTTTTGACAAGCCTATGTGACATACACACATTGTTGATTTAACATTACCAATGTGTGCATGTCACATAAGCAATGGACATATTAACATGTGTCCACCGTGAGTAGGGGAACATTATCTTAAATATATGTATGTTTAAATTGAAATGTCATATATTTTTGTAATAAATCGCATCTTTACCAATTACCGAGATGGAGGCCATCTTTTGGACGAAAACAGTTCAAAATTTAGAATTAAGTGTCGATCACACATGAAAATAAAATAATATTCTAAAATTATAATTACGTATAAAATAAACTAAAGTTCCAAACATTCTTATTACGAATGATTAAAATTTAATATCGTCGAATGACACATAAAAAAAAAAATCATATCATTAATATTTTAATTTAATAACGTATAAAAAGAAAATAAAGTTATAAATATTGATGGTTAGAATCTATAATCTAATAATGTATGAAAAGAAAATAAAGTTTTAAACATGCATACTTTTGAGGCAAAATTGAGATTGCAATTTAATCACAACTTTTTGACTTTTACAAATCATATCACAAACCTCAATTTGTTACAAATAGGTGTACCGATTTGTATATCTCGTACACACTATATCACAATTTTCAGTTTGTTGTTCGACCACATCTGTTTTTCTACACTTATTTGCAACAAACTTAATATTGTGATATAATTTACAAAAGGTCATGATTAAATTGCACCTTCAATAAAACTTGTAATATTGGGGGCAAATTTGCCTACTTTTAAATATCATTTATCTAAAGATCATGTGCATAATTAATTTTGAAACACATAATAAATATTCCCCTATTCCCCTATATATTAATACAGAACGCGCTGATCCTACGTGGCAGCTTCTGGTGCTTCGGAATCCTATGTGGCAAAATTACATGCTTCGTTATTAGACTTGAATAAATTTTAATTTAATTCCAAACTAAAAATAATTAAGTTCGGATTACCATAAATATGTTGATTATTTATGGTCATGTTACATGTATTAATTGTATTTTAATATCATTCCTTATTATAACTATAAAATTGTATATATATTTTAAAAGTTAATAACTTTTGTATTTTTCATCAATTTTACATATGTTATATATCAAATTAATCTTCTTTTGATGAGCTTCGATTTAACATCCATATTGTATGTATAAAAAAAATAATTTATATTTATCTTTATAACAATAATAAAATTATTTTTAATATTAATTAGAAAAATAAAATTATTTATCAACTAATATATTTATATTTCAAGTAGTTATATGATATAAGTTATAACAACTAATATAATATAACACATGTAAGTCATAAGTAACACATATCATTCTAAAATATATGGTAATATCATTTTTTTATAACTAAATTTAATTTAGTTTTCTCATTAATTTTAAAATTTAAGAATAATTTTTTAACAAGCACCCGTGTATTGGTGTTGTACTAGTTTTTATTATTTTCAGAAAAATAAAAAAAGGACTTGACGTATGCCGTCCTCAAGCCCAAAATGTGTGGCCTCACTCAAACAATCCCCCACGCCAGCTAGAATAAAACTTCCCTCTTGCAGCTTCTTCTTCGTCCGTCCATGGCGGATTACTAATTAAATGCTCTTTTCTTCCTTTTCTGTGTATCAAGTTTCAGCTAAGGAAGATTAAAGTCTACTCGCCTCTAAATCTGTATTTTCTTATTCCCTAATATCTATCAATCATAAATCATTATGTTTTCTTTTATGATTCTGCTTATGTGTGTTTGTGTGATTACGTAGTACATATACTGACTAGGGTGTAATTTTGTTATTTTCTATGATCAAACAGCGGCGATATAGTTGTTTTTATCTGTAACCCTGCTGCTGGAATCTCAATCAGGATTGAATGTTTTTAATTTTTTTATCTGTTGATTTTTGAAGTTTATCAGTTACAAGCGAGTAATTAGAGCATATTTACCCAACCGGGAGAAACATAATATTCACCAATATTGGAATCCACAGTTTGTGGTAATCAGCATAGAATTGATAACCCGAGCACCTCGTGAGCTTGGCTTGGCTCGTTTGAGCTCGTTTAGTTTTTGGCTCGAAAATACGATTTGTTATGTAATTTTCTGTTGCTCAGCTTGTTAAGGCTCGAGCTCAGCTCGTTAGTATTGATAAAGGAGCTGGGGTGAGCTCATTTATCCACTCGTTTAGTTAATGGGCTTGGCTCGATAAAGACTTGAGCCTGAAATCGCGCATCAGGAGCTCGAGCTCAGCTCAGCTCTTTTACACTTATGAGCATGGTGAGAGTTGGTGCCGTTAACGGTGAATAGTTTCCTAATTACCAGGAACTTTTCAGCTTTCATCTTCTCCAGAAAAATGAAGATTATTTTTGAATTTTGGATTCTACTACCATTGTGGTCTGAAATGCTTTCTGAGTTCAATGATTGCAACGATAGCTTCCTATTAATTTTTGTTGTGTGTCTTCTAATATACTCACTTGTCATTGTGTTTTAGTTTTGCTATAGTGCATGGCAGAAGAGAGCAGCAAACTCTTGATGCTTGCAGTTGATTGCCCTTTCGCAAAGCTCCCGGATCATCTTCTGGTAGAAATCTTTGTTCGTGTTCCAGTTTCCGAGTGGGCCCAATTGCCGTCTGTGAATAAGTACTGGGCTAATTTGTTCCGGGAGGACTACTTGTGGCACGTGGCTCTCGTCAGATGTTTTCCTTTGTCCGGCCAAAGTAAAAAATGGCCAGGCCCTATTCCTCGTGGGCTGAGCAAAAGGTAGCTCATCAGTTCCTAAGATGGAGCAGTTTTTACGTAGGCATTGTAATTAGGCCTAGCTTATATATCTCTTTACGTTAGTTGCGTAGTACCTTATGAGTTATTAGTACTGTATGAATATTGTATATTTCTCAATTTGCTAGAAAGAGAAAAAATTAAAAATAAACTGCAGATATTCTAATTTGTGTGCTTGCGATTCAGGAGATTCATTGCTCTGTATATGAGTAAATGGATCTGCCCTGTAGATGACGAGCTGAGTGAAATTGTCGGTCATACGTACTTGTATTTGAAAGAGCAGCTTCAGATTTCAAATATGCCTCCTCCTTCGGCGATTCTTCACGGGACTATTATAGGTGCTGTCTCAAAACCATCATCTCATTTCCCGTTGAATTTAAACTGTTGAAGTGGAAGCGCTGACATATTGTTAAGCTATGTCTCGAAAGATTACCGTAACTTGAAAATTTTAGACGAGATCCTTTCATATTTTTTTTGCTAAGCAGATGAGTTAAGTGTAGGGAAAAAAGAAAATATACTCATTGCAGTATATATTTCCATCATATACCTTCATGATTGCGTCATCCAAGCCTAGCTAACTTGTTTCGTGTCTTCATCATGTTACAGCCTTAGTTTGAGGACATGTCCTGTGATATCTGTGAAACTTTGTGGACTTAAAGATCTTTAAATTCCATCTGTAATGTTAACATGGAAATGGAGACGATTATATGGCTTGAAAATAAAGAAATCTATGTTAACAAAGCATATGCAGATGATCATAAATATAGTTACTTGAGTCAAATGTTGTCTTAGAAGTCATGCTAATGACTCATTAAACACTTTAATATTTCATTCAAGCAGATCAGTTTATTGCTTGTGGCGAGTCAAGGGACACGGCCCACGAGCTGGCTTCGGTCATTTGGTTGGCTGTTATCGACAATCTGGAGGACAATCACCAGACTTTTTTCTTACTTAAACGCCTTGCACTGGAGGGAGAAGTAAGCAATTTATTTATTTATCATTGTCATTGTTCGACATCTCTATGCATGTTCAATTTGTGACAGGTCAAAATAAGTTCTCATTCGTAAATAACTCATAGTTGTTCACCAACATGAACTTCTGAGATCTTATATTAGTGTTACCTAATGCCTTGCTGTATTTAATATTTATAAGTCGTTCGAATCTTGCGAATGTGGTATTCTTTTTGCAGGTGTTTTTGCCTTATCCATACTCGAGATCGTACAAAGTCGAGTGGAAGATATTCGAAAGGCTGTTCACAGATTTTCGTGATTGCCTGCATCATTCGGATTACTACGATTTACTGGCAACCGCAAAACAGAAGTTTCAGCCGATACCAGCAACTTGGATAGGCTACTAGGACTGCAATCTCTCTCAAATAGATCTTTTACCAAAAAAAAAATAAAAAAAAAAAAAATAGAAAAACGTATTGCATTCTAAATAGTTATCGTGTAGATAAATGCAACATGGCAATCGAATGAACGACCGGTGGTTGTGGTGTTACAATAGTTGTGATCTGGATTCGAACTGTGCCGGCGCATGCTTGTCTTGTCCGTGACTGTGAGTGTATATGTGATTGTGTATGCAGACCATATTTAGCTCTTGTGCAACAATTGTCTGAACGTATATAGAATTCAATATCTTTATTAGTAAATCTGGGTGAAAGCACTCTTACATTTGCTAATTTATAACCTACTAGTAAAGATCACGTGCGTTGCACGTGGTGAAAATATTTTTTTGCTAATTAAGTTTTAATGTGGAGTTGTTTGTGTCAAGTTATTAAGTTTTGTTAATCTCAATTTTTATGTGAAGTATGAATTTATCGGGATAAAATAGTAATGTTCCAAGATAAAATATCTTAGTAGATGTAATTTTTAAAAATGTAAAGTATATAAAATACTGCAAAAAAATACGTAACAAAAGATTGTTCCTAAATTTAAACAAAGTAACTAACAAAAGATTGTTCTTAAATTCAAACAAAGTAACTAAATAATGTTCTTAAATTTAAATAATAAAGATAAGTAACTATGATCTTCAACTCTTCTCTTTCTTTATGGTGATGATCGGAGAGGATGCCTTCTTTTCCTTTCCTTTCGAATTTTTCTGCACACATTTCTTTTTAAGACTGCTGATTGTTTCATTATCGTCGATTTCAATGACACTATCATCGGTGTCTTCCTTAATCTTGTCAGCGACGCGTTTTCTTCTTTGAACTTGCTTTTTTTGTGACGCCTCTTGATTCTTTGGCAGACGACTTGGGGATTTGGGAGATTTTGACAAACTCTCTTTCACATCAACATCATTGATAGGTTGTAATCTTGCAATTGCTTCGGCAAAAATAAAAACAAAATAAAATGTCATATTAATATATAAAATACAAAGCACTAAACATAAAAAAAATAATATTGTACCTTCTTTCTGCGTAGAATTTCCATCAGAAGCTAACTTGAATTTTTTTTGATGCCAACCACCATCACCTCTTGGAAAAAGGAGGGGATATTGCAGTGGATCATAACATCCAAAATAATGCTTTATTCTATGTCTAGCACCTGAATGTGCATGAATGACAATGTCACGTTCAAAGGGAATATTAACATTATTTTCTCCAACCCATATTGCTGCGACTTGATCAGTTGTCGGACAATTATACACGCGCTGGTTTAATTTTGCATCCTTTGAGATATGCAGTCGAACTTCATCCATTGATGGATAGTCCTTCAATCTTCTAAAAACTTTTGCATATGGGTTTACATCTAAAACTTTAATGAGTTTGTTAACCGTAGATTTAGATAAAGAGGAGTTTGGAAATATGCACATCCTATTCTCGACCTCTCGTTCTGTTTCCACAAAGTACAACTGAAAATATCCAGGGCTATCTTCTTTAGGCAATAAGCTAGGAAGATCATGATACACTACTCCCTGAGCTCGAAAAGTATAGACTCCTTGTCTTGCAGATGCAAGTTCTTTATCTAATTTGACCCCTAATGATGTAAAAGAGAACATACTGTTAAATAGACGAATGTTTATTCGAAACTGTTTTCCCTCTTCCGTCTGTGAAGTGAACAATTCATATAGTTCATCAGACACTTCAATATGAGCAAGTTTGACTTTTCCATTATCACAACAAAATATTGGACACTCGTACTGAAATTTCATTGCACCGCAATGTATGCAATCGGACATTTTTTCCAACTCATGTATCACTGTTATCGGATCCCTCGGCGCGCTGGCATACCTCTTGCGCGCTTCTCGTGGCGGGAACAGAACAACAGGGAAAGACCCGGCCGACCGGCCCAGGGCTCGAGGGCGAGCTTTCATACATTCCCTATGATAATTGAACCTAAAAAATAACAAATTCCAATTGTTTATTAAATCAGATAAATGAATGAAATGCCTAATTTATTTTTTCTATGTACAATAATAATAGAGTATTAATAGTATATCTCTAGTAAATCACATTAAGTTCATGGAATTTTAATAATTATATTTATGGGCGAATCAAACATAATGACAAATATTATAGAAACAACAAAAACAACAAATTCTTGAAGTATAAAAGAAACATACAGTACTCAT
>CACSLK010027773.1:15793221-15807175 GCA_902706635.1 Striga hermonthica
TTTTTTTTTTTTTTTTTTTGGATTTTGAATGGTTTGGTTTGGGTTTTGTAATTTTGTTTGTTGCTGTAAATGTTTAACATGTTTATGTGGTTTTCCTGTGTTTGTTTTTTTGCTGGGAAAGGTAAGGAAATATTCAATAGCCATGCTTTTGCTATTGGGTGTTTTTTCTTTGCATTGTAGTAATAAGGGATAGTTATATACAGGCACACAGATCCAGAAATTATACTCAGGTGTCTGGTTTTAAATGTTAAACTAGTACAGACTCGTGCATCGCACGGGTGCACAATTTTAAGGTCATTTATCCAGCCTTATAATTATATAAATGAATAAACATAAAAATGTATGAGATATATATATTACGTAACGTGTGTGAAACGAATGAATGCAGCCATTTGGGTATCGCTCAAAAAAATATGGGTTATTATATATATTAAAAAAAAAAATACTTACATTAGATCCATAAGAATTAATGCAGCAATTTGGCTATCGCCAGCTTTTATTTGTTTCTCTTGCACAATTTGAATGTCAACAATCAATCCTATAACATCTACAATTAAAAAAAATAAATATTAAAAAAACAAATATGTTATAATTTAATTACTTTGAAATAAAGAAATACAAATAGAAACAACATAAAATAAACCTACCGAATAACCTCGATTCATCGATTTTATTGACATCTTCTAGAGTTGCAAAGTCTTTGAATTGAAATCGAAAAACATGAAATTCTTCCTTGTACTTCGAAAACATAGTGCTCCCGTGCAGCATGATCTTAAAATCACCGGATGTCGAACGATACTTCCTTATATTGTTGTCCACTTGATAATTTTTTATACAAAAATGAGTAATGACCATGCCCTCCTCAAAATTCCTCTCTCTAAACGCAACCAAGTTGATTGCCCGTAGCCATGTTGTAATGTGATTTCCCTAAACATATACGAAAAAGCTATCAATGAAAAAATAATTTGTTTTAGAAACATAAAAATATATATTATATATACACGAAAATATATGGTTGATATTTTGAAAAACCAAATAAGTAAAAATAATTGGGCTTACAGTTTTATCATGCAGAACCTACTCAAGATAGGATTTTTATGTGTTGCCTCAGTTTTGAAAAAAACATTCTCACTATTCGAACTTTAAGTATAGATCTATTATCTGTTTAACTTGTTTTGATTAAGCCAAATCCTTGGTTTCATTTTATCGATGACACACTGATCTTTTTTTTGTTTTTCGCAGGAGGTTGAAAGAGAGCAACACGTTGATTCGGTATTGGGAGATTTATAATTCATAATTGCATTATTGAATTATATGTAGAGATAATATGTAGAGATAATGTCAAGTAAATCAAAACAGATCATTATCTGTAGTAACAAATCAGATAAGATAGATTTATATTGCATTATAATCTGATTTAGGCGTAAAAAACAATTCTACCCAACAAAACACTTCAATTTAGGCGTAAACTATGATTTAATTATGGAAGAAGTTTTATGGTTGACCGATCTTATCATCATGCCTGAATAATTATAATTTATAATTTATAATTGCATTCAAAAAAGATTTTTCGTACAACAAAAAACGTGAAATATGATTTAATTTTGGAATCAATTTTTTATGTTGACGTATAATTGCATTCAAAAAAGATTTTCCATACAACAAAACGCGTGAAATCAGTTTTACTTTTAGAAGATGTTTTTTATGTTGACCGATATAAAGTAGAATGCAAAATAAATCTAATTTAATATTCTGTTGATGGAGATAGAAATGAATTAATTGTCATTGACTTTTAAACTTACTAAATTTAGTAAATAGGATGGCTTATTATATTAGTATAGATAATGAGCATGTAGTTTAAGTAAAAAAAAATGTAATTGCTATAAATATAAATATTGATACGTGTACCATCAAGTTTTTTAAAACTTAGAATCCGTATCACCCTCAAACTTTAAAAAAAATAAAAATAAACAAAAGTAAAAGATTTCATGTATTGATAATTTATGGAAAATAAGTTTTTTGGTTGAAAAATTGATTTAAATTAAACTTTTACACAATATTTTATACTCTCTCCTATTCATAGTAAGTGTCGTTTTTGAGAAGTTGCACAGTTATTAAGAATATTTTTTTTGCCAATAATAACCCTCATTAATGAGGATATAGATGAATGTTTTGAGAAAAGATGAAGAGTGAATATAAAAAGACGTAGTGTATTTATTAACTAGATGAGGGTAATAATGGAAAAATATGTACAAAATATCCAAAATGACATTTATTTTGTTACTAGTTGATAATACCAAAATTACATTTAAAAAGAATAGGAGGTAGTATCATTTTTGTTGATGAAAACTTATCGAAATGACATTTTTTAAGAGAAAATAATAAAGTTAAAAAAAGTGATACACACACACCAAAAAAAAAAAAAAAAAAAAAAAAAAAAAAAAAAAGAGAGTAAAAAATCAACATTAAAAAATGTAACAATCAAACTAATAAATACTCGATTTTATAAATCACTAAATCGATTTACAATCAAGAGACCAAAAAACTAAATCATTATAAATATTTTCAAAAGCTTATCTAAAACTTTAAAATATAAGGATTGTTAGTATATTTATCAATAAATAAATAATATTATTAATTTAAATAAAAAATAGTATAAGAAATAAGTTTAAATTAGTAATATATTGTAAGTATTTTTATATTTCTACACATATTTTATACTATTTTCTTTATATATATACTCTTTTTATTAAGTTTTAATTATTAATATATCAATTTTAGTATTTCTATACATATTTTATAGTATGTATATATAAAATATCGCTATCTACGTATGATTACTCTTCAAAAAAGGTAGAAGCACTACCGGCTTTCACAATCAATAAGGCTCGATTACATTGACCTCTAACTCCAAATTGAATAAGAGATCTAATAGACCATTTTTGAAATAGCATAATAAATCATCCGTTATGTACGGATGATGAAATTCCATTGTTAGAGAGCGAATTTCAATAGAATTGTTCGAGGGTCTCATTGTTGTGCATCCAGTAGGAATTGAACCTACGAATTCGCCAATTATGAGTTGGGCGCTTTAACCATTCAGCCATGAGCAACTAGCGCGAAAGCCGTTGCGCTAACGCGCATCCGTTTTCTTGCTGCTTCGAAAAGTTTGTTTGGTCTTTTTCCTTTTCTTTGAAGTTGGAGAAGAGGAAATCACGGCCCTTAGGCTTGAAGTTCACGTGGCCGGTGCTCACTTCACGTCATTTTTTCGATCGCGGTGGGAAGGAAGCAGCCCTAGCCTCTGTTCGGCCGATCATTCCGCTGGCATCTCGCATTCACGACCCCATTTGACTGCCGCTCGGGGATGTAGTTGTAGATAGGTTATAGTGGGTCGTTGGCTCCACCTGTTATCTCCTTCTACGACATGCTTATATATATATATATATTGATTTTTTTAAAAGAAAAAAATGAAAGGGGCCCACGGACCTCCCTGACCCCTTATAGCTCCGCGAGTGGTTACATAAATATTGAGTTAGTTAAATAAAGCGAGGTGCTCGTGAAGTTTCATTAGGCTTGTTAAATAGGATTTTCACGCAATTTAATGTTCTATATTGGCTTGTTAAAGTTCGTTAACTCGCTTCATTTGACTAAATAATGGCTCGAGCCCGAGTTCGAGTAGCAGGAACTCGAGGACGGGTTGACTCATTTTTCAGCTCTAGATAAAAAATAAATGCAGATTGAGGATTGTATGTTTGTAGCTAAATGATTATTGTTCAAGTTGTAAAATGAACCGGTCTAGCTCGACCCTTGGTTGATCCAAAGTCGGGCCTAGTAAGGATTGGTCAATTGGGCCGACCTGCAATCGCACTGGTCAAACCTATAATGACTTGGTCAAAATGCGGTCGACCCACTTGTAATCCAGTCGTTTCGGGTATTGACCCGACTGAATTTATTTTTTTTAAGTATTTGTGATTTTTTCAAATATATTGAAATTTGAAATTAAAAAGTATGCATGTATAAATGTATATATCCATGACATAATTCTTATTTGAGGTGTAAAATTTATATACGAGTTAGTATTTTTGCTATTTTTATATATAATGTCTGCATGTTTAAAATTGAATATCAGGTTCAAAAATGAATATTCTCGAATTTCAAATTATGACTAGAATTACTTTAGTGCTGTTAAATTAAATGAGTGTGACTCGATTGGGCTCGAGTTCATTAAGGCCAAGTTCGGCCCGAGCACCAATCATTTAAAGTTTGTTTGGTTAATGAGGCTTGTTAAGGCTCGAAAGGAAAAAATTTATATAATTTCCACAGTTTGGTTCATTAAAACTCGAGATTGGCTCGTTAACAGTGATAAACAAGCAGAGCTCGAGCCTGATTTCTAGCTCATTTATTAAACGAGTTCGGCTCGTTAACGACTCGAGTTCAACTCCAACTCGTTTACATACCTAAATTACTTTAAAAAAAAACCATTTTGTTACTTTTTTTCCTACAAATTTACCTAAAAAATTATTATAATAATTCACACATAAATTTCACACCTAATAATAATAATAATAATAATAATAATAATAATAATAATAATAATAATAATAATAATAATAATAATAATAATAATAATAAATATATAATGCATAAATATATAATTAAGAAACAATTACAAATATTTGAAAAATAAATTCCTGTTGGGAATTGGGATACATACATAAATCACACTGGTTTGCTGCATAATTTCAGCAGACCGTGACTATCTGTGTGCGCGAAGAACATTTAACGCGGCAAAATCGCCATTGATGAATCCTCTTTCTCTCTCTCAGTCCCTCTGATTTGCTCGACAATTTATCAAGCTACCCGAGTTAAAAAAACTGACGAGAGAAGGTGGACACGAACTAATGAGTTGATCAATGGCGAAGGCAAAACCTAGGACAATCAGGTTTGTTTTGGTGATTGTGGGGCTTTTGGGATTGTTTCTCATTGCAGATCTTCTATGGGCTTCATCATCTTCTTCTCCTTCCAATTGGGCTCTCGATGATTCCAACAATTTTGTGGTTCCAAACCCTTTTCACAGCAGTAATGGCTCGCTTGTCGCGCCAGACAAGGTATGTGAATTTCTTAGTCGTGTTTGCCTTCTTCTGCTAACCGGCGTTGATTTCATTAACATAGTCGAATTTCAGCTTATGGGAAGTTGCTACAAGTGTTGATGCTGGTTAAACAATGAAGTTATGGATGCACAAGCATCACTCTAATTTTTAGTGCATTTCGTGTTCTGGAGGCTTGATATGAGCTGAGATTTATTTGTTTGTTCAGTTGGACTTAAGTATGGACTTGATATCCCCAGCCTTTTTTTTTTTTTCTCACAGGTGACCCCTAATCGAGATAAGCAAGATGCTGTTCCCAGGGTCTTATCGGCAACATTTGCTGATTTGCCAGCTCCCGAGTTGCAATGGGAGAAGATGAAGCCAGCACCTGTTCCTCGTCTGGATGGTGCTGCTATACAGATCAAGAATCTTCTCTACGTTTTTGCTGGATATGGGACCATTGATACTGTGAGTAATGCTATTTTGACATTTTCTCTTATCTCTGTGGGTGCTGCTCGAGTAGTTTTCAATTTGGATAGTTCTGACACTCCAATTGAACGCTATGCGTCATTAAGTATTGCATTTCTGTACAATCTTTGGGTTGATCTTTAGTGGCTACCTTTACTGCCGATGTTAGTATGTAGACCAGATGAATTAAAGGACTATGATTCAACTGATATCTGACATCTTGTGGATATGCTGCACTATTAACTCAGGTTGCCACTAAATGACATGATACGATATAATGATGCTATGGCAATCTCGTATTGATTGACTATTGTACTTGTATGTCGCAGTTTCTTTATTTACTTCTGTTTCTTTTCCTTTAGCTCCCTTTTCTTCCCCTCAATTTTTGTTTGTTTGCAAAATCTGATGGCCCTAGATTGATTTGTGTTTCTTAAGGTGCATTCTCATGTTGATGTATACAATTTCACCGATAACACCTGGAGTGGAAGGTTTGACATGCCCAAAGAAATGGCCCATTCGCATTTAGGCATGGTGACAGATGGAAGATATATTTACGTGGTTACTGGACAGTATGGTCCTCAATGTAGAGGGCCTACAGCACACACATTCGTACTAGACACCGTGACACGTAAGTGGAAATACCTGCCACCTTTACCAGTCCCAAGGTACCATCTTGTTATGCTGTTGCACATTCTAGTGTCTAAAAGGTGTATCTTGTGAGTTTCTTAAAAGGTTTTTTATTTTTTTATTTTTTTATTTTTTATTTTTTTGATCTGTTGTCTCTTCACTTGATGCTAAAATTGGTATGATTTGCTTGCTTCTTCTTGGCCACCCTGTTAGATCTTAATTGTAGGTTTATAAACATGTGTTGTTGTGATTTTCGATCATTTTTGCTCTCTCAATGATCATGAAACTATTGCTTTGTAAGGTATTTCTTCTTTGGAATGATGCTTCTTAAATTATTTTAGATTACTTGGATATCCTAGGTCTTTACAATAGAATAACAGTTGTTAAATAAGTGAAATGATGTGATGAAACTCAAGAATACAACTTTTGTATTTTATGTACATCAACTCTTTTGATAGTGTTCCATTTGATGAGGATTATTTATTATCATGGTCCTTTCAGATATGCCCCGGCCACCCAGCTTTGGAGAGGCCGACTTCATGTAATGGGTGGTAGCAAAGAGAACAGGTATACACCTGCATTGGAGCACTGGAGCATTGCTGTGAAAAATGGCAAAGTTTTGGAAAATGAATGGAGATCTGAAATTCCCATTCCTCGTGGTGGACCTCACAGGTTTGTATGCTTTCCATTCAGAATTTAAGTTTATTAAGTGTAGCCAAATTCCCGTTAGGTATGGATGAATAAGATCATTTTGTCCTCCTTTCAGCACTCGGAATTTGTTTTGTTTATACTGTTTTGCTTGTATATTATAAAGCACACTACTAACTAGTTGTGGTAACATACTATTAGCATATTTAGTATATAAGGCACTGATGCAGTGACATATTTCATGCAGATTATAGCATTTAAGTATCGAGTCCATCAGTTTCACCTCACTCATATTTCACTATACATTTTTTTTTAATTTACATCAACCACACATTTTATGAGCAGGGCATGCTTCCGACGTACTTGTAGGAGTATCTACCCTAAGCAAACATCAACATACTTTTTAGGAGATATATTTATTTTATTTTCTCTGGGAAAATTACAGTGCTTTAAGCAGATACACCACATCTGACTCTCAGATGTGCCTACAAATATGAAATTCTGCAAGTGGGGAAACTGCTTATTGAAAACTTGAATTTTAGTTCATTACCCATTAGCTTCAAAGATGCCATTTGCTGATTGATAATGGGGTTTGCGTAGAACTCATCCCCAAAAGCTAGCTCAAAAGGGGAGGATGCCCAACCCTCACTTGTGGGACAAACATAACTAACTTCTAACACTGATTTAATCCATCATCAAAGTCACATCAAAATTTCAGTCTAATGGTACTTATAATTTCAGTTGAAGAATTTTCCTTCACGAATATGGTCTTCATTTGTCTACGAATTATTGCATTAGGGCTTGCGTCGTGTACAATGACCGCTTGTATACTATCGGTGGTCAAGAGGGTGATTTCATGGCCAAACCCGGATCTCCAATATTTAAATGCTCCCGTCGCAATGAGGTAATCCAACTCAAGTTTTTAGAATAAATCCATCTAGTCAAATGCATGTCAATATTCAATAATGGCAACTTGCGACCATCGACATAAATTTTCATATGTATCTTTGCAGGTTGTATATGGCGATGTGTACATGTTAGATGATGAGATGAAGTGGAAAGTGCTACCCTCTATGCCCAAGCCCGATTCTCATATCGAATTTGCCTGGGCAATTGTAGACAGCTCCATTGTCGTTGTTGGAGGTACCACGGAGAAGCATCCCGTGACCAAGAAGATGATATTAGTTGGAGAAATATTCCGGTTTGACTTTGATACACTGGTAATCTTCTTAATTCAAAAACACTTCTTTTTTTTTTTTTCCTTTGTAATCTATAATTCTATCAGTAAATTTTTCTTCTGCCAAATAGTTTTTACTTCACTTTTAACATTTTTGCTCGTGTTTGTATGACTGTATTGACGCACATCGTATTTTGTTGGTGATTTGGAAAATTACAGAAGTGGTCTGTGATCGGGAAGCTTCCTTATCGTCTGAAAACAACACTCGTTGGGTTTTGGGATGGAATGTTGTATTTTACATCGGGCCAACGAGACAGGGGGCCCGACAATCCTGCCCCAAAAAAGGTTATTGGGGAGATGTGGAGAACGAAGCTTATATTATGAGCATATATATATATTTTTTATATTCATTTGGTGGATAATAATCTGTCAATGTAACAAACAAGAATCACTTTTAAATCAATTCATTAGCCTATTCTTTTTTTATTTTTGCATTCTTCCATTTTTTTCAATTTACAGGGCACACACATCATATCATTCTGTTGTAGTTTTAGGCTTTAGCATAACAAACTGCAAGAACCATTGAGTTGGAGTCGGTTTTTAAAGCTACATCAACACACATAGACATACACATTGTTGTGTGATGATCCAACGAGTAAAATACCAACGACTACACTGGGATTACCGGTAGAGTCGAATCCTCCTTATATTGATATGAAAAATTTATATATTTATGTTGCATTTGGCTTTATCAGCTTAATATTATTCACATTTTTTCCCTTTGTTTTTGGTCAATATCATGAATCATCTTAGATACCCAGAGCCAGAAGATTATTAACTGAAACTTAAAAGAAACAAGTATGCATACACTGGAGTGAAATCCTAAGAACAATACACAGATGATGCCACCACTATCAGTTCCATATAAGAAGTTAAAAGAAGCACATTTATCAACAACTGCATTTTTAACAGTCAAACACAAATTATCAAAACAACTCAACCATAATTTTTACTAATACCTACAACATTTAGATGCATAACCCAATAGCTAACCCCAAACTAATGCTCCCCATTAAGGCTGCAAACGAACTTGCGACTCATGTTTTACCGTACTCGAGTCGAGCTCGGAATGTTATCGAGTCGATTTCGAGCATAGATTTTGGAAGGTCGAGCCGCTCAAAATACTCTTTATATATAAATATTACAATATTTTATATATGTATTTAATGATAATTTTACTTGAAATTCGAGTCGAATTCGAGCCCAACTCAAACAATCATTTGAGCATTTTGATTTCAATCGATCTCGAGCCAAGCTCAGGCAATTGTCTTTCTTTTTGTCGAGTCGATCTCAAACATCATAAATCGAGCTCGAGCTCGAGCAGGTAAAAAAAAAAATCAATCTTGCTCGATAAGGCCAATGCTCGACTCGGCTATGCTCGTTTGCAGCCCTACTTCCCATAAAACCATATTTACAAAGCACCAAGCAACCCCAGATAATTTGACACAATTCCACTCCCCACTTAAAAGCCTATGTCTACAACACAAGCTCCACCAAGAAACTCTCCCCATCAAACCTCAGCCCCGACGGGTCGGCTGGCCGGACCAACCCATCAACCATCCCGCCATACACGTACAGAAACCGACCAGTCTCATCCACACACGCCCCGTGAAACGACCTGCAATCGGGCCTCTCCCCTCTGGACTCCACTCTCTTCCACAGCCTCCCAGAAGCCGGCCCAACGCCACACGACGAGCCCACATCCAGCACCCAAAAGTCATCCTTCCGGTTCCTATACGAGTCCTCCCCACCGTAGATAAGTAGCCGCTGGCCCACGATGAGGCTAGCCGAGTGGCCCACTCGAGGCAGAGAGAGCCCACGAGGCACGCTCCGCGGTTCAAACGCCAGCTGTCTCCATTCCCATCGGGAGTTTAGCAGCCAAACGTCCCCTAAGACCTCGAGCCCCGTTCCCCTTCCTCCGAAAAGTACAGTGCCAGCTTTGCCCACATGGGTCAGACTGTGGCCCGATCTCGACGGTGGGCTCGGACTGGCCATGATTTGCCTCCACGTTTTCGAATCCGGGTCGAGGATCCACGTGTCGCCAAGCCTTGTTCCAGATGGGCCGATGCCTCCGTGGACGAGCACGTACCTGTCGTCGATGCAGCAGGCTGCGTGTGCCCCACGGGGCGGTGGGGAGATCGGGCCGGAGTCGAGGGGCTCCCAGGAAAAGTGGGCCGCCGGGCCCACCAGTCGGCCGATCCACGTGTCGTTGTGGCGTGTGCCGAAGTCGTTGATGCCGCCAAAGAGGATGAGGGAGCCGCGGACCGAGACGCACGAGTGGCCGAACCGGCCGCCCGGGCTGCCCGAGTCGATCTTGTGCCATCTGAGGGGCAGGGCCGGGTTTTCGCTCAAGTGCACGACCCATGTGTCGTCGAGGTGCCTGCCTGAAAAGGGAGCAATAAACAGAAATAAATAAATAAATAAAAATGGGTTAAAGAGTGAGATTCATACGCACACAAGATTGCTTGAGGTGAGATGAATTCTATTAAAATGCACCAAGGATTGAGTTGCAGAACATCCTGTGAAATTAAGAATTGCTTTTAAGTTTTAAGTTTTAGAATGTAGACCCTAATTGAGCTCATATGCATTTGAGCAGCAAGGATAGAGTTGCAGAACATCCTGTGAAATCAAGAATGGCTTTTAAGCAATTTCAGGAAAATTAAAGATGCTCAGGAGTCAAGAATTCAGACAGCTCATATGCTTTTGAGCAGAAAGCAACCTTAAAAACTAATGGAGATATAGCCAGTGAAGATACTAATTTTTTGGTGTTCTTGAGATTGCGATCTCATTAATATCGTCCCACTCGCGCGTTTCCCTACATCACTCACCAAACAAAACCATCCATAGACATGTAACTCAAGCTCATCCACAAGGAATCGTTCCAATCACAAGCCCCCAATTCTATGTACAAATATCTATCTATTTAAGCAGCAAAATTGAAATTTTGAATTTTCACTGACCTCCTTCACATCCCCCACCAAAGAGAACTAAACACCCAGAAACTAAATTCAGCGAGTGAGAAGCTCTGGGCGTCGGCAAAATCCCATCGCCATCTGGGCCACTCCTCAGCCTGCGGCAGCTCACGGAGTCCAACCCATAAACCCGCCGGTACAACTCCCTCCATGGATGCCGCCGCAGGCGATCGGAACCCCTTTTCAGGGCGTTGACCGGCGTTTGCCCCCAGTCCCTCCGGCAGATGGATTCCCAGAGGGAATCGGAATAGGCTAAAGGCTTGAGCTTTTTGCAGGTCATGGAGAAACATAGGATCGATTCGACCGGCAACAGGAGCAGGATCGAAAAGAGCTGGTCTTGAGGGATTTTTGTCACCGGAGACGACGGCGATGATCCTCCATTATTGGTGTTTTCAGCCATGGGGCGGAGCCTTTTCTGTTGTTTTGTGCCGATGGGTTTATATTCGTCGTCGCCTTTTGATTCTTGTTTTCTTTCACCGCTCATTTTTTCCTTTTTCTTTTTTATTTTTTTTACTCTTTTGTTTAACGGATCAACTGGAAATGGTTAAGACGCCATAGTTACACAGTGATGCTTTGAAAAATTTGTCCATTTTGTGAAAGGTGGGCTAATTGTTGGAGTACTATTTGAGTAAAAATATATATTTATAATATTAAATATTTTTTTATTTGTGTTATTTTTTTAAATATAAAATTTAATAATAAAAATATACATATTTGTAAAAAAAAGTACGTCGGCTTAATACGTATCAACAATGTGTTGAATAATCAGGCTTAATACATACCAACAATTTGTCGAATAACCAAAGTTTGCAAACCGTACAAATTTTTGTGCGACTCGATCCAACTATTATGCAAGTAGACAAGTAATGATCGTCTAATTTCTCAATCAAAATTCAATTTTGATATTGTTTTGTATTTTTTAATTGCATTATAGTTTTTATCTGTCTTATTCATTCTTGAATGATTTTGGTTCTTCAAATTGTTGAATATAAACAAGTGTTGTCGTAGGAAATCACTGTTTTGAAGAATTATGCTTGATTCGGAAAACAAAATATGTGCTTGAGAAGTGACTAAAGAATGATGTTTCCAAAATAAGTGCTAAAAATACATAGAACATACAAATATATAGCCATTGGAGCTTGAGTTTTGGATTTCAAATCTGTTTAGTCGGTCTAAGTTTTTAAGTATGAGAGCTTTTGATATGCAAATCTTGCTCTGTCGTAAGAATTGGAGTGTGTTGGATTAAGCACGAAAGCTCTAGTGGTAGTGTTCGGTTATGGGTAACTGTCGGCAGCTTGGAGACTTACGATAGAGCCAAAGGTGACGAGGTTGTGATTAGGAGGAAGATTTGTTCCATGTATTATTAGTTTCTTCATTGTGCCTTTTAAAGTAGTTTGATAGTACCTATTTCTCATATTTGTCGGCTTTTTGTGTTTTACTGTTTGTGTGATTACTCTCCGTTATTAGAGTTATAATCTTTGTGTTCGTGTGATTACTCTCGTTATTAGAGTTATAATCTTTGCTTCCCAGACAAAAAATTCATGGAGCCATAAGATGATTTTCTTATGCAGCCATCTATCACTTAATCTATTGACATCCGACCAAAGTGTATTTATTGTAACTTTACCAGAAGCCTTGAAGTTACTATATGAAGTTGTCAAAATCAAATGGGGTGTGGCTGGTCTCCCTGAAAGAAGAAACGAAAATAGAAGCAGCCAATTAGATTATTCCAGGCGTTGATTAAGTTTGTCACTATTATCTTTATGTATGGGCTCGTGACTCTGTACTGTACCCCCACAACACTATTCTCTGTGGGCGTACCCACACACTCTATTGAGCACCTCTGTCCTGGACAGTTAAAAACATCATTTGAGACTCGGCCCCACCCGACAGATCGACACAGACCTAATTAATGTATAGGCAAAAACGATGTTCGAGTTCACTCAAAAGAATCGACCCAAGAACCCAGATATCTAAGAACAATGGTAATACAACCTTTATCTGGATGATTTTCATCTTACCTTAACCGTGCTCGATATCTAAGAACATTGGTTAGAAGTATAACATTTCTCTGGATGATTTTATCTGACCACGACCCTGCTCGATACTTAAGATTGGTTTATATTATAACATTTATCTGGATCATGGTTAGTTAATGAGTAGAGTGTTAAATCAAACGAGCCGCTCATGAGCTCTCGGCTCATTTCGAACTCATGAAGTTTGTTTGGTTAACGAGTCGAGCTCTATTTGAATAAGGCTGGAAAAGATGATTTTGTTGTTATTGTTTATAATTCGATAGTAACATAAAGGAGCCAAACTCAATCTCAACTATGAACTAGTTAAGTTAACGAGTCAAGCCGTGCTCAACTTGTTAAGGATCCTATCTTGAACTCGAGCAACATGAGCTCGAGCTCAACTCATTTACACCCCTATTAGTGAGTTGTACCCAAGGGTTTTTAACCACAAACTTCACATACCCTCATGGGTGGCTATGTGCTTGAACGTGTACAAATTTATGGTAAAAAAATTCATGGGTAGGATCACTTTGACTTCACTTTATAAAATTATTTACCCAGTCAACAATTAACCAGATGACCCGACGGTTAAATTGGTGACTCGAAGCCCAGCCCGAGTCAATCACCAATCCGGGTTTCAAAATGATACGTCTTAGGGCATGTGTCTAGGACTTTCTTTCCACACTCCAAGCTTTGAAATGTCAAACTCAACAAAATGGTGGAAATTCTTTGAGAGTGATGCTCTGTCTATTCAAATTAAGAATTTTAATACCACTTGACAATGAACAAACGCGCAAATAATTAGGTGTGCCCTGGCACACCTTGCTAGGTGTGCCAGGGCAGAGAGTGAGCACACATAAAAAAAAAGAGAGTGGCTTTAAATTGAAATTGTTGTTCAAG
>CACSLK010027773.1:15807746-15818410 GCA_902706635.1 Striga hermonthica
GTGGGGTCAGGCCCGCTTTTTTGAGACCAATAAACGGAAGCCCAAACCATCCCTTTTAGGGCTGGGTTGGGCCGGTCCCATGGGCCAGGCTCGAAATTTTCGGGTGCGAAACTCAAGTAATGCCATGGAGAATACAACTCTGGGCACGTCCAATATATAAATCATGATGACAGATGACTTCATCAAGGAACCATCTTCTACTACATAAATTTACATGTCGTTTTTTCCTCCTGAACTTCGGGAGATATTAGACGTATGAAGATAGAATATAATTCCAAGTCACAATCTATTGCACAATGCCCGCAAAAGTCATCACAAGGCCACTCATCAAACTATAAAACTACTGTGACATACCTCAAGCAGTTCAAGTCTCTTATTATGCAGCTCATGCATTTCACACACAGTCGCTCTGCAAATCCAATGACGTTATCAACACAGCTTCCTTTTCACTGTCTTAGTACACACCGTTAAACCAGAGTGCATTTTTCTCATTCTTGCAAATTCGGTATTGAGCCTCTATTGATTATATTCCAAAGCGCTTTCTTTGCCTCGTCTAATGTTTCAACACCCTGCGATTCTTCAAATGAAATCCTCTGAACATTAAACTGCAGCAGACCCACAAAGCGAAAAAGTCAAACTAGCTTATTATTATTATTATTATTATTATTATTATTATTATTATTATTATGAAGATGTCAAAGAAAAACCTGGACGCCTTGGCGGGCCCGAACATCAACTCCTTTACTGTCTATGGATATTAGAGCAGCATCATCTACCTCAGCTTCCTTGGACAAAAGCTCTCTCAGAGGCTTTGAAAATAGTGCATTTAGTTCCTATGATAACAGCATATGAACAAAGTAAGATCCATATACAAGATGGCGGAAGCATATACCAATATATTAAGATACCTTTAAATTTTGTTCACCCCCATCAACGGCAATCTTATCGGGTTGAATGGTTTCATATTCATTAACATCAACCCAAGCAACAGTCCCAAAGCCTCCAATAAAATATATATCACTGCCAAAATAACATTGAACTGTCCAATTAATTTCCGTGCAATATTTACAGCTATTTGTCTGATCAGCTTGGAAACAATGTTGTACATGCATTAGTCATTGAACACTCAAAACGCTTTTGGACTGATAAATTGCAGTACATTCTAAAAGCACGATTCAGCTGTGGATGGTATTAGCTTGATCCATTTTGCTTATTTTTATATATATCTTACTTTGCAGTACAATTAAAAAAATCCTATATATAGAACATCAGCTGGGATATCCAGATTCTCAACAATATCAGCCTATACTGGATAAGAAAAATAGTAAACAACCATCGAGCGTCTAAATTTGGGGGTGACGCATTCTGAGCCACTGAGGCATCATAAACCCAAACACTAGCAGCTTTTAAATAAGAATTGTGTTGTTATATAATTCTATTCACCAATCAATGGCAATTGCCTGTGGATGAATCAGTGTTCATCCGTGTTCTAGAAGTCGCTAGGCGCTTGACCGGCGCCTAGGCGAGGCGATTAAATACCTTATTTTGTAATTGTTTTCACTAGCTACAAAATAAAATTATCTCAACTTATAATAAATCAACACACTTAAGTTCAAATAATAATATTAGTATATTATAAAGAAAACATGATAACAAAATAATGTAATTAGTATTTAAAAAAATTTTAAAAAAAAAAAATCCGCCGAGCCCACCGAGGAGCGCCTAGGCGCCGCCTGGCCGATTTTTCAGCCGACTTATGCAAATCGGAGGCGGTCGGGCAGTTGAGGCCGCCTAAGCCGTACAGTGGGAGGAATACTTCCCAATCATTATCTTTCCTTTTGCACATGCTCAGAAAATGCTAAATGTTACAGGCTGGTGGACTCAGAGAGCAAAAAAGATCATTTATTTCCAAATAGAAAAATAAAGGAAAGGAAAGGAGGTAAGACCTTATGTTCTGCATGCGGAAGTAGTAGAAATTTCCCCACTGTTGAGAAGGTCCTTGGTGGTGTTTTGCTATGTATTGTTTATGAGCCCACTCCTGGCCACGGAATTAGGTATAATGATCATAAGGACAGCCACTATTCAGTTTCCATCATTAAAAAAACATTTTTTTTTTTTTTATACTTTTTAGCTGCAACCAAATAGGTTCTCCTCGGAAAGGTTCCCTGCAACTTCTGATCTCAAGTGAAATGACAAGCTTCGACTAACCCCCATGGCCGCCAAAGAGAAAATCACAATTAAGCAACTATTACAATTAAATAGGTCACCTGCTTGTCCTCAGGGAGGGGATATACATCGCCAAAGATTGTCACTCGTGCATTTGACAAGCCACTCCATCCAGGAATCTAATAAGTGTTCATATATTTCATCACATGCATAAGAACTGAAAGGGAAAAAAAAACGGCAACAAGATTCATCAAGTACTTTCAAATGTAAGAGGCTATATACCTGTACAACCAAGGTGCATCTTGGATCCGCTAACAAGTTCCTAGTGTGTATAGCCAATGGCGAGAATGAAAAAATTGGATCTGCAAACAAAAATGACAAAAAATAATTGTTGAGGTCTTGGTTAATTTTACATACTTGTACATTGATATGTCATACTGGGTATGTTGATGATGTTGATGATGTACATTGATATGTCATATGAAATTGCAGAAAACACGTTGTAGCATTCAGTGTCCATTACTAAAAGTTTTTATAGGTCTTTGTTCCAGAATACATCCTTTCAATGGCTTTTACCTATGCAGAAGCATACATACAGCAAAAAGAAACTCTGATCACAACTTGGAACATGACGTATGATTCATAGCTTTCTCAGGGTAAAGGAAAAAAAAAAAATTGAATAATGCAATCAAATTATTAAGTACGTCTAACTGAATAAATCTTGCCAACTTGCATTCCAATACAATCATGAGCAACTTCGAACCAATTTACCTGAAATATGATTAAACATTGGTACTTCAGCCAGAAAATAGTGAAAAGATTCTACCAGACATTAAGCTGGAAATTACAGTGTCAGTGAACTATTAGCATCTATTACTCCAAAAAGAAGGAACAATTTATTTCCCATGGAACGTGACACAACATAAATTCACATGGTAGAAGATCCAAATAATATCCATCACAGACTTAGTACCTAAGTGAACTTACGTCCGAGAGGATCCGGTGCAAAATCTACAAGCGAACCAAACGGATAACCTTCTCGACGGTGGTGCATACGTGACATCACAGTACACAGGTGAGCAAATCTAGCCTTCCCATATCAAAATGCAGCCAAAAAAAGAAAAAAGAAAAAAAGCCCATCGTACATGTTAGAATCTGTTTAGCAAGTTCTGGGATTCAAAACAGTAGTTAAAGGAACATGAAAACAGTTATTATGGAAAAAAAGGAAAGACAGTTACCTGTTCCATAAGATTCCTAACAGCTAAGGCTGGTCTAGGCAAGCCATGAGCAGATGTTGCACTCTGCACTCCACCAGATATGGGTGTCCTGAAAAGCCCAGCTCTTGTTCCTCCTCCACTTATGTTTCCATATGAGACCATAAATTGCGGTGAAGTGAATTTTACATCCTTTTCACTACTCTGCTTGAGGTTTGTTACGTCTGTATCACCCTTCAGGATATGAGATACGCCATCACAACAAAGCCGAACAAGCCATTTGAAATATCCATTGATGGACTATATGATAAAAGGAGATGTCTAACTTATAATGCCGGAGAAGCTTTGATAACATTTAACACTAATTTGCGAGACCAGAAACAGGGACATGCTTATGTCGAGCAGGATGAATTTGTTTGCCTTTCAAATGAATGATATACTACAATACATTACAAATATTACATACAAAACACTATAACATTGTTTTGTACTGTATTGCCATACTCTAAGGTTAATTGACCTTGTTGCCTGAACTTGATCTGAAGCTCGTACAAATCAGAAAACGAACATAAAGTCGAGTGTTAGCTTAATATTAGTTAATTAATACCAGCATGTTTAACTAGCTTAACCAGACCAAATATAAGAACGTAAATATACAACCATGTCATCCTTAGAAAAGACCAACTTGGTTTTACTCTTTTAGCTTATAAAGGTGTTAAATTTGAGAATATGTACGAAACCAAATTCCACTAAGTCCACAAACTCGATCTGAATCATACAAATATTTGAAAGCAAAAGGCTCGAATTGCCATAGACTGCAGCTCCAGAAAACAGCACAAACAATACGAACTCCACAGAAGTTAAAAAGATCAGATCATATCAAAACATACCAGAAAAATAAACTAATGCGTAAATACGAGACTCGAACAAAAGGATTGAATATTTATACATCTTAACCTCCGAATTCACTAAAATCAGCTTAAAAATGAATGAAAACAGAACAATAAACACGAAAAGATGGTGAAATCCATGAAATTGAAAGATCAAATCGCGAAAATAGAAAATAACTACAAAAACAAATTCCTCCTTCAATTTACCTCAGACAACAATGGAGTTTCTTCAGAAACCAAACCCAGAACCCCATTATCGTTGTTCGATCGAGAGCCCTCTTTGCCGCTGTCCTCATCTGATACCTCATGCGCGAGGGCTGAAACCCGCGATACGCGCAACGACGGCGTATTGTACAGACTCGGGCCGACTCTCAGTAAAGCACAATGCTTGCTGCTAGTTTTGGGAGTGCGGATTAGCAATGAATTATCTTTGAATCTTTGTGTTTGCAGAGCCGAACTCGAAAGAGCTTCCATGGGACTACGGGAGAGTGAAAGATGGTCAGATACGACAAGGAAGCGATTTCCCAGGCATTAAGGTTCATGTTTGTGGGATACTGAAGTGGGCCTCATTATTTTGGGTCCTTATATGATGGGCTTTGGCCCGTTTGATCCAACACATGAATTATGAGGAATGGGCCTGATTATTAGAAATTGTGCCAAACCCGTAGTCTTCAACCAATTTTAGCAACTAAATTGGTATTAATTTAGGGAAATAGTATGGTCCCGTCACGGAATCATTTCGTCAGAGTTTGTAACTGTTAGATCAACGATCCAAGACGGTTATATGATGATCTAACGGTACAAATCCCGACTGAATGGTTAGCTCTCTTCCAATTTTAGAGTCTTTTCTAGTTTTCTAAATTTTATTGATTATTCTGAGATGGCAGGATGGAATTTCCCAAGAAAAAATCATTTTGACAGCTCACATTTAATGGATGGTTGATCACATTTAACACATGGGTGAAACAATAAATGGATTGGGTAAAAATTTCTGCAAGTTTGGTGAAAGTAGTTCAAATCGTGTGTGTTAAGTTTTAAAACTGTCACCTAAAATCACCTAACTTCCCTAAATTGGGGGCAAAATAGAATAAGTTCATATGTATTGAGGAGTGACTTAATATGGCAAAGTATGGTTATTTAAAAGTTGTTGCACCACTCATGATATAAAAGTTGTGATGCTAAATTTGCTCTCCACTACAAATTGTTCAACTATTTCAATTATTTATATGAATGCTATTATGTAAACACATGGCAAGTTCAATCTCACGCCGATGTGAGGGCATCTATCGTTGGATCACATCACTCACAGTCGCGCTCACACAGAAGTGTGAATTGATCCAACGGTAGAAAACTCAACGAGGACATCATTGTCTGATTTTATCGAAGTAATAAGCATTTTTCTGGAGTAAAGAGCATTCGAGAATAAATAGAAGTTTGACTCGCCATAATCTCTAATATAATTATTTCGTGAACAACAGTTTAACTTTTTTTTTCTTTTTTTATTATCTAAAATATTAATTTCTAATAAACTCAATAGATGGGTTTTTAGAATCAATAATAGTTATATTTATCCTATAGGGATTGGTTCAAATAAAAATCAATACTGGTCTAAGAAGTATGAGAATCGATATTATTTTTAATCGTGTGTGATGTTATTTTTAGTATCACATGGTGCTATTAGTTTTAGAAATATTAATATAAACGGTAATGATCCCACGGTGGGCAAATGTTAATATGTTCATCGCTTATGTGGCATGCACTAACTGGTGATATTAATATGTTCAAAAAAACACATGACCAATGTGTGCATGCCACATAAGCGGTGGGCATATTAACATGTGCCCACCGTGAGTAGGGGAGCATTACCTTTAATATAAATTGTATTGCTATTTTTAATAACTTACATCCTGGCTAAGAACAGTATTAAAACACAGTTAATCATAATACTATATACAATTAAAAATAACGATTTTCACGCTAAACTTAATTTTGAACCAACTATTTACCAATGATAACTGCCCAAACATAATTTAATATCACCACTTAGTGCATGCCACATAAGCGGTGGACATATTAACATGTGTCCACCGTGGGTAGGGGAGCATTACCGTTAATATAAATTGTATTGCTATTTTTAATAACTTACATCCTGGCTAAGAACAGTATTAAAACACAGTTAATCATAATACTATATACAATTAAAAAATAACGATTTTCACGCTAAACTTAATTTTGAACCAACTATTTACCAATGATAACTGCCCAAACATAATTTAATGAAATGTTCAGAACTTTGAATTTAATTGTTACTAGGCTGTCAATTAATTCAATTGCTTCTGTTATGTGCTCAGTGTCAAGCATTCAGCCCCACACATCCAAGAAAAGATCTAATTGGAAATTGACTAAGAAAAGATTTTTTTTTTTTTTGTTTTCCAAGTAGACTCATTTAAATATATGGACTCTATTGATGACCAATATATTTAGCAATTTCATATTACATTAGTAAGTTGTTTTGCACCACAACTTGTTTTTGTGGCTAATTATGGAGCAGCTGTGGCTGCACCAGTCAGGTTCACCACACATGTCCCAAATAATTAAGCAAGCTAATAATCACACTTATATTACTATTAATATAGCCCCCACAACTAATAAACTGCAAACTAAGTGAAATAAAGTAAATTTTCTTCAATTGGTCTGATCAAAATTTTAAAAAAAAAATAATAAACTCATACAAACCTTGGAAGGTAGAGGTGTAAATTCTAGGTAGAGTTCAGCTTATTAATAAAATGATGGGAATTTGATCTTTAAAAAAAAAAACTGAATTATAGAAAATTATATTTAAAAATAAATATTTTTTTTTTTGGGTAGCCAGCCACGGTATCCGGAGCTATGCCCGACTAATTCGTTGGTCGACCCGGGTCGCCCACCTGGCAGTGGTGGTGAGTGAGTCTCCCAACAAGAGTTTTCTGTATCCACAAAGCTCGAACCCAAACTTCGCTTAAGTGACATCAAGCTGCTTACCACTTGAGTCAATCTATGTTGGTCAAAAAAAACTTATTTTTGAACCTTAATAAGATGAGCTCAACATGTGAACTAAAAAGGCTCAAGCTCTACTAATTTATTAAAACAAACCTAAACCTTACCAAGTCCAACTATGCTCAAGACTTGTATCGTTTAAGTGTTGTACTTCGAAGTAATTACATTATTATATGACTTTGATTTTTTGTTATAAAAATTTATTACATTTATCGCGATTTTTTCTTTTAAATCTCTCAAATTTATCTTATACTGCATTATTACTTTTCAATATTAAAATCAACATTTAATTTTCTTGCACAATGGTAGAAAATAAAAGGGAAATTAATGAGAAATTAAAGGAGAATACGATATATTAATCATATAATAGTGGTATAACACTTTAATTGTTATTTATCCTAATTAATTAAACAATAATGCATTCAATCCCACGCTGGAAGCATGTTCCCACATCACAAAAAGAATTACAAGTGGCCAATTTTATTTTATTTTTTTCGAAAAAAAAAGTTATTTTTTACTAGAAAGGAAAAAAGAAAACAAAATTAAACACACAAACACAACCCAACGACCGTAGTCAAAGCTCCGCCGCGTCAGCACTCGGCCCATCCCTCTTCCAGCTCAACCCGGCGCCTCTGCAGCCGCCGCCTCGCTCCCCTCAAGCCACGCTCCAGCTTCAGCTCAGCCGCTAGTATGACCCCAGCCGGCACGCCGGAAACCTCCTCCAGCCGCTTCAGCACATGCCACGTCGCCGACTTGTTCCCCGCGAGCCTCAACCCGAGCCACATGGACGCCGCCAGGCACACGCGGTACGGCACCGCTGCCCAGCTCCCGGAGCACGCCCTCAGGCCCTTGCACGCCATCCTCACCGCCGCGCCGTCGCCGGCGACGCCGATCCCGCGGCACCACTCGGCGAAGACCCCCTCCGCCCCCGCGTAGTCCACCCGCCGCGATTCGCCGAGGCGGCGGCGGAGCTCCCCGGAAGAGCAGCCGGACCGCACCTTCGCCGGCGAGGCGGTGCTCGAGATGCAATCGGAGGAGTAACCGGAGGATGTGACGCAGCCGTCGTCGTCGGAGGCCGGGGAGCACGACGGACAGGTCGCGAAGGAAGGCGGACAGTCGGCGCCGGAGAATCCGTCCCCGGCGAGATTAGAGCAGATGGGACAAACCGAGCGGCGAACGTGGCGGGCGACGAGAAAATTGGCGTCGTGGACCTCCGCGTCACAGGTCTGGCAGAGGAATGCGTTGTCGGAGGGGCAGTAGATGGCGGCGGCCGTGCCGCACAGCTCGCAATTTCTCAATTTCATCTTCCGATTTAGATGAAAATTAGGGATTTGAAGAGAAAACGGAAGGTATCACGTTGACGGTGTGTTGGTGAGTAAGAGAGAGAGAGTTTCGCATGAGAAAGTGGAGGCAAATAAAGTGTGCAGAGCAGAATGGGCGTTGCATATATAAATAAAAAAATAAAAAAATAAAAAAAATAAATAAATAAAAAAAAAAAAACCAAAGTAATGTGCAGTTGGTGACGTGGTGTTAGTAGCAACAACTCAAAAAAATCAATTCCGCCAAGCATAACATACAAGTACAAATAATGGGTTGCATTATAAAATCAATTGGCAATAGAAGGAGTAGTCCATCAAATTTATATATTAAATTTGAAACCTTTAATTTTTCGACGTGGAATTGAGTTTGCACAACCTACAAACATCTCCTCAAACACAAGACCACATTGGGCCTCCCTTGAACGAAATTCATACGATCCGACCATCTTGTACTACCGTTATCACCCATGGAACCCGCTGCCTAACCACCCTTTCTTCATGAACACTTTTGACACAAGACACACGGATCTACCAGCCGTCCACCGGCTCCACAGGGAACATGTCACGTCATCCACATCACAACTGCCTACCAATCGTGGCTCTGATACCAATTGTTAGGACCAACAACTCAAAATACAATTCTCCATCAAGTCCAACATACAAGTCCAAATGAGGTTCTATTCTAAAACGTCCAATTGACAATAGAAGAAAAGTCCACCTAACTTATACGTTGGACTTGGAACCTTTAAGTTTTTTTATATGGGATTGAGTTTGCATACCCTACAGTTGGATCCACCATCATTTATAGGAATAAAATACATATTTATATTATTAAATGTCAAGTTTTTACTTTATTTTAATTTTAGAGTAAGACATTTTATAAATAAAGTATGCATAATTGTAACACAAAAATATGACCAGTAGTTAATAAAGTAAATTTGTAAGTCGGTCCTTGGAGGAGGAAGACCGCCCGAGGGTCGGGTATCGCCATTCTCAGGTTCTCGATCGATGTACGATTTGTCGTCCTTACTGGTCTCGAGGTGGTGCAGGGTGGTGGTGCGGGATTGGGGCTTAGGTGTGGCCCAAACTACTTGCGATTTCGTGGCGGGTCAGAACGGGCTGAAGTGTGGCTTGCTCTGTCTCTTGTTCCTGTGCTCCCTGGTGTGGGGTGGACGGGAGACCAGCGCTGCCGAACCTTGGTCAGAGGTGTTGGTCGTGTCGTGGGGTGGTGGTGTGAGGGGGTGTGGGTGGTTGCTCTTCCGGCTGTGGGTCGAGTTTCGTCTTCGTGGAGTGGGTCGGGGTCTATGGTTTCGGCTTCAGCTAGGCGTTGCAGTTTCGGGAGTCGGTTCTTCGAATTAGGCTAGTCTGTTGGGTGGTCGACATGGATTCTGCGGGTTCTTCGTGTTGGACTTGGCTTGTTTTCTGGAGAGGGGTTTTGGGCGTTCCTTTTATTTAGTTTAGATTGTTTTGGTTTGTGTGTCTGGTGTTATTTTGTGTTTTGTTATTGTGTTTTTTGTTTTTTCTTTTCCTCTTTGGGAGCTCGTTTTGTACTGTTGTTTTTTCTCTTGTTGGGAGCGTGTTATGTGTTATTGTCCTATTGTGAGCTATATAGTTTGTTATATTGTGTGTGTCGTAGTGTATATGCTGATAGGATACATCAGTGTAGGCCTCCTAGATTAAGTTGTTTTGCTACATAGGTATTCTAGCTGTAATTATGTGGTTTTCAGTTTTATAAAATCTATCATTCCGAAAAAAAAAAAAAAAATAGTTGTTAGTCGATCTAACTGTTAGACAATCATGTTTTTTAATGAATATATAAAATGTTTTAATTGAAATAACATACTTTATAATTTAAATATAACATTAACAAAGTGTGATATTTCACAATTTGTTAATAAAAGCATAACGAGTCAACTCAATGTTAATCTCTCTCACATAAATTTGTTTAGTTTGGAAAAGGTACACGCCCACATGATTCTATTTTAGTATTACGGTTTTGCTATGAAGTCAACAGTTGGCTTCATAGTGAAGCTAACTTT
>CACSLK010027773.1:15843216-15857107 GCA_902706635.1 Striga hermonthica
AAAAAAAAAAAAGAGAAAGAATCTTGAATAGCATACTTACTGCATGTATCTTTGTGAAAAATCCAGAGTTGTTGGTGGACTTCTCAGTGCATATGATCTATCGGGAGATAAAGTTTTCCTTGACAAGGCTAAAGAAATTGCTGATAGGCTGTTGCCTGCTTGGGATACTCCCTCTGGTATTCCATTTAATATTATAAACTTGGCTAATGGGAATGCGCATAATCCTGGCTGGACTGGGGTAAATTTGTCATCATCAAATTAGGAACCTTGTACTACTGTTTAGTTGCAGGGGTGCCTTTAATCTCATGACTCATGTGTTTTCTTGTTTAGGGTGAGAGCATCTTGGCAGATTCTGCCACAGAGCAGATTGAATTCATTGCGCTTTCCCAACGAACCGGTGATCCCAAATATCAGCAAGTGGTATTCTCTTTGCCTCCACTTGATACTTAAGTTAGACATATATGAATAGGGCTGCAAACAAGCCGAGTCGAGTCGAGCATTGTCCTTATCGAGCAAGATTTATTTATTTTTTACCTGCTCGAGCTTGATTTATGACGCTCGAGATTGACTCGACGAAAGAAGAAAATTGCTCAAGATCGATTGAAATCAAAATGCTTGAAAGATCGCTCGAGCTCGGCTCGAGTTCGACTCGAATTTCAAGTATAATTACCATTAAGTACATATATAAATATTGTACTATTTATATATATAGGGTAGTTTGGTAATTCACTATCTCAAGCGGCTCGACCTTCCAAACCTATGCTCGAGATAGACTCGATAACATGCTCTAGCCGCTCGAGCTTGACTCGAGTTCGCTCAAACTCGAGCTCGAGCGCTCACGAGCCGCTCGATTCGTTTGCACCCCTATTTATGAATAAAGGAATCGGAAAGAAATTTCATCCGAAACATATCAAATGACGAATATGTACTCTTTTGAATGTGGCTTATAATTATATGTGGAATTTGGAGATATCGACAACCGAGAGTCCACTTTCCTGTAAACTTGCGAGCTTTCTCTCTTCCCTACATGAAGTTAATCCCGTATGTTTATTCTCAGGTGGAAAATGTCATTATAGAGCTTAATAAAACCTTTCCATCTGATGGCTTGCTTCCCATCTACATTAATCCGCACAAAGGGACAAGATCATATTCAACGATAACTTTTGGAGCCATGGGGGACAGGTCTTTTTTTCATTTTACATAAGACTGTCTTATGATCTTCTCTGCCTGTATATATTGTGAAATTATCTGTAACATGAATTAACTCCGGTATTTAACATTCGGAAATAACGTGCAGCTTCTATGAGTACTTGCTCAAGGTCTGGATACAAGGAAACAAAACCACTGCAGTGAAGCATTATAGGTATATGTCTCGTGTTCCTTCTTTGCCATCTTGTGATTTCACTCATGTAAATACATGAAAATATTTTCCGTCCTTTTATTTTATCTTTCTGATTGTAATAAACAACTATTTTACGTATTCCGAAACAGGGACATGTGGGAGACATCCATGAAAGGTCTTCTTAGCTTGGTGCGGAGAACTACCCCATCTTCTTTTACTTATCTCTGTGAGAAGATTGGAACTTCGTTAACTGATAAGGTGTGTTATCCTTTTTGGTCAGTAATTACACTAAGCATTTGAAATCCTGAGAAGAACTCACATCATAAAAAGAAACTGAAAATAAACAAAAAGTTTTTTGAAAAACTGCACAAAAACTAAAACCATACTTGAGTTTGAAAAAGTAAAGAATACGAGATAAAATAAAATTTTGAAGATTTATAATATGAAAATAATAGAATGTTCGACTTTTTGGAAATGCATTGTGGCGTTATTCAAATTTTGTTATATAATTTGTGTGTTTCTTCTGGCATCGTGCAAATAATGGACTAGATCAAAATGGCTCAATTAAATTCTAGTGCTTCTTCTATTAGTGAAGTTTCTAGAAAAAATATATCAAACGACGCAACGCACCTTGGGTCGCTATGGAAACAGCCTCCTTGTATAATTACAAGGGTAAGGTCTGCGTACAACTGACCCCCCAGACCCCAACCTGTTTGGGAATATACTGGGTATGTTGATGTTGATGTATGATGTTGAATTTGTGTGTTTCTTACAAGTTGCTATCGTTTATTACATGCTTGCAGATGGATGAACTTGCTTGTTTTGCTCCAGGAATGATAGCATTGGGATCTACCGACTATGGTCCTGATGAATCTAAGAAATTCTTATCTCTGGCTGAGGAGGTTTTTATACATGATTCTTCATTTTAGCTTTTCTAGTTTATGTGCCTGTTTAGTGGATAATTTGAATTGTTTCTGCAGCTAGCATGGACCTGCTATAATTTCTACCAGTCCACACCAACAAAATTGGCTGGAGAAAACTACTTTTTTAATTCAGGACAGGTGGGCGTGCTCATTGTTTGCCGTATATATTCAGGACATGTACCCCTTGGATGTAAACCAAGTTGTTAACCAAGGGGTACAAGTAGCATTATTCTATTTAAAAACCCTAGATTATAGCATTTATAACAACAAAAAAGTTTCTTTTCCTTTGCGCACCTCATCTAATTACTGTTCAGGATATGAGTGTTGGAACATCGTGGAACATATTGAGGCCAGAGACAATCGAGTCACTCTTTTATTTGTGGCGTTTGACTGGAAACGAGACGTATAAAGAGTGGGGCTGGAATATTTTCCAAGCGTTTGAGAAAAACTCCCGCGTAGAATCGGGATATGTTGGACTAAAGGATGTAAGAACTTCTCAGCTTCTGAATCGTTTATATTGTTTCATAGTATGAAAAAGTTATATAATTTTATTTTTCTTTTGCTTTTTTTTTGTGTGTGTGTGTGTGTGTGTGTATGTGCGTGTGTGTGTGTTTGATACATTTCTAGATCACAGTAGCATATGTTACTATAACTAAATAGTAGTATTAGGTAATTAGTTATATTAGTAATGTCATCTAGCTTGTGAATATGTAAACATTGACTTTATTGGGATAACAAATGAAATGAATTGTCTTATAGTTTCTCTCTATAGCCTCAAGTCTCTTTTTCTCCAATTCTACTTTCGGAAATTTTACTTTATAGGGAAGTATCTTATCGTGATACGATGCCCCCGGTTCTGTCATTGGTAATGATAATCAACTTTTATTATTTATTTATTTATTTATTATTTTAATATCAAGAAAGCACCAATGATACAACCAAGACGAATCATATTGAGCTAAGACACTTGAACTTCAAAGAGAAAATGGGCTGGACTAGAGTCTAGAGATAAATTAGTAGACAATTCATTTCGTTCGTCTATTATCTCAATAGCCACGAATCAATGGCCTGGATATTTTTTTAGGGTAGAAAATTACTACTTACCATAGAACTATTTATTTATTAGTAACATATATATACTACTTAATCCTAGTTGGTGTATCAATGTATTTCTTTCTTTCTCTCGAGAACCCCAACTCATTTATAGTGGCAGCATATATTAATATATCGTTTTCCATCTTTGTGTCTCAGGTGAACACTGGTGTGAAAGACAACATGATGCAGAGCTTTTTCCTGGCAGAGACACTGAAATATCTATACCTCATGTTTTCACCCCCTTCGGTTATTTCCCTTGATGAATGGGTTTTTAACACAGAGGCACACCCTATAAAAATCGTGACCCGCCATGACCAAGTGAATACATTGGGAAGGTCAAGTGGAAAACAGATCGAAATTCGATCACGTACCAGGAAAGAAGGCCGGTTTAATGGCCACTAACGAAAAAAAAAACAAAACTTAGAATTATTTGTATCATTAGATATATGTTACGTTAATCTTGAGGGCCTAGAAATAGAAAAAATCGAGGAGAGCTTGAAGAAGCAGAATTGTTATACGGGCTCGTGCAGGTTTCTTGGGTGATTCTGACTGTTGAACTCCTGAACATCCTTTTTATTTGTAACATTAGCATATATGAGTAAATCTGAACTGTTTACTGAGTTTCGTATACGGTTTTGTACTTTTAGGTGCAGAATTTGTTTTGGTGAAATATACAGTCTTGGCTTGAGTTTGTGGTTTTCTGAATGGACAGTTCTGCAGAATGCAGATGAGAGTGTTCTATTATTGTTAAACTATTGAAGTCTTGTGGTATTTGGGATTTGTATTTGCAACTGCTCTGGTGGAGTTTATGCAGTATTTGGCTAACTTTAGCATTTGTGTGTATAATGAAATTTTGGTTTTGGGAATTTATAGTTGATAATTGATCTACATTTTAATAATGGAAGAGAAGAGATTGGTATTAATTTGACAGATGATAAATATTTATATTGAAACAGTCACTAGTAAGGACATTGAAAATAATTTGTGTATTACATTATTTTTTTTATTTTTTTTGCTGAAATGTAAGTTAAAAGCAAAATATAATCATAAGCTTTAAGAATAATATTAGAAGTAATACAAGTTTTTAAGAATAATATTTAAGTAATTTAAAACTATTATATACAATCTTTGAAGTTCACCAAAAATAGAGATGTAAAGGGGTCGGGTCGAGTACATGTTTTGTCAAACCCGAACCCGACCACCATACAATTTACCCTACCCAAACCCAACCAGTTATTCGGTTAGTGATCTTCGGGTTTGGATTGGGTTTTACCCGAAGGGTAAGTTGGTTTTCGTCGGGTAAACGAGTAATCCAAGTCTCAAATTTGGGCTTTACCCGACTCATCTTGTTTCATATGAAAAAATAAAATAAAATAATTTTACAATTCATTATAATGTAACAAATAAATTTTTAATTAAGTTTGACAATAAAAATTCTAAAAATATTATATTATATTTGCAATAAATAATGACATATAATTATTTGTATTTTATAGTCTATTAATAATATAACATTTAAAAATTAAGTATTTAATTTTTTTATTGTACAATTACCAAAAAATGATAATAAAATCATAAAAAATAAAATAAAATTTAAACATTAATAAAAAATATTATAGATAATCTAATTTTTTAAAATAACATATGACTACTTTTATATTTACAATAGTTATAAATATATAATATGTATGCATATATATAAGATTCAATGGTTGGGTGAACGGGTAGGGTAATCGGGTCGAGTAATGAGTTTTTTACTATATCTGCACCTGACCCGACCCGGGATTTGGATAGCATAATTCTACCCGACCCGACTCGAAACCCAATCATCTCGAGTTTACCCGACCGAAAATGCGGGTACCCGCAGATAACCCGACCCTACAAGTTTTATTGACATCCCTAACCAAAAATGTTAAATTGAATTTGTAATGATAGTTTTTATGTGAAAAGATATGACTGTAGTATTAATCAAAATGTGTAATTTTCATTTCTGAAGCTAATCAAGATAACAAATAGTTATCATTTAAATTAAAACTAAACCTAATACAAGTGTACAACACATACAAGATATATTATTTAAACCATTTTGTTCCCCTTTCCTATTAACAATAATATATTATAAATTCAACACAATTTTAGAAGTTACATTTCTCTCTCTCGCTCGTTTTTTTTTTCATAAAATAAGTTTTTGTGGCCGGGTGGCTGCCGCGCGTGGCCGAGTTGGAGCCTACGTCCATGTCACTCGTTTGATTCATTGGAATCCGCCGACATCGACATCGGGGTGGATTAAGGTTAATACGGTGCTAGCAAGAGCACCAAGGGCCTAAGTAGCGCGGGTGGACTTCTTCGTGATGAGTGTGGCAGATGTATTGACGGGTTCTTTATGAATATTGGGTATTGAACCATTACGGGAGCCGAACTATGAGGCCTTTTCTAGAGGCTTCAATTAGCGTGGGAGCTGGGGTTTCGAGGAGTTATCGCCGAGGTTGATAGCGAATGTGTAATGAAGATGGTCCTTGGACTTGCAGACAACTTTATGGCTCATGCATCTCTTGTCGGGGCTATACGTAGCTTGGCACAGCGGAATTGAAGTCTTCGGATTCAACATGTGCATAGGGAGACTAATTTCACTCGGGTTGCAAAGAACTTCGTCTCTGTCGTTTGGGATGGGAGCATGGCTGGGATCATGACATTATTGGGGTATCTTACTCTCACCAAGTTCTCACCTAGTATTTCCGAAGGCCTCCGACTTCCTTTATTGTACCCAACACAAAAAAAATAATAATAATAATAATAATAATAATAATAATAATAATAATAATAAATCACTATCACGAGCCCGGCGAATATTCTTTGCTTCATTGAAAACTAAAATCCTTTCAACAACCACTACAAGCTCAAACCACCGCTTTCCGCCGCCCGCAGGCGAATTCTAGCTGCCGCCACCACCGCACTGCAGAACCCTAAAACGGCCCTTTTCTCCTGAGCTTCAAAACGAGAAACGAAGATAAGTTACTGATACCCTGTACTGATTTGTACAGGCTGATCGTTGGGTTATCATAGCTCACATCATTTTCAACAGTAATGCAAACGGTGGCTCGCATTCTCTCTCGCCTTCGCCATGGCCGGCACCAGTATTCCCCATCAGCTGCTCTATTTCTGAATTAATGCCATACTGAATTAAGCCATGGCAGCTTGCCATGGCTTAATTCTTCGTCGAGATGGGTTCCCCCGTCTAACTTGATTTTGCCTTGTTGTAGTAATCATCATCAGCTCCACTGCACAAGAAGTGATTTTTATTTTCTGTCCTTATTTCTTTTATCGGGTTGAGGGGTGTGACAGAGATAAACTAAGTGTGATAGTTGTTGGTGTGCTGTAACAATTTGGTGGGTGTTTGCAGGTCTTCCGACCAGAGCTAAAAAGATTGAGAAGATTGAAGTGGAGGATCATGGGTATTTTTTTTTTTTTTTTTTTTTTTTTTTTTTTTTTTTGTGTGTGTGTGATTCAACTTCTTTTCGTTGTTCTTCGGCTTCTGTGTCTTTTTCCTTCCAAAAATGATGGATTACAGTGTGCCCTTCAGTTTGATTGGGAAAGGCAATGACACTATGCATAAGTTCCTATTTTCACTTCTCACATCTTTCTAGTTTTGTGTTAAGCTATTATATGAAGTATCTTTCTTAACTGGTTATTCTCTGTACTTGTTTTCCTCTGTAGCTAATAATATCTGTATTTAGCCAGAGAGCAGTCACAACAGCATTGTGGTGCAATTTCCTTGTTTTTTCTCTTAAATTTGGCGTGTGGTTATCGACCTCAAGCCATGTAATGTTGGCTGAAGTTGTGCATTCAGTGGCAGATTTTGCAAATCAGGTATTTTGTGTTCTGTTTGTATACTTGCTGGACTAGACACTAATGTTGCTGGAAATTACCCCTTCTCAAAGTTTATCATGCATTTAATTTGACTAATGCTTATTCTGTAGGCTCTACTCGCATATGGCTTAAGTAGTTCACGCCGTGCCCCAGATGCTCTTCATCCGTATGTTCTCTGTCAATACTTATATAATGTATATAATTACCAGTTAAGGAAATGTGTTCTTAGCTTTCATGTGTAGACTGCTTGACTTATAGGACTCTGAAATCCACGTTGACATCAAAGTATTAGTTCAAAATTTGTTTTAAGAAGCTTCCAATTTTGCTTCATGATGGCACAACAAGAGCAAGTAAAAACTGCTTAACTATGCTAATCTGTAAATGGGATATCCCTCCCTATATATAAATGTAGAGTTTCTCGAGCCTAGGTGTCAACTTTTGGTGTTTCATATTCCTGTGTGTCGATTCTAGTGATTCGTTATCCTGCCTCTATCAATTTCTGGTGCATAAGTAATAATGCAACTTTTTAAGAAGTATTTGAAATTAAAAAAAAAAAAAGCTTCTGCGTTTCTCTTTTTTTTTTATACTAGTAAATTGAACGTGCGATGCACGTGGTGACAAGTGTTTTTGGCCGATTAAGTTTAGTAAGATAAATTAATTGATTTATTAAACATATGATTGTAGGAACAAATAAACTTCTAATGTTTTTTTTTTCAAGAATAACATAATGATGTCGTAATATAAAAAGATTTAAATAACATATTACAATTCGAAAAAAAATATATGAAAAATGAGTCCCTAATAAAACAAATAGCCATAAATAATTAAATAATGACATAATGTATGTTATAGATGCATCGCATGAGTCAGTACGGTTCGAAGATAGATATATCTCCAGAACCGTACCAAAATTTGGAGATCATTAAAATTCGATCTCCGGAACCGTACTAAAAATTCGGTTCGGTTCGGTTCAGCTCGGAAATTTTTATTTTTCAGTTCAGTTCGGTTCGGTTTGGTATTCGGGACGGTTCGGTTCCGTTTAATTCGGTTCAGATATTCAGAGATTTCTAATTATTTTTTAAACATTTTTTGAATGACTACCTAGTTATATTTTATTTTTTATATGTTTTTTAATCCAACATTTATCAATACTTCATCATATGAAAGATTTTATTTTTAAATCAACTTTAGAAGTAACTCTAAATTTTAGTTAAGACTAAATTTGTGCAGCTAACATTGAAAATTTAAAATTCAAATAAAATATAATATAGTTTTTTTTATTAAAGTAATATTTATTTAACCTTGCATACCATGTTAGTTTATAAGATAGAATGAGACCAAGTATCGAGAAATTTAAGTAAAGTTAAAATATTTTCTAAAAAAATATTTCTTTAACTTTTCATTCAATTTTATATATTTTCTTTTTAAACATAAAAAAATCAATAATATATCAAATATTACTAAGCATAAAATTTAAATGAAGCTTAATTGTTATTACTATAATTTATTTACATTTAAAAAATTTTCAAATTATATAGGATCAAAGTTGACATAAAATATATTAATAACACACATCTATTTTTATAATTTGGTTCTTATCATCAGTTCGGTTCGGTTCTCGAGATTGATATTTGTAAAATCTCCAGAACCATACGAATTATTCTTTCGGTTCAGTTCGGTTCAGTTCGGAGAAAATCAAACGGTCAATGGTTATTTTTCGGTTCGAAGTGATTTTGGTTCGGTTTCGGAACAACTCGAAATTTTCCAAATCTCATGCTCAGCCCTAGATGCATAAGTTCTTTTGTTTATTTATGTTAGATTCAGGAGTGATTATCTGTCACCGTGGTTTTGACGTTCTCATAAGAAACATTCGTACTCGTTGAAGTCAATACATCAATACTATTGCAAAATTCTTAATTAATTTTGCGACACGTTTGCTTTATTCATTACATAGAAATATCTTAGCCTAACATATGGTCAAACTTTATTATTGTATGATACAATTATAAGGTACTTCTACTAACGGTTCATAATATCTATGTGAAATAACTAATTGTGTCATTAAAATTCTTGATATGTTTTTATCCTTATATAAACTACTACATTAATCTCTCTCTGTGTGTGTGTGTGAGTGTGTGTGCGCGCGCATATTAACAAATTAATTGGTACATACCCCATGGGGTGGAAACGAATTTCAGCCTCCAAATAAAAGTTAACATTCCAAAATTATGTATTTTTCTGGGGACAATAAATTATTTTTTTAAAATCATCACACATTACATGAAAGTACATACTCTAAAGTAATTGTGCATATTATCGAGCAAAATACACAATTAAGATTGTAAATATTACTATAAAAACACGACATCTTATTCAAACATTCAAAAAGGTTATTGATCAGAATCAAACATTCCCTTTTCAATGTTATTTATTTGGAAGATAAACTAACTACATAACCTATTATTTGCAAATCATTAAATATTTTGGTTGTTGCATTGATTTTAGAGTTGTTTATCATAATACCTTTCACATTCATTCTGATTTGCAATATTTATGTGTCTAATTACTTGTTTAATGCATTTATTGTCCAACTTTTTACATCATACATAATGATTCGAAAATCCAAGATAAATTTTTTTCATGATTGTTCAATGTAATAATAATACAAAAATGAGACAATATTGAGAAACATATCATTTGTCAAAATATTTTAGATGAGAAGAATTTGAATTCTTATATATTATGATACTCTTAGTTATCTGTAAACTTTATTATTATGAAGTCCTTATTAAAGTTTATGATCTGTATTATATAATATGGAATCATAATTAATGAGAACCAATTTCTTATAGAGAACAATATTAAATGCTACCAACAAAAAAAAAGTAGTAATTTTAAAAGAAATTTGTTTCTTGATATTGGTATTCATACTTTTCTAAGAAAATTCAATTTTTTTTTCTTTTCCCCATTGCATTACTATTTTATTTTTTATTTTATTTACAAATAATATTTTATTTTTTGAAAGAATTAGAGCATATTCATATGCATTTCGTTTTTCTTTTACGTGTTTGATAATACTAATATATTTTATAACAATTTGTTTTTATTATATTTATAAGATTAAAAAGTTTTGGATTTTTTCCATGGTTTGATAAAATATTAAGTAACTAACTCATTTCTATATTCATAAAAACTATTTTTTACAACCACTACGGTGTTCCCTATCAAGTAGTAATTGCTAATAGTTTAACATACAACTTGTTTATTTTTTTCTTTTAATTCACATAATTAATATCGGTAATAGTTATACATTTACATGCATTTGCACTTATTTTTCTTAGTATGAATATTTTAAATTTATTTAAGAAAACTATACCACAAGTTTATCTAATATTTTTTGATAATTAATAAAATTGAGTTAAAACGGATCTATAATTTATTTTATAAGATACTTATAGGTCCATTTACTATTTTAAATTGGTATTGATAGATATATATATTTTATTTTATATCGATAGAAATAATTGTATTATTTTTATTTATACAACACAATGTTCAAATCAAACATTATTGAAAAGAAATGATGTGATATATTACATATATAAGAGTAACAAATTAAAAAATTACAAAGTATTTCAAAATTTAAAAATTTACTGGTAAAAAATAAATAAATTTTTAACTAAAAAAATTAAGACTCATATAATGATTTCTAATACAAAAAACTAATTATAATATATATATATATATATGTGTGTGTGTGTGTGTGTGTATGTGTGTGCATTTTAAGTACGTTTTACATTTACCATTCGCCAGTTCTAATTGATATTACACCTTTATTAATTTTATCATTTTTACTTTTGGATGAAATGCGAGCTTATAATTTTTCATTGTGTAATGTTACCTTTTTATTAGGTAAAACATCATTCTTACCCCTTGTGTAATTATATATATATATATAACTAATTTGGTGAAAAATGCATAAAGTTAAGTATAGAACTTTTTGAGTAGTATGTCTTATTTTATATCAATTAATTGTACATCTTTGTATTATATTATATATATAACTACAAGTTTTTCATTAATATTATATTCAAATATAAAAAGTTTTTATTCCGTATTTTTTCTTTGATAAAATATTGCCTTATTAGAATAATGCAGATTGATAGATATATAGATGAGTAATGATAATATATCGATATAATTTATTGCTAAAAAATAATTAGTTTTCAACATATATAGGAATCATGATTGTCTAGATATTGTTAATTAATTTATATGATCTAAGTTAAATCATGTTGTGCTCAAACGGTATTTCATTCGACATGAAAATAAATAAATTGGGCTTTAGTATTATACAATTTCATAAAATTGTTCTAATCTTATTTTAAGCAAGAAATTGAGTAGATTAAATGTTTAATCTACAAAACAAGCATTCAATAATTAAACTTTCATACTATTACACAATTTACTCTCTTTTTTATAGGTTATTTGGAAAAAAAATAAAAATAAAAAATGTTTCTATACTTTATGGACATTATGAGAACAAACATTATCGATGTCAATTTTTCTACTTATAGTTGTTAATAATAGATTAATAATGGTAATCTATGATATAAATTATTGGTAAAATTAATTAATTTTCAGCGTAGATAGGCATATCATAAATCTCTAGATATCTTAATTAATTCATGGATAATGGTATGGTTAAAATTAAATCATGCTACTCAAGTAGTATCCTACTCTACATGACAACAAAAGGATTGGGTTTTAGTATTATATATAATTTCATAAAATTATTTTAATATTATTTTAAATAAAGAAATTGAGTACATTAGAACTTTAGGTTTGAAAGCATATATTCAAAAAAATAATTATTCTCATACTATTACCCGACAAAGTAAGGTTAATTTAGGCAAAACACTTGAGGGTGCAACGCGTATTTCGGAGGGCGCGTGGGGAAAGTGAAGGACCCTTACGGCAACGGGATTAGAAAAACAAATTCATATACAATGAGTAGAAAATTACATATTTGACATTACAAAAATGAACCTTACTGTATTATTGTTATTAGGACTGTATTATTATTATTAAATTACAATATTTATTTGACAAAGTATGGTTAATTTAGGCAAAACATATTTTTACAGATTCATTGACTCTTTTATAATAGTATAGATATATATATATATAGGTATAAATTTTTGAATTAGCACCTGTGTAACGATGTTATTCGTATGCAATAATACTAGCACTTATATTATTACCATAGTTTAATTTATTAAGAGATTGCTTAAATAGCTTCTGTACTCTACGCGACAAAATAACATCCTTGAGTGCTGAGACATGTAATGACGTGGCTGATTGGTGAAATTATACTAAATTTGTTGTTCATATGATCTCAGATATGGTTATTCCAAGGAGAGATTTGTCTGGTCTTTGATTTCTGCTGTTGGTATATTTTGTTTTGGTTCCGGTGCTACTATTGTCCACGGTATTCAAAATCTGTGGACTTCTCAGGTAGAAAACTGCTAAAGTTAATTATGGAAACTCTAAAAGTTTACATTCACAATTTCAATACAGCATTACCATCTTTATAATGTGCAGTGTTGGTTTATAGATTAATATTTTTTCTATTTTTGATTTTTTTTCTTCTTCAGCCCCCTGAACATATAGAGTATGCTGCTTTGGTGATTGGTGGCTCATTCATTATTGAAGGTGAAGTATCCTTATTGTTTGATCATAATGTTGGATTTACAAAGTGAAGATATCAGTGTCTTTTGCTATGTAGAGTTTTCCTTGTGATTTTAAAGGTGAATTTGTCGTAGGTGCTTCTCTTATTGTTGCTATCCATGCTGTCAGAAAAGGCGCTGCTGCTGAAGGAATGAAAGTGAGAGATTATGTGTGGCGTGGTCATGACCCGACATCTGTTGCTGTCATGACTGAGGTGATAACCTCATGAGTTCAAAAGGTTTAAATTAATTTGGCTGGTATGCTTGATTGGTTCTAACTTCTATGGTGTAATTGTTAATCTATAACGTGGACCTGTATATTATGGTAATTGAAACCACTCAATTTTGGAGTCTTTCACTTTCCTGGATCACGAGTAAGAATCTAGTATGTTAAATTACTTCTAGAAATAAAATAAACTGAATAAGCAAATACTCCGTATCTAGGAAAAGCATAAAATAGAAGGACAAGGAATACTGGAAGGTTCTTCTGAGTTGTTATTTGGCCATGTTTTGCAAATATTGTTGTTGAAAATACAGCAAGGTCCTCGCGATTTGTTAGGTTTATAGTTATTTAAAATTTTGCCTAATGATATTCGTTTAAATGCGTTAAATCACGTTAATGGTGCAGGATGGTGCTGCTGTTACTGGGCTTGCCATTGCTGGTGCATCATTGGTGGCCGTCAATACCACAGGAAATGCAATTTATAATCCTATTGGTTCGATTATTGTTGGAAACCTTTTGGGAATGGTAGGTGATGCGTATACTGGTTTTTCTAATGGACTTCATATGATTTTAATTTTATATTCTTTTGCGAAACATGATGGTATTATCTGCTAGTCTTAAAATTTAAGAATGTATCTTCAGTTTTCCACTTAAAAGAAATAAAAAATAATAATATCAGGAGATACTGAAATATTTTTTTTTTTCTTTTTTT
>CACSLK010027773.1:15857124-15875215 GCA_902706635.1 Striga hermonthica
TTTTTTTTTTTTTTTTTTTTTTGCGAATAGACATTTGGCAACAATGAGTATGGTCAGGGTAGCCCTAATACGTTTGCATTTCCATTACTCATTTGTGTATGCTGATACATTATCCCGAATAATTTCATCTTATATTGAGCCTAAATTGAGTAGCATGATGCAGGTAGCAATATTTTTGATTCAGAGGAATCGTCATGCTTTGATTGGTAGGGCAATTGACAATCATGATATGGAAAGAGTTCTCCGATTTCTGAAAAACGATCCAGTATGGTGCAATATCTTACTCCTTGCTGCCTGTTCATGCCACATGACAAAGCAATTCACCGAATGTGAAATTTTTCTTTCTTTATTCTTTTTCTTTCTTTTTTTTTTCCTCTGCAGGTTGTGGATGCTGTATATGATTGCAAAAGCGAGGTGATTGGACCAGGATTTTTTAGATTCAAGGCTGAAATAGGTGATACGTTGATGCCCATACATTGAAAAAAGTGTCGATAACTTTTGACACGGTGAAATTTATTGGAATTTCGGGTGTTTGCATGATATTTGTTGCAGACTTCAATGGTGTAGTATTGGTGCAAAACTATCTAAGGAGAACCGGACGCGAGGAGTGGGCTAAACAGGTGATTTCAATTTCCTTCAAGTTGTTAAATATTTGCTCGGTTCTGGTTTATTGGGAGAACCGATTTGCTTCATACTCTACCAACAATTTATATTACGCCTTACGTTTTTCATTGGAATAGGCTGTAGCTAATTTTCTAATGTTATCTGTTTAATTCCACACACATATATTTGAAAAGAAAAAGAAAAAATCATTGTTCGAAAATGCATGCTACCATTACGTGCCATTGCTTCTCAAGTAGATTTTGTTCATGGCATATATACAGTTTCGGGAGGCTGCCAAAGCCAGGGACGATACTGTTGCTCAAGATCATGTCAAACTATGGTATGATATACAATAAAAATCAAGATAGCGTTTAACTCTTAACAACACTTGAGTTTCAACTAATTGCATGATACCTAAATTAACTTTTATAATCACAAAATACCCCCTCGAGGTTTCCATTATCCAAAAGGGCGTCCCTCGTCAAGAGTAATATTAAGGCTATGTTTGGTAAACTAGCTATTAGCTGATAAGCTACCTTATAGTTTACAAGTGATTTTTGAGTTTATAGCTTATAACTTATGATTTATAGCTGAAAGCTAGCAGCTTATATGATAAAAGTGTTTGGTAAAATTAGCTGATAAACTAGCTGAAACAAAAAATTCAACGGGAAGCTACCCAAGGAAACTTATGCGATAAGCTCGGTCTTTTTATAAAAGCTTGCATGAAATAAAAAATTCAATTGACTTATTTGAAAAGCTACCTAAGGAAGATTACGAAGTAAGCTCGATCTTTTTAAAAAAGTTCGTCATAACAAATCAAACTTATTTGAATACAAAAAGTTTATAGACTAATTAAATAAGCTATAAGCTTAGCATATATGCTTACCAAACACAGCCTAAACCTCAAGGATATTGCTCCTAACTAAACCGTGAAATTGTCTATTTAAAACGAAGTGTGATGTTTGGTTGCAGGCGAAGAAGTTGTCACGGCTCTTGGGAGTGAAGTCGATCGGCTTGAAAAAGAGATTCAAGAAATAGTCCCGGGTATTAGGCACTTGGATATCGAAGCCCACAATCCTGTAGTCCCATCAGCATAAATCATTACAAGTATCAAATTTTATTATTCTCAATCCAGGAATGAAGTCTCGTGGAATTCCTTTACTTGGGTAAGCCGGTTTTTAATTGCAATCGACATAATGTGAATAGTGAGGCGGGTTTCGTGTTCGTCGAAATGTAATGGAACTTTGTCTTTCCTTCTTCAATCACACCATTATTACACGTTTTACTCATAATAAAAACATACAAAATTTGGAATTAATATGTTACATGGTCGTTTGTTGTCTTTAGTTTGTGAATACTGAATTGAGACTATGTTTGGTAAAATTAGCTGATAAGCTAGCTTATAGCTTAACAGTAGTTTGTTGAGTTTATAGTTTATAGCTTATGACTTATAGCTGAGAAGCTAGCTTATATGAAAATTGGCCAAATAACAAAAAAAATTTTAACGAAATTTTGCATGAATATAATGTATATGAACTAAATTCAATTTTTCTGAATATAATTAATATTTTTTTATTATATGTATGTAAAATATAAATTTAAAATAATAATATTTTGGTCCATACAATTATGTCAACAAAATAAAGTCAATTAAAATTTCAAATTGTAAATCAAAATATAAAGACGAGTTTTGCAATTCAATACAACTAGTGCAACTCCCGTGTATTACACGGGTGCTTGCTAATTTTTTTTTTAATCTAAAATTAATGAGAAAAATAGTTAAAAAAATAAATACCTTTTATAAAAATATATATTATTATATATTTAGTATGACACTTTTTATTTGTGCGACTTACATGTGTTATATTATAATATTTTTTTTTTTAACTTACAACGTATAACTACATTAAACATAAATATATCAATTTAAAAATAATTTTATTTTTCTAATGAATTTTAATAAATATAATTATTATTTATTATTATAAATATAATTATAATTTATTTATTTCAATATATACAATATGGATGTCAAATCGAAAATCATCAAAAGATGATTAATTTGATATGTTATAAATGTAAAACCGATAAAAAATACAAAAGTTATCAACTTTTAAAACACATTTACAATTCAATAGCTAATTGAAGGAAACAAATCAAACGTCAGGGATATATTAGTCACTTAGTGTCTCACTATTAAAATTACAAGAAATTAAAGGGTTATATTAGTACAAGTGATATTAAAATACCTAAGTTAGCTAAATAATATTTATGGAATGTCCAAACCTAGATTATTAATTATTAATATATCAATAATAGTACAACGCCCGTGTATTACACGGGTACTTGCTAATTTTTTCCTTACAATCTAAAATTAATGAGAAAAAGTAGTTGAAAATTTAAATACTTTTTATAAATTTAAATATATTATTATATATTTAGTATGTCACTTTTTATTTGTGCGACTTACATGTGTTATATTATAATAATTTTTTTAACTTACAACATATAACTACATTGAACATAAATATATCAATTGAGAAATAATTTTATTTTTCTAATGAATTTTAATAAATATTATTATTTTTTATTATTATAAAGATAAATATAATTTATTTATTTCATATATACAATATGGATGTCAAATCGAAGATCATCAAAAGATGATTAATTTGATATATTATATATGTAAACCGATAAAAAATACAAAAGTTATCAACTTCTAAAATACATTTATATTTCAATAACTAATTGAAGGAAACAAATAAAAGTCAGGGATATATTAGTCACTTAGTGTCTCACTATGTAAAATTACAAAGAATTAAAGAGTTATATTAGTACAAGTGATATTAAATACTTAAGTTAGCTAAATAATATTTATGGAATGTCCGAACCTAGATTATTAATTATTAATATATCAATATTATTTGTCTAAACCTAAATATGATTTTTCGCCAAGTAGGATTCCGAAACACCAGAAGCAGCCACGTAGGCTCAGCGTATTCGAGAATTATATATAGGGGGGATTATTTGTACAAACTTAATTATGAAGCATAATTTTTTGCCAAGTAAGATTCCGAAGCACCAGAAACAACCACGTAGGATCAGCGCATTCGAGAATTATATATAGGGAGGATTACCAAAAAAAAAAAAATTATAATGCAAATTTGCAAACCATTTTGGGGTTTATTTCGAATAAGCTAATCGTCAGTGCCGACAAAAAAGAGAATAATAAAACATGGAGCATATCAACGGACAAGATTCAAAAATCACTTACATCAAATTTCCACCGTTGGATATGTTTCATCCTCAACCCCCACAAAACCCTAATTCCTCTTTTATCTGCATATGAAGTTCTCTAAGACCAGCCGCTGTGACATAACCAGGCAAGCCGCGCTCCTCCGACAAGCACACCAAACAACACCGTAAGCTCATTCTATATCTTTCTCCGTCTTCAGCATCAACTGTACTTTTGCTTATACCTGCACGTGCCTATAATTTTGAGTGTTTGATCTGATGTTTAAACTCGCGTTCTGCCCATTTTTGTGCAATCTGTGTTGGTGACCGAATGAGTTTTTTAAACCCGATATTGTGCCAATTGAGCTGATCTGTAGCAATAGGATTGATGATTAATCAATCTAAGTAGGCACATTTTTTTTTTTGTTTTTTTTTTATCATGGTGTTGTAGCTGTTGGGTCTTGTGTTTGAATTTTTAGTATATCAGTGGCTTTTGGAAGCTTGTACCGTTTTATTCTGAATACCGTTGTCTGGAAATGGGTAAATGTGGTAGAGAAGATGAAACAGAACTCTTAGATGGACAACAATTCTTATACGTATATGCAGTTATATTAGTTGCATTTGCCGGATTGTGTGTATTTCTATTCCCTATTTCGACTAAGAAATACACTTTTCACGGACCCATTCAAATATATATTTCAGACAGAAATAATTCGTGCATGATGTTGACAGTATATAAGTGGCATTTGGAGCTTGTGTTCTTTATTTTTTTCTAAATACCATAATTTGGAAGTGTCTATAAGATGGGATAGCGAAGATAAAATGAATCATAGACGGATAACAGTTCTTTTATGGATATGGCTTTAACTTACATGACTTGCATTTTCAGGAATTTGTTTTTCTATTCCCTATTTATACTGAAGAAGTTCATTTTTCACGGACTCGGCTGTTTTGTTTATATGTTTCATATAGAAATGGCTGAGAAGGGAGGCATAATTGTTCCTGAGTCTGTGCTAAAGAAACAGAAGAGGAGCGAGGAATGGGCTTTGGCCAAGAAGCAGGAGCTTGCTGTTGTGAAGGAGAAGAATGCTGCAAACAGGAAGCTGATTTTCAATAGAGCCCAGCAATATGCCAAGGAATACGCGGAGCAGGTGTGATTGAGTGGTCTATTTGTTTTATTTATTTTTTTCCAGCTATTGTGAGCTTCTTTTACTGTATTAATTATACGTCGGCTGTTGCACATTTTTGGATTTATTTATTTGTTTTTTTTTTCTGTCTTTAGGAGAAGGAGCTGATTCAGCTGAAGCGCGAGGCAAGACTGAAGGGAGGGTTTTATGTGAATCCTGAGGCTAAGTTGCTTTTCATCATTCGCATTCGTGGGTATGTAGTTGTGTTTTACTTAGACTTGACTTGATGGACAATTTGATGATTCATATCGTTTGGTAACTTGGTTTTCGTCTATTTATGTTCTCTGATCTCAGTATTAATGCCATGCATCCGAGGACTAAGAAGATCTTGCAGCTCTTGCGTCTTCGGCAGGTGAAGAGTAGATCCACTTTTTTCTGTGTGAATGTTGTTATTTTTGTTTATTTTTTTGTTTCTTTGATAACTAGTTGGAGAAAAGATGGTCTCTAAATGGTTTATCAGTTATAATATCATTTCTTTTTCATGTTTTTTTAATCGCGGTTACCTTTCTTCCATGATAAACAATTACACATGTTAGTTTCAAACACAATTTTTTGACGTTTTGTTACAATATCCTTGGTCCTAAAAGTACTCTGAATCCATTACTATATTCTAATTAATGCAGATTTTCAATGGCGTGTTCCTAAAAGTTAACAAGGCAACAGTGAATATGCTTCACAGGGTTGAACCCTACGTAACCTATGGGTATGCATCTCAATATTGCTGCCCCTCGAACTTTTTTTCCCACTAATTTGCAAGTCAACTTATCAGCATACAATGTGCTTTGCTTAGGTACCCCAACTTGAAGAGTGTGAAGGAACTGATTTACAAAAGGGGCTATGGCAAAGTCAACAAGCAACGGATTGCTTTGACCGATAACTCCATTGTTGAACAGGTTTGTCGACTATTTCAAATGTGATTTGTTAATACAATTTTCTTCCTTTATATTTTAACCATGGTTCAACTTCTTTTTTCAGACACTTGGCAAACATGGCATCATCTGTGTGGAGGATCTTATTCACGAGATCATGACTGTGGGGCCGCACTTTAAGGAGGCGAACAACTTTCTGTGGCCATTCCAACTGAAGGCTCCTTTGGGTGGTCTGAAGAAGAAGAGAAATCACTATGTCGAAGGAGGAGATGCTGGGAACCGTGAAGACTACATCAACGAGCTCATTAGAAGAATGAACTAGATTTTGACCCACCCTTCATATAATTTTGGATTTCGAGATTATATTTGTTTAGAACATGAAGATTATGTGATCTTGTAGCCAATGTTGTTCCTTTTGCCTTTACTGGAGTTGGTTTCTTGTTTTTTGGTTCATCATCATGCATGTTAATGACCCATTTGTGTTTTGATATTTACATCTTATTTCAGAGCACCAAATATCAAGGCTAACGGATGCTACAATATAATGTTGACATGTAAACTCTTGTGCTCCAAATAGTTGGCAAAATCTTGTTGAAAGCTGTTAATATCATGTTAGACATGATATTGTAAACATTTGCATGATATACTTCTAAACTTATGATACAATAACAAATTTGTGATATTTAAGGAATATTAGTTTATATTTTCTAAATATATAATATGAATGATTAAATAGTTTATAATAATAGACTATGACAGGATAGTAATTATAATTTATGATGTTTCAGGAGTATTGGAGATTATAACTTGGTTATAATAATAGAATATAATTGATTAAATTGGTTTTATAATAAGAGAAATGCCATATATACAGAATATTGCATATAGTGGTGTACATAACACTTACATTGAATTAGACCCATTAAAAAAATAAAAAAAAACAAGTGGACCCCACACCATGTGAGTGTTATGTACACCTCTACAATTAAAAATAAAAAAACAAGTAGACCCCACTCCATGTGAGTGTTATGTACATCTTTATGTACATTTATTATACAAGTTATTTTTTTTTTATACACAAATATGCCACTCTATTTCAACTTTCAAATATTTTAATTTGTCGTATTCTATTGTTTTAAACTATTCAATCAGTTATATGCTATTATTATGAGGAGTGAGGCCTACTTAATTTTTTATTTTTGGTCGATTCCATTCACATTGTAAGTGTTACAACAACCATACGTACAAAATAAACAATCAAAATGACCATAACTATACCATACATGATCCAATAAAACCAGTTCATAGTCGAAAATTATCCTATTTTTCCTGCGCGGGAAATTTCGTTGAAGCTTCCTCGTATGGCGAGAAAAGGAAATTCAGCTCAAAAAAATGTTTCCCCTGAAATGTAGCTCTCTCTCGTCCTCGCACCATGGCGGTAGAATCGGATTCCCACAAATTATCCACTCAGCCGAGCATGGAAATAGCACAGCCACCCGCCCCAAAAAAGCCACACACACAACCCCCAAATGTGCCACGCCCCCAATCCTCCATTCCCCTTAGTGCGCGGCCTAACCACTCGATTTTTTTTCCTTCTCCGGCGACCCTGACCACCGTGAGGAGCGTTAACCCCAAAATCGGAGAATTTTTTTTTTCCTCGATTGGTGATTTCACGAATCGTTCGCCGACGTTTTCTTCGCCCCTGACGGAGTGGTGGCTCCGTGGAAGCGGCGGTGTCATCTCTCTAACTCCTCGTCCTCGTTGACAGCCGACATGACGACCGGCAGCGACGCCGCGGTTCTCCGCGACCTGGAGGCCGGGTCCTCGTCCGCCCCCGTGGATGACGGTGGAAGAGTGTGGGAGGGAGATGATGAGTTCTCAGATCCGTTCGACATAGCCAACACCAAGAACGTCTCTCACGATCTGCTCAGGCGCTGGAGGGTAAGCGTGTGAGAGGTGTTCGTTGTTTGTCGTGCATTGAGTCATTAAAGAATAAATGTCCCAAGTCCCAACTGTTTCGAACGTCACTGTTATTCGTTTCATGCACGTCTCTGTTTTCTGCTTAATTGCTCGGAGTTTTTTAGCATTTTCTTTGGTTGACCTGAGTATAGATTATAGATTTGAATATCGATCATAAACTTTTTTGTTTAACATTTTTCGTATATTTCCACTTGTATTTTGGCTGCTAAAGCCGTTGAGGAACTAAACATGCATGGTGACTACGTAATACATGCATGATGACGTTTGCAGAGTTTGGCGATATCTAATGGCTCACTTACTATAGTTGGATTGTTAGGGAAGAAAATTGGCAAGGCTAGAGCCTTGCTCTGATATGGTGAGGTGTTTCCTCATAAACTGATAAGTGGCAATATCATTAACTCAATTGCGCCGGGCTTCCATTTGCATTGATCTTATTTCATGACCTCATTGCACTTCTTTGCAATGTGGAGCAGTGGTGTTATGTGTTATCTAAGAACTCTCCAGAGTGCAATGACTTTTCCCATTGACCATGCACACTCTTATATTGTCAGCATTTTTCGTAGTAGATATATTCTCAATTTGATTATAGCGTGACACACTGAAGCATAAAATCTTCACAGTCCTGGAGCATTTATCTGTTCCAACTTTCATCCTATCTTTTGATCCATTGCTTTTGAGCATGTAGAGTACAACCATGCATTTGAGGCAAGCTTTGTAAAACATTCTACAAACTGTTATACCCTGACATGCTCATTTAGCCTTTTCAAAGTCACATCCTCGGTACCCCCACCCAAGTGCATCACTAACAGTACTTGCTCGTGGCGTATTAGTACGGCTACTCCATGTTCATATTTCTTTGTATTCTTCTCCTTCTTTTTCCTTTTTAATTTGGGTGGGGTGGTGTTTGTCATTCTTTCTTGTTTTTGGTTCAAAGCATTTTCCAACCTACCGAGTTTGCTTTGATTTTCTAACAATGAACGACTGACGCTATGCTGCTTCTATGCATGGAGGTAATCTCCTATAAGTATAGGAAGCAGTTTCTTTGAGGTTTGTTCATGTGAAATTTTTTGATTGACTGGCCAAATCTGTTCAGCCCATTGAGATTTAGATGTTCATATTCATATATGTGTTTCTCCTCTATGGAGTTGTAAACTCATGAGGAGTAATTATGATGATGATGCTTGTGTTGACTGGTTCTCAACATACACAACAACCTTTTTCTTATTGTGCAAATCTTTATCCTTCATAGCAAGCTGCCCTTGTGCTTAACGCTTCACGCCGGTTTCGCTACACATTGGACTTGAAAAAAGAGGAAGAGCAAGAAAAAAGAAGAAGGATGATTAGAGCACATGCTCAAGTCATAAGGGTAATACTTAAACAAATTTATTCTGATTTGCATAGATTCTTTTTCGATTATTAATGCTTGTATGTTCATTGCAGGCTGCTTTGCTCTTCAAATTGGCAGGACAACGAGCAATAGGTATTTGTTTGTCTAACTATTTTTTTCTTGAGGATTTGATGATTTTTTCTTATTCTATAATTTTTTGTTTCTTACTTCATAAGCATAAACTTCCCTTTAGCCGGAAAAGCTCAAAGAGTGTGGACTTGATTTTATATTAATCTTGATTACACTTTTCATATAAAATCAGAGTATGAAGATACTAGGTTACTCGTTCTTTGATGACTGCTGACTGCTTGCAGTTATGTATGTAGAAATATGTCTCAAGTCAAAATTACTATTTATTCTTTTCACCATTGTTGGATACATGGTGGACAGTTCAGGCTTAATGCTTAGCAAGTTTAATGTCTATATGTTACTTCAAGGGTCTTAATTAATTACTCCAGAATTAGACCTTATGTATTCTTCATTCTACTTTAAATACTGACTGTTATCTCTAGTAGTGATAAAGATGGTAGATCAATATGATTGGAATGGCATCTCTTACTTTTAGTTTCACTCTAGTGGCAGTTTCCAATTTATACAGTGTTGTCCAAGTTTCTTGTTCAATTTTTGTCTTTAATATCCGCATTCCTTCGGGATCGGTGAGAACTTATGAGTTCTTTTGGTTGGCTTTCTCACTATCTTAGTCTTTTCCTTAATTGCTACTTAGTATAGTATCTTTTTTCCTCTATAATATCTGCTATTCTTCTTTCTATCACTGGAATATACCTGATTTATGGTAATTGATTCAGTGTTAGGCACTGCAGTCAATCCTCCATCTTCTAATGGGAATTATGCAATTGGACTCGAACAACTTGCTTCAATGACCAGGGATCATAATCTTTCTGCTCTGCAACAATATGGAGGGGTATTAGTTCCTTTTGCATCTTTTTTGGAGGTTTCATGTCATGAGTGGTGCAATTAAGTTTCTCATGATAACATATTTTCAGGTTAAAGGGATAGCAGAAATGCTAAAAACCGACACTGAAATCGGAATTTCTGGTGATGATGATGAGCTATCACAAAGAAAGAATGCCTTCGGGTCAAATACATATCCTGTAAAAAAGGGACGCAGTTTCTTGGTAATATTTTCTGTTGAGTGTTATTTAGTTCCTTATCTATGTTAGCTTCTCTGACATTTGATACTCTGCAGAGGTTCCTATGGGAAGCTTGGCAGGATTTGACCCTCATTATTCTTATCATAGCTGCTGTGGCTTCGTTAGCTCTTGGAATAAAAACAGAGGTACTGTAGTGATAATACACTTTCCCGCTCATTTCACCATTAGTTTTTGTTTTCCTTTTTAATACAAAATTAATGAAAATTTACAGAAGCGCTACTGCTACATCTATACTAATGCCACCACAATGTAATGAAATATATTTAATTTATAACCCATTTCAGGTCTAATTAACTACTCTTCTTTTCTAGGGCCTGGAAGAAGGATGGTATGATGGGGGAAGTATTACCTTTGCAGTTCTTCTGGTTATTTTTGTGACAGGTAATAAAGGTCATACTTACTGTTTAATATGTTACATTTGTCATATCCCACTTTTCCATTTATTTCTATGTTAAGTACTATATTTTCTTCAGCAACATCGACATTGGACAAATCACAAATATATGTTATTATTATGATTTATGTCTACCTCACTTGAAATTTTCCCTTAAGCCTCTTTTCATATGCCTGAGATCGTAAATAAAACATATTGGTGTAATGTGTTCCTGTTTAATAACATTTTTGCATCTAATATTTGTTAACTGATGTCTTTTTTCGGGTGTCTCTTTTTCATAAAGCTCATTTGTCATTATCAGAATTATTATCAATTTAGGCTTGACCGTCACTACAATGACATTAGTTCATTTACTTTTCAATACATGAAGTGCGAGCAGATGTAGCTTAATAAAACAAAACCAATGGCATAACTTTCAAGACAGTGCTGCTTCTAATTTTTAATTGAAGATGCTATCTTCCTTCTCCAGACTGATGTTTCGTATAATTGGTGGAGCAAAAGCTTGTTAAGCATGATTCTTAATTGCAGTCACCTCTGCATTCATGATCAAACAACTAGCTGAAATCATTTGTATGAAGTATTTTCTAATCTTTTTGCATTATTTGTCTTTATTTTGTGGCTGTTCTTTAGCAACAAGTGATTATCGTCAGTCTCTCCAGTTTCAGAACTTAAATGAGGAGAAGCGAAACATCAAAGTGGAGGTAATATTTGTCTGATCATATACATTTCTACCTCAAATTTGTTTTGTCTTTTTTTAGTAAGACCATCACTAATTTAAGTACTCTTGTGGAAATATATGGTTAGGTGATTAGAGGTGGTAGAAGAGACAAGATCTCCATATATGAGATTGTGGTTGGAGATGTCATACCACTCAAGATAGGTGATCAGGTAATAGACGATCTGATGGGAGTTATTTCCGTGGGCCATATCTAATACTTTATGTCTGAATGTCCTATGGTGTATTTTGCACAGGTTCCTGCAGATGGAATCTTGACGAGTGGTCATTCCCTTGCTATTGATGAGTCAAGCATGACAGGCGAAAGCAAGATTGTAAGCTGGTTCCACCTTATTGTGCTGGTTGTATTTGATTACTGCTCTAATATTTCTCGCACATAATGCCATTATGCAGGTTCACAAAGACCACAAATCTCCATTTTTTATGTCAGGATGCAAGGTAGCAGATGGTGCTGGAACAATGCTGGTAAGATAACGATTTTTTCTCCTCCAATAAAGACAGATTAGCAGAGTGAATTTCAAAATATTGTTTTAATGAAGTCACCAGCTGATTTAAAATAGTCATCTGATTGTTTTGATCTACATCTGGTTGCAATTATCGTTGAGTGTAAACTGCAATTATTTTTTAAGATTCGCACATTATGCATGCAATTATCCTTTATTCTATGTGACCAAATGTGGACTCATGTCTCATACTGACTCAAATTTGGAAAAAAGAAAAATTATTGGCCTTAATAACCAGGATATTAGCTGCATGGTTCTACTGTCATTTACTGACTTTTTCTATGCATTCATGTTAATAATTCTTGGGATTGCAGTTTGCTTTAAAATATTATGTCAAATCTGGTTTGTTCTGCATGATTTAGCATTAAATTGTTTATAATAGGTAACTGGTGTGGGAATCAACACTGAATGGGGACTATTGATGGCTAGTATTTCCGAAGATACTGGTGAAGAAACTCCTTTGCAGGTACTTGCCAGATAATTATTCTTTTCTGATCATTGTTTGTGGCTTGAAATGATTTAACTTATTATGGATCATGATCATATGTTTTAGGTGCGCTTGAATGGTGTTGCAACATTTATAGGCATCGTTGGGCTCTCTGTGGCTCTTTTGGTGCTCGTTGTTCTCTTGGCTAGGTACTTTAGGGTAGAGTTTCTCGCTGTTACATGATCACATTCCAAATTTTAATTTTATCATCATGTATTTGCCTTAGGTTTTTCACTGGGACTTCAAAGAATCCTGATGGATCTGCTCAGTTTATTCGTGGGACTACCAGTGTCAGTCAGACAGTTGATGGAGTTATACATATCATAACAGCTGCTGTAAGTTTCGACATTCTGAAATGAAAAATGGAATACATTTAGATTGCGGTTTTCACTTCATTGACTGAAGTCCTATTTAGGTCACCATAGTGGTTGTGGCAGTCCCGGAAGGGCTACCATTGGCTGTAACCTTGACGTAAGTATCAGCAAATGCGTATGATTGACTTTGCGTTATTATCTTTATACACTTCTGTTGCTACTTGATTTTGTTTCTTCTTGAATCTCCAACAGCCTAGCATACTCCATGAAAAAGATGATGGCCGACAAGGCTTTGGTATGTGCAATTCGTCAAACCCTTGATATATGTTTACATGATTGTATTGTGTTTTTCTCATTACATGATAGTTTATCGTGACATTGTGGAGCCGGTCTTCAGGTGCGCAGGCTTTCCGCTTGTGAAACTATGGGATCTGCAACAACCATCTGCAGTGACAAGACTGGGACTTTGACCCTGAACCAGGTTGTTTAACATTCTGTTGAAAATGAAATTTTGTGTACTTATGTTTGGCAATTCTTCCTTTATCTCAAAAAATGGTATATTGAGTATTGACACAGATGACAGTAGTTGAGGCTTATGTTGGGAAAACGAAGCTTGATCCTCCTGAAGATGTATCGAAGTTGCATGCAACAGTTTCCTCTCTGCTAGATGAGGGAGTAGCACAGAACACTGCTGGCAGCGTATTTTTATCAAAGGTACTTTTTTGGTAGTGTGTGCCAATACTTGTCTAAACCGGCTGGCAGGTTATAAGTCAAGCCACTTCAATGGATTTTGTTGTCTTATAAAGGAAGTAAATTATTAGAGTTTTTCAGTATAGTTCTTCATATAAAAACTGATAATGGATCCATTTGCAATTCCCAAGTTACTTTCTCTCGATTTAGCTGCAATCTGCACTCACAGAAAGGATGAAGTGTGGTGTCTTTAGAATCATGTGTCCCTGCCTGCCGTGTAATTTTGATTACAGTGTATGCGATTGTATTATACACTGACCTTCGCTTTTTTTTTGGCCTTTCCTTTGTGTCTTCCTTTTTGAAAAAAAAAATAAAAAATAAAAAAAAAAAACTTAGGATGGCCTTCTGGAGGTTTCTGGATCTCCAACTGAAAAAGCCATTCTTCAATGGGCTGTCAAGGTACTTTCTCACTGTTCATTAGCATCCATTCTCCAACTTTCACTAGTTCGGATATTAATCATCTTCATTAATTAAACTTTACAGTTGGGAATGAAATTCGATGTCGTGAAAGCAGAATCCATTGTTCTCCATGTCTCTCCTTTTAATTCTACCAAAAAGCGAGGGGGTGTTGCATTAAGAGGGAGGGTAAATGATTTATATCAGTTAATATTCTTTAAAATCCTTTTGACATTGATATGATTTCTGAATAACTATGAAATTTCAGTCTAATTAAACTAGCATTCGACTTTCTAATTTCAAATTTTTTCAAATATTGCAGACTGGATCTAAAGTCCATGTACATTGGAAGGGAGCAGCTGAAATCATTCTTGCTTCATGCTCACAGTACATTGATGTAGACAGTTCCTTGCAGTCCATTGAAGAGCAAAAGGTTGGCATTTCATCAACTTTTGCGGAACTGAAATATCTGTTGGCACATAAATCTGTGTCCACATAAATACTTCTAAGTTGTAATCCACTTTTCATTGCAGGGTTTCCTTACAGATGCTATCGATAGTATGGCTGCAAGAAGCTTGAGGTGTGTTGCCATTGCTTACAGAACTTGTGAAGCTGACGAGGTTCCTACTGATCAAGAAGAGCTGGCACAGTGGAATGTACCAGATGACAATCTGATTTTGCTGGCAATTGTTGGTATAAAGGTGTTGAACTCATCGAGTAATAATTTGAATTCTCATTTCCTTTTTCCTTTTAAGCACATTCATGTGCTGAATTTTTTAGGGAATACTATTATAGGCAAATTATTCTTTGTCTTCTATGGTTGCATATGTTATAGCTTTCACTTGCATCACCGGTAGTAGTAGTTGTTGTCGTGCACTATTTCTAATTATTCATTTTTTTAATGATTTCCTGTATATTAACCATATTCTGTATGCAGGATCCTTGTCGTCCAGGTGTCAGAGAAGCAGTAGAACTGTGCAAGCACGCTGGTGTTAAGGTACTTTGATCATATTCCAAAAAGCTGGCACTCAAAGAGCATCTTTAGCTTACGGAGATAATATTCTATAAATGTTTGTTCATTTGATGTTTGATTTTGGTGAACAAAAGATGCAATTGTTTGGAAAACAAAGCATGATGTAAAAAGTGTTTCTGGCATTTGAAATACATTGATCCTATCGTCTCTTAGCTTAAATATCATGTTCTGAAAGGGAAACAGAACTTGTCCATGGATCTTCCCTGAGCCCTTTTCTGCATTTTGTTGTGTTTTGTGCTTCATCATAAGTTTCTAACTTGGTTTTTATAGAACTAGTTTGTCAGGCACTACTTACGTTTGTTCAAATAGTTGATAGCTCTGTCATTCGATCATGTCATTTTGTTTTTAGAATGCATTACTGAGTTTTCACTTCAATTCGTGATCAAGCACATATTCTGCTAAGACCATTATTAAATAGATGAAAGAGAATCTGATGTCTGGTTGCTCTGTGTGCCACCATCAGGTGCGAATGGTAACTGGTGACAATATTCAGACAGCCAAAGCAATTGCGACTGAGTGTGGTATCCTTTCTCCTGATTCTGATACAAATGAACCCTATGTTATAGAAGGGAAGAAGTTCCGTGAATTGACTGACAAAGAGAGAGAACAAGTTGCACAGAAGATTTCAGTATGTCTAGCAAGGAATTTCCCTTTCCCTCCTTAATATCAAGCTACATATGATCATAACTATTTATACGCCTTCTGTTTATCTTGAAAAGGTTATGGGGAGGTCTTCTCCAACTGACAAACTTCTGCTTGTCCAAACATTGCGTAAACAAGGGGAAGTTGTGGCTGTGACTGGAGATGGAACCAATGATGCTCCTGCATTGCATGAGGTTTTATGTCCTAGCATACATTTCTAAGACACAAATCACCTTCCACCCACAAGCAATAGACTTCATCTGCATGTCCTTGGTCTTTGCACTTATAATTTTCATTAGGTTCACATGTTAAACTATATTTGATAATTCTATATAGTATAAGCTTTTCGTGTAAATAGTATCGTTTGGGTGGGTAAGTGGTAACTGATCATCTGTCTTTTGGATGGCGAGTAGAATTTGTAGTAATTCAGGTGAAACTTGAAAATAATTTGTCATGCACAATATTATGTGTGAATGAGTCTTTCACATAATATAACTAATTTGTCTTCTCTATTGGTAGGCTGATATAGGTCTTTCTATGGGCATACAAGGAACTGAAGTTGCAAAAGAGAGCTCAGACATCATTATCTTGGATGACAATTTTGCTTCAGTTGTGAAGGTTAGGGTTGAGGGATATATTTGTTCATCAGAAAAATGTCAAAACCCTATAACATATGCACTCTGAAATAGTTGAACTGTTCCTCTTAGTTTTTCCTGTGATAATATGAACTCCTTTTTCACTTCTTGTAGGTTGTTCGCTGGGGACGCTCTGTATATGCAAATATACAGAAATTTATCCAGTTCCAACTCACTGTTAATGTTGCAGCTCTTGTGATCAATGTAGTTGCTGCAGTGTCTTCGGGTGATGTTCCTCTAAATACTGTGCAGGTGACTTTTCTCTCTCGCTCTTTCCAGGCACATTGTTGTGAATTCAATAGTTTCATAACTTGCAAACCGAGAAGAGTTGTACAGCTAACTAGAATTTAAACTTGTCGAGGAAATGCAAACATTTTGACATGGTATATGTTTTGAAACATTGAAAATTTTAACTTATGGTATACGCCAATGATTCGTCTTTTTTTTTTCAATGCAGCTTCTCTGGGTTAATCTCATCATGGATACTCTGGGAGCATTGGCATTGGCTACCGAACCACCAACTGATCATCTAATGGATAGAACTCCTGTTGGTCGCAGGTTGGTTTAGCAATCGCATTTGTCAAATAGATTATTATAACTTACTATACAATAAGGTCCACGTCGCATATCATCTTGGCCAGTGTATATCAAACTTCACGCTAAAATTGAAGGTTATGTCATCTTTATATTGTCATAATGGCTTGTTACTTAAATGCTCGTAATCTTTCAGGGAGCCGCTTGTAACCAATATCATGTGGAGGAACTTGATTATACAGGTCCTTTACCTTTTAATCTAAAATTCGACCTTTCTTTTGAGAATTGTATATGTAGTTCATTATTCTATTTCATACTTCTTCAGGCTGTATACCAAATTGCTGTCCTACTTGTTCTCAACTTTTCCGGCATAAGAGTTCTCAACTTGGACACTAGCCAGAGAGAACATGCTAACATGGTGAAGAATACTGTGGTATTCAATGCGTTTGTTCTCTGCCAAGTAAGTACAATTGTACTTGAACAAATGATCCAACGAAACCCAATGAATTTACATGATATCCCAATTTACCAGAACCATAATTCAACTTCCCATCGAATTTCCAGATCTTTAACGAGTTGAACGCTCGAAAGCCAGAGGAACTGAATGTCTTCACAGGGGTGACGAAGAATCCCCTCTTCACAGGAATAGTCGGGACTACTTTCATACTTCAGGTGATGATATTGCGTATTTAATGCATTTCACTGTTTGGAAAACTGTGGAGTGTAGTTTTCTTCATGGCTGTTAACATGCATCCTCCTCTTTCACCAGATAATCATTGTCAATTTCCTCGGGAAGTTCACTTCCACCGTCAGGTTGGACTTGAAATTGTGGATAATTTGCCTTGTTATCGGCCTCGTCAGGTTCGTGAGCTTGCTTCATTGTTATTATTATCAGCAATACATATGCATAAAGACATTCCATTTCGTTTTGCTGTACAGAAAATGCAACAAGGGTATTCACTAAAACCAGATCTATTAGTTCTAGTAACAGATGATATAATGCGGAAATACGCAACGAGCATCATAAATTTTTCTGGAACTTAAAATTTACTGGAAATTTTGCTGATTTTTTTTTTCCCTTCTTGCAGCTGGCCTCTTGCTGTTGTTGGTAAATTCATTCCAGTTCCAAGAACACCTCTAGCAAAGGTCTTCATAAAGCCATACCAGCGGTTGATTGCTTCTCGTAGTGCACGCAATGCTACCTAAAATATTCGTAATCAATCAATTGTTCG
>CACSLK010027773.1:15899659-15912606 GCA_902706635.1 Striga hermonthica
TGAATTTGACAAAAGAAGATACATTGATACAGACGGAGAAAAAAAAAAGCAGAAGTGATCATCGATCGTTCTTCATTCCCGAACATATACTAGAGACAAAAAATTATGTTTTGTCAATCGTTGATGATTGGATCTCTTGTACAAATCGATTCACGTCATAGAAAAAAAAAAAAGTGAAAGACGTTCGGGGAGTATACGTGCAGTATTTTTTTGGCATTTGTTCATAGTGAAAGACGATTGGATCTCCTGTACAAATCGATTCGCGTCACAGAAAAAAAAAAAAGTGAAAGACGTTCGGGGAGTATATGTGCAGTAATTTTTGGTATTTGTTCATAGAAATAAATTGCGTAATTTTAATATTTTTGGTTTATGTTCAGCAGTTTAGTTTTTTATGTACAATACAAGTATATTTTTTGTTTATGTTCAGTATATTTTATCTTTATGTTCAGTTTATTTGGGGTTTATGTTCAACAATATATTGTTTGATTTATGTTCAGTATGTATATTTCATTAATCACTCACGATTTTGGAGTATATTTCAGTTATAGAGAATGCATCTGTGCAGTATATTTTGGTATTTGTTCATAGAAATAAATTGCGAATTCTTCTTCCTCGCTCTCATCTTCTTCGACGCCAAGCACCTCCACTCCTCTTCTCCACCTCCCGATCCAACAACTCCTCCGTCGGCGGGGCCAGCCCATAAATCATCTCTTCAACCTCGAATTCCAGGAATCTCGGTCTTCCTTCACTGTCTCCGGCGTCAGCACTCTCCCACACATCGCCTCCTCCTTCCCGACGACGTCCGCGGCCACCACGACATCTTGGCCGATGATACGTTGATGCATAACATATACTGAATTGGTAGTTTGGTCTTCGCCATTGAAGACGGTTTCTTTGCGTTGAGAGATTTTGCAGAGAGAGAGAGAGAGAGAGAGAGAGAGAGAGAGAGTAATGATAGAAATAAGAGATAGAGTAATGATAGAGAGAGGGATCGATGAGAGGAGGAGAGATATTATTGCTGAGAAAAATCAGTAACTTTTCCTTAATTAGCTCACTTAACTTAAACTGTCTTTTAGGTATATTGACAATATTTTAGGTTGATTTTAGTAAAATTATAAATATTGTTATATTATGTGTATAATTATAATATAGTTAGAATCTTAGAGCATCTCTAATGCATTCTTTTGAAAGAATACAAAGTTATCCACCTCATCTAGATAAAAAGTGTGTGAATAATTTATCCTCCAATGCATTAGATTATGGACTCTTTCATGCTTATGTGTAAAAAATTAATGTTAACATTGTCAAGCTCACTTTCTAATTTTTCACATTCTTTCTAACATGATGACTAAGCATTTGAGTAATTATTTGCACAGATTACGTAAATTTGGAGCTTTTATAATCTTGGAAAAATCTCACCCTTCCATTAATCCAATAAATATTTTGATAATATATATGTATACAATAGAATCATTTGATAATGAGTTACAACTAAAATTAAAAAAAAAAAATTATCAATAATAATGTCATATATTTGTTTGTTGAGTTTTTTGTATTTTTATGTTTTGTGGGTTTCTTCTAAAAGGATTAAAAAAATAATAATTGTGTGGTTATACACATTGTAAATGAAAAATTACTAATAAATAATAATTGTATAAATTTAGTGATATAAATAAAAATAATTGAATTAACAAAAAATAAAAATCATGCATATAATTATTGGGATTTGTGGTTTATTTTTTTCTAATATACACTTTATTAGTTATAAATGAATAAATCCATATATACAAATTGTATGGTTGTCGAATGGATGCATTGGAGGTAACAATTCAAATGAAAGTCATGTTCTTTTAACATTCAATTTATGTAGATTAAACATTATTCCATTGATTGACATGTGTTCAAATTTAATTAATGTTGAAAGATGAACATTGGAGGGTTCAGTCGATGCTACCCATAAGGGTAGTACCCACTTGGTGTGGATGTAGCATTCTTATACTTGTTTTGTTAGGTATATGTGGTTTTATGCAATTCTTACTTGTTTTTGTAATTTTATTAATCTTTTGAATTTTTTGTCATATATCATCATTATATCATAATAAAATTCTGAGCTTGTAATTTCATGTAAATAAGTATATCTTACTAAATCTGTTTTTGTATTTTGTATTTCCCATTCTATATCAAAGTATATTTTTCTTGTACTCATTTTGTTTTTTAATTATTGTCTTTCTCTGATACCATCTTTATATTATCGTTTTAGGTGGTCCTATTTTATGTAATTTCTTAGATTTTTGTTTATGTCTTTGTATATCACAATCTAGTTGTTTTAGTTTTTGTTCATCTTTTTCTATATATTTATATTGAATTGATTTTTCTATTAAATAATCTATCTCTTTGATTTCCTTTCTGAAAGTTCGGCTAGTTCAAGATTTATATCTTTCTTTTCCATTTTATATTTTATTATTTAAATTTATTACTAATGAGCTTAATTCATTTACCTGTTTATTTAATTTTTCTATTTCTTTATCTCCTTTATATAAACTATTGCTTCTATGAGGTTCTTCTATTTCTTGAATTTTTAATAAATTATTTTCAGTTATTTTTCCTAAATTTGTAGAATTACTAAATGATCGTCTATTATGTTCTCTTAAAAATTCTTTTTGAATTTTATCATTTTTAATAATAGTACTGGTTTCATTGAATAATTTTTCTGTATATATTCTTTCTTGATTTTGATAATTCATACTTAAACTACTATTACTTAATGCATAGGTTATTCTATAACAAACAACCATAGGTATATCTCCTGACTCCATTAATGTTTTTTTCTTGAAAATTACATATTATTCCTATACAGTTATTAATTTTCTTGGTTGATAATGGTATAGGAAATTGTAATAATATATTAAATTTTATTACTCCATACCCTAAATCTCCTTCTATTTCTCCTAACTTTCTTGATTCTTTATGCATAATTCTATTATCTTCAACTCTTATATTTACGTGTGTTTTTATTCCTTCTCTAAATGTTGATCGTAATACTATTTGTACCGTGTTTATATGTATATAACTTATCCTTTTCCTATCTCCTTCTTTTATTTTTTCTAATCTTTTTTCTATTTGATTTATTTCAACTAAGGGTGCTTGAAAATTATAATTTGCTTGTTCTATTCTAACCGGTTGTTCTCCATTCATTATTCCGTAATGTATTATATTTTTTCTATTTATTTTTTCTAGTATACCATTATTTATTCCTTCTTTCTTTTCCAAATCTAAATTTCCTTTATTCTTTACTTTTGTTACTACTTTTTTGTCTAATAATATATCTGATAGATAAATTCCTTGTTCTTCTATATTTTCTATAACATGATATTCGTTTTCCATTTTTATCTTTTAATTATCTTATATTTAGAATCTATTAATATATAATAAGGATTAACTTAATTAATTTTTAGTAACTAATTCCCGCCAAAAAACATTAATTACTGCCTATAAATAGTAATTTAACCCAATTTCATAAAAACACTATTAATTATGCCCGATTTATATGGATATGGAATAACAACAATTGTATGGAATGGAATAAAAATCATAAAATCGCTGCCATTATCCATACAATACTATTTTAGTATTTTATTTTGCTCGTAAATTTAATTCAGATAATTAAAAACTATCAACTGTCCATTACTGCATAAATTTTAAATTCACTATCATCTTTAATCACAATTTTTTAAAATATCACTATCAACTTTAATAACAATTTTTAAAATACGAATAATTAATAATTTTTTAAATGTCAATGTCATGAACTTTAATCACAATTTTTAAAAATATCACTATCAACTTTAATAACAATTTTTAAAATAGCAATAATAATAATTTTTAAAATGTCAATGTCATCAACTTTAATCACAATTTTTAAAATCACTATTAATTGTTGCCGTTTAAATATGGAATCGAATAAAAATCCTTTATACACGCCATTAAATATGGAATAACAACAATTGCACATAATTTGGAATTGGAACGTACATAGCAATTTTTTTTGGCTCCATTATCACTATTAAATTACTGTCGATTAACATTATTTTTTGTATGGAATGGAATAAAAATCATTTTTTCACGCCATTAAATATGGAATAAAAGCAATTGCACATCTATATATATCTAAAAAGGATGATGGAAAAATTCTCAACACGCGTAGGAAAACAAAAATCACAAAATACAAAAATTATTTTATGGCACCATTCAGAGGTACAGTAGACGTCGTGAGTCGATTCAACAAACCGTTTTTGAAGTTGAGAGTAGTTCTACTGCTGGAAACTCATGACGATCCGGAGCATCCAAACGCCTTTCATATCCTGTTTCATGATGAAGGGATAATTATTTTCAAATATTTTATCATTAACATTATTTTCATTGTTTGTATTATTTATTATTTTCAAAACTGAATTTACATTTTCTTTTTTTTTGTATTATTTATTATTTCAACTATGTAGGGTTCATACATGAAAGGAATAGTACGTTCGCAGCATATGAGCATATTTCGGGATCGCCTTAAACAAGGCGAGGTGTATTTTATTCGCAATTACAATGTTGAATATAATAGTGGGAGGAATAATATAATAACTAATTGTTGGAAGATTGTCCTTAATGGAATGACAGATTTTATCAAATACAATGAGAATTTTCCTAAATACTAGCAATGATCGAGATATGGTTGTCGTCTGGATTTCTTAGGTTTTTATTATATATAGATTCGATGATGGATGTGTACTACATTTTATCATGAATAAATTTTTATTAGTAGACTCCTCATTCGATTTTGTACTTACATACAGTTCTTTTATTGTTTGTTTGTTTTATTTGTTCTACATGATTTATTTTTGTATATCTGTTTGTTGTTCATTTTTTTATTTGTGTTCTTTCAAATTCTAATAATTTATAATTTCATGTTATTGAATTTATTTTATTTTATAATTTATTCGATTAAATCATTGCATGCTTGAACAATTTTAAATACTCACCTTTTTTTAAAATAGATACATTATAATAATTAAAAAATAGGATATTATATTAAAAATAAAAAAATTTGCTTTTTTTTCCTTTTATGCGCTTAAAAAAATATTAAGCTTGATCAATTAACTGAATAATATAATTAAATAATATAATAATACATTTGAGAGATTCATTTCTATAAATTGTTTCTATAAAATGTGTTTCTATAATCAATTAATAATGAATTCGTGTATAAAGTTTTGTTTTAATGACGATTTAATTATTTTAATGATGATTTCATTATTTTAATACATGTTGTATAATCGGGATATTATAATCTTTACTAATAATTAATAATTAAAATAACTACGAACCATTAGATAAACAAATATATATACTTAACAATATCAGATACACAAATTAACTAAAAGACATGTTTTTAGTCATGGCCAGTTATACGTCGCTGTTTCACGTGTTACTAATAGGAAGGGGTTGTAAATATTAGTTTGTGGGGACGATGAGTTACCCAGTAATCAAACTAATAACGTTGTATATAAGGAGATTTTTAATAATGTATAATTTTATACAAATGACGATTTTATGTTTACTTTATGAATGTCATACATATTATAATAACTTATTAATTAATGATCTTTTAATTTTTTTGAAATATTTCAAAACATATAATAGCCCGTGCATCACATGGGTTACATACTAGTTCTTAGCCTTATTTGAACACTTAAAATGGATGCTTGGTATTCGGCTTTATTTATTAACTCTTTAATCTTGGTAATTGAAGAGGTGATATCATCACATATTCGAAAATAAACTTCATCTTCTACTGGACGTTCTTTATGTATATAAACTTTAACTAGGTTGAATAACATTTGTTCATTTTCTTTTAACATTTTTGTCAATGAAACAATTTGTTCTATTAATGATTTTAGGCAATTTATATCTCTATGTATTTCTTTGTATGACATATTCCAAAAATCATTTATTTCCATGCAAAATTAAGGAATCAATAACAATTTTTAACAAAATAGATATAAGAATACTTGATTATGAGGGTTACCTGATTCCGCCTGCTCTCAACACAATTCTGGACTTAATAGCCCTGACGCCTACCAGCTTTGGCCTTTTCACAGAACTTTCAGTGCTCCAGAGAAACTATCGCTTAATCAATTAACACCTTCAATCTTTCTTCTTATATTTTCTAAGTACTTAGGAACTCATTATATGAAAGCATGAAATCTTGTGAAAGGAAGAATGTTATATGAAAGGATTTTATTTCAAATTGTTGTGTTCTCAAATGAAATTTGAGACACTTATTTATAGGCGAGAGACTTAACTCTGCCTTGTTACATCTGACTTTTCATGGCCGACATGTTGCCTCTAAAGTCCATAGTGGAGTGGGTGGCCATTACATATCCACAGACTTTTTCTTTCATTATTTGCCTTCTGATGTAAGCGCTTACATCATTCCTGGATAGGTTCAAATTCTCCTTGTGATTCTGGGGTTGCATGATTCACAAATGTGATCTTCTGTGAATTCCTTTTGTAACCTGATGCAGATTTCCTTCTTGATTATTTCTGGAATATCAAATTGTATTTTTATTAGTGTATCCAGATATTTGTTGAGTAGCTTGATGTCTATCTGTGCTGGATCTCGTGCTTGCATACTCCAAATGATAATGGACTTGGCTGCATAATTAATTCGTCCCTTGATCTTAATGCCTTTGTTTAAAATTATGACATAATTATTAAGGAACTGAATTAATTCGTCCTCATGTTGTGCTTGTCCGATGTCTGGATAATTTCCATTGCTTATTCCAATTTGACAAAACTGGATTGCTGGTTGTATTACTTCTTGTGACTTCTCCCCCTCCCTGAAAATTGGTGTGGTGGCGAATATCTTCATAAATCCTTCTTTTTTCCCGAGTACGTGCTTACCGCATTGGGAAACTGTTTTCTTAATGTTGATTGGGAAGTACTGGAACATATTTGCATCTCCGAAATAAATACAACTTAGTAATCCTGATTGGAACATCATGTACACTTTCATTGGATCTGCTTTTGGTAGAGCGATTGCTTTTGGTCCAAGATATGAACCATCAACTGGATAAATGCTTGTCTGCTTATCTTCATCTGTGTAATTAACCACAAACTTAAATTCATGGTCAAAAACGTTTTTTGTGAGCTTGGTCATCTCTTCTTTCTGTTGTTTAGACTGTATGTTTCCAATCGTGAGTGGTCTGCTGCTTGGAATCTTGCCCAATATAGGCATTTGCTTCTGTGCTGCCATGGCTGGTGACTGTGTTTTTCCTGCATAGCTTGCCTTGAACCGAGCTAGTGCTTCTTTTGCTTCGAACAAGCTGGAAAATTTTTTATGTATAACATCCTGTCCTATTATAAACATGGCTGCTTGACTCCATTGAGCAAATATCCCTTGATTTGGACCTGTGAATATTACATAATGGGTTTTTTTTCTTTCTTCCTCATCATAATGAGGTTTTTGCTTTTCTTCCCCATTTATTTCTTTTTCTTTTGATGTTTCAGCCTTTTCATTTTTCTTTTCTTCTTTGCCTTTTTCTGCAAATAGTATGGCTTTTATTTGGCTGATTTCTTTTTCTTTTTTCTTTATCTGCTCAGAGAGTTCTTCTACTTGTTTTTCTAGCGTATTTAGAGTGTCTTCTAGGACTGGTCTGATTGCTTCCATTCTCGTGTTAATGTATCTGCTAAGTAGTTTTCTTTTCCTGAAATATATACAGATATATAATCAAACTGTTGTGCTTATAAGCTCTATCTTAAAAGTCTGCCTTTGTTGTAAGATTCTTTTATTCGATATTTTGTAAAATCTTTTGTATACAAACTGTCTGTTTGAAAAATAAATTTGACTACTTGTAAATCAAGTTTAAATTTTTCCAAAGCATTTATAAAAGCCAATGTTTCTTTTTCATGTGTTGTATAGTTGCGTTCTGCTTGCTTAAAAGTTCTTGATACCCATTTGGATAACAGTAATTGCTTCTTATTGGTTTTATCCAATACTAATTGCATAGAATCATTAGATTCACTATTTTCATCCAAACTATCTTTCGTTATCCTTCGTATAAAGGATTTAACTTCAGATGGTTTGTTGTTCATGATAAACTTATTAAACTCTTCATATGCATCTGGAATTTCTTGAAGGACTGCTCCCCAAGTATCCTGACTTGCATCAGTGTTTAAAATAAGTAAATCACTAGGCTTTGGTAGATAAAGTCGTGGTAAATGAGTACATAGTCTTTTTAAGGACTGTACTGCTCTAGTTGCATCATCTGTCCATTTCCATGGTACTTTTTCTGAAATCATTTTCTGTAGTAACTCTCTTTCTTTTGCAAGACTTTTTATAAAACCTTTTTCTCCAATATATGTTAAACATCCAAGAAATTTTTGAATTTGATTTATGTTTTGAAGCTGATCTGGAAATTGGTGTATTTTTTCAAGTAGATGTTTTTGAGGTTCTATATAGCCTCCTTCGACTATTTTCATTCCCAAAAATTCTGTTTGGCTTTGCAAATTTTTGCTTTTTCTTTACTTAAAATAACTCCTTTATTTCCTAATTGTATTAAAACCTTTGCAAGTTCTTTTAAATGATTTTCCTTTGATCCTTGTGTAAAAACAATTATATCATCTATATAAGCAAGACTTACTGATTCTAATCCTTTTAGATTACTATCCATAAATCGTTGATATATGCTAGGTGCTTGTTTAAGTCCAAATGGCATAACATTGTATTCATAGTGGTTTTGAGGTGGACAACTAAATGCTGTTAACAGTTTAGTTTCTTCATGTAATCTTAACTGCCAATATCCTGATTTAGCATCTAAAGTACTATACCATTTTGCCTTTTTAATTCGACTAAAAATATAATCTTGTCTTGGTAATGCATCTCCTTTAGTGGCTTTATTCATTTCTTTGTAGTTTATAACCATTCTACGTTTTCCTCTTTTTAATTCATTATGATTTTCTACATAAAATGCTGGTGCACTATGTGGACTTGTACTAGGTTGTATAATACCATTTTCTAACATCTTAGTAGTTTCTTCTTGAAATTCCTTAACATCTATTTCTGTATATGGTATTCTATTTGGCACATTGACTTCTTTGCTTGGATCTATTAGTTCGATTTTTACTATCATGCTATTTGTATTTTTACTTGGATCTAATGGATTTTGACTACATATGTTTTCTAATAACTGATTAACATGTTCTTCTAATGTTATACTTATTACTTTATAAATTTGAAGTGAAATTTTTCTTAATATCTCCCCTCGTATGAAAGAAGATGTGTTATATATTTTTGTAGTAATTATTTTACTAGATTGTGTATCTAGTTGTGGACATCTAAGACTTATACTATTTAGTCTTTGAATAAATGGGCTATACAACTGAAGAAAGTTATTTCCTATTATAAATGGTAAACCTGTATTTTGCTTATAAAGACTTGGTAAAGGAAATCTTTTTCCTTCTATTAACAATACTAAATCTGTTGCTCTATAATCAATATTTATTGTCTTATTATTTGCAATTCTTACTATAATTGGTTTGTCTAATTTTTTCCAATATTTACTAGGTAATATAGATTCTTTTGCTAGACATATTGTTGCACCTGTGTCTATATATGCTAACAGAAATTTGTTAAATAATTTAATTTTTATAAATGAACTATTTTTACTCATCTTCTGATTCAGATGATTCCAAATCACTATATGTTTCTGATTCTAAATCATATATATCGAAGTCTAATAGTTCACCTTCTTCGTATTCTTCTTCTATAGGTTCATAACATAGAGAAAATATCATTTTTTATTTTCTTTCTTTTTTCTGGAATGTTTTTAGGGCATTCATTTGCGTAGTGTCCTATTTCTTGACATTTCCAACATCTACAATTCTTTTTTTTCTTAGGACAATATTTGGGTTTTCCTAAGTATTTTTCCTGTTTTCTAAACTTTCCTTTATATTTTGCTTTCCACGGTTTTCTAAATGTTTTATATCTTCTTGGTCTATATCGTTTGTTAAACTTATTGTATTTATAATATTTTTTCTTTCTATATGGTTTATAACAACCAAATTCTTGCGGTACACTTTCTAATTGTTTACAACATCTTGAATCGACTTTAGTCATTTCATGGTGTTCTATTTTCCTTATACAAAGTTCATCTCTATATTCTTTTGCATATTTTTCTAAAATTCCTAAAGTTTTTTCTTCTCTTGTTTCATTAATCTTCTTCTGAATATATTTATTCATTTCATATTTAAGTTTACTTTCAACAATTTCTATTAATCCTGATCGATCCTTAATTTTATAAAATTTTCTCTTACTTGACAGAAGAAATTTTTGATATAACATATATTACATAACTTCATGTTAGTTAGAAATCTAACTACCTTATCTTTTTGTGTTTCTTTTGACTGTTGTCCTGTAATTCCTAAAAATTCTCTTAATAGATTTTTTGCTAATTCTCTTAAAGCTGTTATTTTATATTCTGCTCATGTTTCTGAACCACTGGCTTCGAGATTAAGTAGGATTTGAGTATTTTCTAGATAATCAAATAATACTCCTGATATTTTATACCTTATATAATTGGAAAAATCTGTTAATGTCATTCCATTTATCATTGAATCATTAGTTTGGACTAATAATTTTAATTGATTAGTCCAAGTGACTATTAAATCTTCTGCATTGGTTGCACAATCTATATTTAGTATTCCATTAGATAGATTTCTTTCTTTTTCTAAATATCCTGGTGGTATATTTTTCTTAATTTTTTCTTGATGATAACTATAATCATTTCTGTGTATAAAATCTCTAAAACTGCTTTCTACGTAATTATTTTGTGAACTAGATGCTTCATTATTGTTTGTTCTAGGTCGCTTTGGTGATAATGCTAGTGTTGTATGAGGTTTTTGATCAGTCATATTAAATGTTGGTTCGTCTTCTCTTCACTATCTATTCCGTAGATTATTCCTTGTTTATCCTCATCATCTATTTTTGTCATTCTAGTTTCTTCAATATTGTATTTTTCTAATAATTGGGTTAATCTATCTATGTCATCCATTAGAACTTGTTGGTGGTTCTATTTGAATTGGTTTAAATAACTTTTTCCGCATTTTTTCTTTTTGTATTAAATCTTGTAGTTCTTTTACTGATCCTTTTATTTCTTCTAATTTTTTTAATGTTTCTAATTGAGTTTTGTTTATTATTTCTATAAGTATTCCTATTTGTTCAGAGACTCTTGGTGGTTCACTCATAATTTTTCTAAGATATTATTATTATTATTATTATTATTATTATTATTATTATTATTATTATCTATTTTTATTTTTAATTATTTGCCTTTTATGAAATTAATAGTATTTCTATTTATACTAATTTGCCCATAGCAAAATCATGTGTGGATATAGCAAGAAATTTCCACAAAATGGCCACATGTCTATGTTTTATTGGATATTGCAAAAAATGGGTAGAATCCATACGGGTAGCATGAAATAATTCGCATTGGAGATGCAAATTCCTCTTCTTCTTTTTTTCTTTACAACATTTGTCTAGCGCCGAGAAGATACAAGTTGAACTGGGGAGTGTTTTAAATACCGTACTGGTCATTACACCGGACGAGCCAACGGTACGCGGTTCAATCGGTTCGACCGGTTTTACCGTCTATTTTACCGGTATTAATAAATATTAAATTAATTTGATATTACAATATATATAATGTACAAAACTAACTTTAATTAATACTAAAATTAATTAATATCTAATAACAATGTAAACATATTAAAATGATGTATAAAACTTTCAATTTATAGAAAAAAATTAATAAAAATATATTAAAAATATTTTTTTAAAAAAAATTGACATAAACCGGTATTTTGACCGGTATTTTGGCCGATAAAACCGTTATTTTCTGACATGAAACCGGTATAAACCGATATTTTGGCAAAAATGGTATTTTGCGTGTAACTGTATCGGTCGGACTACCGGTATCCGATATAACCGGTAATACCGGCCGGTACGGTACAATATTTAAAACATTATTAAGTATAAATCAACCAACCACCCCCCCCCAAAAAAAAGAAGGGCCACAAAACACATTAACAAGAGCCCAAATATTTGGCCCAGTAGCAACTACACACTGGTTGGGTCCCTCTTTACAGCCCAAATACGATGATATAGGTCCCTATGCAGCCCAACAGAAACTGCCCAAATAAAAGCCTGACCATTTCCACCTCCCGCACACGAAGAAAGCTAGTGAGAGAAAGTAAAGAGCTCAGAGTCTAACGGTTCCCTTCTGGAGATCCATATATATAATGAATATAAACCTCGACATTCATATCCTGCAGTTTCCATCAGAGGCTTTTATTACATTCCTCCAATGATCTCGAATTAATTCGTGAAAAATTAAGGATTGTGAAAAATGTTGTCTTTGGGAACATCGAAAGAAATTCTAGAAATCGCGAAATTCGCAGTGTACGTCGGTGTGCCGATTGGGCTGATGTACTTGTTCGCAGCCACCAACAACAAAAATCTCCAGAAAGTCATGGGAAATGTAAGAATTCATCTCTGATTTTGCTATCGACATATGTTGAATTTTAGTTTACATTATTAGCCAGTTTTTATTTTGCTGACTACTGTTGGGCACAAATTGAGATGTTTGTTGCACTTGATCATCATTTTTAGGTCAACCAGTTTTGTGAATGCATAATTAGTAAGTTTGTGGGCAAATTTTGGGAAGTTGTAAGTAGTGAAGATAATTCATTTCTGCAGAGGGTTTTCTAAGAACCAACTGTTGTTAGGCTTTGTCTGTGATCCGACAGCCATACTTTTCGATAAATAAATATACATACTTTCGAACTAAAATGTTAGTATATTCTAAGAAAACAATATAAACAAACACATTCATATTATA
>CACSLK010027773.1:15923339-15944653 GCA_902706635.1 Striga hermonthica
GAAACATAATCTTTTGGGAGCTTATGATGCACATGATCTTCAATCTGTTAAAAAAACTCCCTACCCATGATCTTCAATCTGTTAAAGAACTCCAACTACTCAGAATCACCCATGCCCCATTGGCTTCTTGTTTTGATCAGTACAAATTTCACACAGCATGCTCAATGGGATATATTTGATAAGAAAATGAGAACCTCAGAGCTGCTTAGAGTCCCCTAAAATTGATGGGTGTGCATATATACACATACGTAATAGCAAATGCGTTGGATGCTTTGGGGTGGTTATTGTTATGAAGCCAATTTAATTTACACTCCCTATGCATATTGTGTATATTCTTATATGCCAACTTTTTACACTTTCAGGAACTCTTTGCAAAGCTGAATAGGATGGCTGGAATAGCAGCAGACATGTTTGTGGGGCGAGAAAGATTTGCGATTCTTTTATTAATGAGGCTCACTGAAACTGTTATGTTATGGCTTTCAGAAGACCAAACGTTTTGGGATGATATCGAGGAAGGGCCTAGGCCTTTGGGTCCACTCGGTCTACAGCAGGTATGTAAAATCTGATACAACCACGGTAGACTCTTGAATTCTCCATGTGGCTGATTTATTCATATGATTAATTTGATGCAGTTCTATTTGGATATGAAATTCGTAATGTGCTTTGCTTCGCAAGGCCGCTACTTGTCAAGGAATTTGCATCGTGTGGTCAACGATATTATATCTAAAGCAGTTGCTGCATGTTCTGCCACAGGGATAGATCCGTATAGGTAAGACTTAATGTATGATGTGTCATATGTATGTTCTCACTATCATAGAAGCTATTAAGATTACAAACACTAAATAGTAATAGTTAAAACAATTTTATTATCATGAAAATTTCACCAAATGAGCATAAATTGCTGTTTTCAGTTACCTAAATACCGGAAACAAAACTCGAAATTGGTAATGGAAACACAGGGACATGCAAGTGTTATAATGACGTTTCTAGCTGTAATCAAGCTTTGGCCTATTAGTTCTGAAATTTCGTAAATGATTCCGTGAAAATTCTTTGGGCTTTTGTAATGGCGCCATTCGGGATTTGGAGTTTAGCGGTTGACCTTGTTTCCATTTTCGGGGCTTTGGAGAAACAAAAATATATCTTGTTACTAAGCATGTTTTCATCTTACCTTTGTATTGTATTAAAACATCAATTTGTGTTGCCACTTCGCAGCGAACTTCCGGAAGACGATTGGTTTAACGATGTTTGTCAAGATGCATTAGAGAAGCTGAGTGGAAAACCAAAGGTTGCTAATGGGGAACGAGAATTAAACAGCCCGACTGCTTCTATTTCAGCACAATCGATTTCATCCACTCGATCTCATGGAAGTTCCTAATGCAAACTTGTTGATTACTTTGTAAATTACACTGTGTATTCAGTTTCGGAGGAATTTACCTGTAATCTTGTTTTCAAAGAAGGCTTCAATCCTTTCTTTTCAATTTTCTTTTTCCCTCTTTTATTGTCAATTTTTTTTTTTTCCTTTCCCCAGAATATATTTGTTGCTTTATATTTGACTTAATATAGGCAAAGGCTAGATATTCTTTATGAATGTGTACATGTTGATCAGCTATGTTAGTAAAGCGCATATGATTTTATTATTTTTAAATCATGTCCATTTTAATTATTTACGTCATTTTATCGATCAAATTATGTTCGTCCCCCCAAAAAAAAAAAAAAATAAAATCAATCTTCAGTAGCATCAATTAAGAAGAAACATAGAAACAAGAAGCAAATGGCGTTACACAAGTTAATTTTACACGGATGCTGATGAGTACCAAAAACAAACCAAAGAGAGAGAGAGAGAGAGAAAAAAAAAAAAGAAAAGAAATTGAAACTAGTTTTCTTGCTACTTTAATACAGCTTATGTACTATTTTTGCTTCTACTGCTGCTATCAGCCAACACTGTTAGCTGCTTCACAACATCTCTCATGTTAGGTCTCTTGTTAGCCTCCTTCTCAGTGCACCTCAAAGCAATCAAGATCACATTTTTCACATGCCCTTTCACACTCGAATCTGTAATAAATTCATCTACGAGCTCTGAATCCACAACGGACTCAATGTCTTCACCTTCATCCAAAGCCGATCTAACCCAACCGACAATATCCATTTCGGGTCCGAACGATTGGTCCACTACTTCCTTTCGGGTGATTAGTTCCAAAAGGACCACACCATAAGCGTACACATCTGTATCCTTGGTACTTCTGATCGAGAATGCATTTTCTGTCGGAGAAAGATTGTATTAGTTAACAGAAACCCGAGTTTTGCAAGAAACAAAAGAAGACAATTCAAGAATTTGCATAAACTCCCTTGAGCTCACATGAAATTTCAAACTCCCTTGCTAAGAAGAATTGAGCTTTATCTCCAAAAAACCTTACAAGTAGCTTACATCAATCAAAACTCCAAATTGTTTGCTTAGAAATGTCAATTTTTTTTTAAAGAAAAAAAATTCTGTTCATGCACGCATGAGATTTCCCAACATTTTTCAATTTTCAGTGACTTGATGGTGAGAATCGATAGAGGTACAACAATATCGGTACGTTTTAATATCACATTTTACTCCAACAATATAGGCACACTACAACCCCAAAAAAAAAAAAAAAGATGAAAAGACTGATGAATTAAACATACCTGGAGCCATGTAACCAAAAGTGCCCTGAATCCTGCTGCACGTATTTGAACCAACCGAGGCATCCAAAAGCTTAGCTATGCCAAAATCCGAAATATGAGGATCGAACTCCGAATCAAGTAAAATATTCATCGGCTTAATATCTCGATGCACAATAGCAGGATCACAGTCGAAATGCAGATACGCTAGTCCATGGGCTGTCCCAAGCGCTATCCTGTACCTCACCCCCCAATCCAATGGCTTTATAGGACAAGCCCCGTGCAGAACATCGTGAAGACTCCCGTTCGGCATGTAACCATACAGAATCAAACCATGGTCTTTTCTCAGCCAAAAATCATCGAGTTTGACCAGATTCCGGTGTCTGACTTTCCCGATTGTTTCGATTTCTCGAGCCATGCTGTTTGTCTTTCCTTCCTTGAGCCCACCTAATTCGAGCTTCTTCAAAGCGTAGACTTTTGTGGGGGCTAATGTGACCTTGTATACCTTCCCGTGAGCCCCACTCCCGATCAAGTATCTGTCGTTCAGATTCTCGGTGGCTTCCAAGACTTGGTTGAGAAGGGACGAAGCCCCTTCTTCCTCACCCGGGAGAAGAAAATTACGTTTACGCCCTTTTTGCCTCAAAAGCACACAACATATTCCGACAGAGAGGATAATAACGACTAAAAGAGCCAATCCTAAAATAGCCACAGCAATATGAAAATGCCTAAGACTTCTTTTTCTTGACATACTACCACATGATTTAAAGGTGTTATACTTCCGACAGCTCGTTTGGCCTCCTGCACGACAATCGATGCATAAATCTTGATTTCCGATCAACGAAAATGGAGAAGAAATCACCAATTGCAAAAACTGAGATGGAATAGGACCGAAAAAGTCATTGTACGAGAAGTTGACCAAAGTCAACGAACGGAGCCCAATAAAGGCCTCCAAAGTTCCCGACAGATTATTGCAACAAATATCCAACTCTTCCAGCATTTTCAACCTCCCAACTTCTATCGGAACACGGCCCGTTAACCCATTTCTGCTAAGATTAAGTGACCTCAAGCTGTGAGCTTCGTTTTCCAAGCCTACTGAACGAGGGATAGTTCCACCTAATCGATTTCCACCAAGCTGCAAAAACGAGAGCTTTCCTAATCCAAATAAAAAATCAGGGATGCCACCCGTAAAACGATTTTCGCTAAGATCCAAAATGGCTAATTCTGTCAAGCTACTTAAGCTAGACGGGATGGTCCCGTTCAGCCGATTGTGGCCCACATCGAGTTTCGATAACTTGTGGCAGTTGGACAATTCTGACGGTAAAACACCTTCAAGAACATTGTGGGATAGATTCAAACTCTCAAGGTGCAAAATATTTTCGAGCTGATAAGGAATATGTTCACTGAGGTTATTGAATGATAAGTCTACAGAGGTAATGTTTGTGAGATTGGCCAAGCTTGAAGGTATTGCTCCACTAAGACTATTATTGCTAAGATCCATAAACAATAGGTCCGAATTCAGTACAAACTCCGGAAGCACGCCTGTAAGATTATTCGATCTCAGAACCAATCTTTTCAGAGAAAAGCAATTCCCTATATCAGAAGGAATATTTCCTTCAAACTGATTTTGACCCAAAATAAGCTTCTCCAATTTCTTCCCATGGCAAAGATTCGGAGGTATAGGGCCCGAGAAGCTATTGCGGGTAAAATCTATTAGAGTCAGGCTACTATTTATGCCTAGCTCACGGGGTATCTCTCCAGAAAAGCGATTATCGAACAAGGAAATATTTCTCAACTGCTTCAGATCGGTTATTTCTTTAGGTATCTGGCCCACAAGATTGTTATTGTAAACGATTATATCTTGAAGACTTTGGATTTTCCAAATAGCAATGGGAATTTCTCCATTTAAACGGTTGGTGAAAAGCATAAGTGTCTGCAAATCACCGAGCGAACCCAATTCACTCGGTATCTCACCTTCAAGCTCGTTTTCATACACCTGCAAATCAGTCAAGGCCTTGCAATTTCCCAACTCTGGCGGGATTTTTCCAGATAACCGATTTTCAGACAGGTAAAGCAGTGTGAGCCTTGAAAGTTGACCTAAAGATGAAGGAATAGGCCCACTTAAGCTGCAATTAACGGCTGCAAACGTTGTTAAGCCACTGCAATTTCCCAATCCAATGGGGATATTTCCAGAGAAGCTGTTGTTCGACAAAACAAGGGTCTGTAACTCTAAACAATTGCCCAAATCTGGAATTTCGCCCGACAGATTATTATTATTCACTACTAAAGAAACAAGTCGGTCGAGATTGTTAAAGCTACGAGGCAATGCACCTTCCAGATTATTATCATGCAAATAAAGATCATGCAAAGAACTGCAGTTACCTATGGATGAAGGAATAACTCCAGATAACTGATTATAGTCCAAATACAAAAATTCGAGATGACTCAAATTCCCAATATACGATGGAATAGAACCACTGAGGCTGTTTCTGCTGAGGTAAATTGTGCTCAAGAATGGTATTCGAAATAAAGACTCGGGGATTTCGCCAATGAGAGAATTCGACCACAAGCTCAGATATTGCAATGTCTGCAAATTCCCAATATTTTCTGGGATTTTACCAGAAAAATTGTTTTCAGACAGATCCAAGTTCTGCAAATTCTGCAAATTTCCAAGAGTTTCTGAAATTTCACCAGAAAAACTGTTCTCGAACAAATACATATCCTCAAGAAGACTACAATCGCCCAGTGCTGGTGTGAGTGAACCAGAAAAACTGTTATTGCTCAAGTCAATTGTTTTCAACCTCTTTAAATAAGCGATTTCGGGTCCCAATCGACCTGAAATCCCAAAGCTAGACAAATTTAAACCAACAATGAAGTTTTCACGGTCACAATGCACCCCGACCCAAGAACAAGGAGTGGCATTAGAAGCATTCCAGTTGAGCTTAACGGATGGAGGTACAACCGTCCAATGCCTAACAAGGGACAACAGAGTTGTACCATCTGAATTCAGAGCAGCCACCCCCAATTTTGAAGCAGAAAACCAGAAAATCAACATGAAACAACTGAGAATTTTCATGTCCCCCCCCAAAAAAATCCAATCTTGAGGTGGAAACTGAACTGAAAACAGAAAACCAAAAACAGAACAGAAAAATGTCACCTTTACAACAAGTTCAGAAGCACACAAAACAGAAAAAGGCAGTAAAATTTAAAAGCAACAGAATCTTTCGCAGAGCTGAAGGGTTTTCTTGGTTCATCAAAAGGAAACTAAAAATTTGAAACAAAAAATCGGCACTTTGACAGTGTGAAAACTGCCATGGATTGCTGCGGAGTGTTAATAATAGCTAATTTATTACCAGACAGTGGTGTGGTACCTGTCGCTTGATGAGTGCTGTCGTTGTCAAGACAAATTTTTAAGCTTTCAACGCGTTTTCAAGAACATTCAACTGATAAAAGTTGTTACTTGTATTTACGAATGATTAGTGGGTTTTGCGGTTTACTGGATTTTCTTGATTCTTGTCAATCTTATTATTTCATCAAATCTATCTAAAAACTAATCGGGCAGTCCCGCTCATCTGCCCACGGTGGACAGTGCCCACTAGTTTTTTTATATGAAAAACGTATTTTGAGAATACTACGTTTTTCATATAAAAACAAACTAGTGGGCACTGCCCACCGTGGGCAGGGGAATATATTTAACTAATCGGGTACGTTTTTTTGACTTGCTTTTTACCGGAAAGACCCATGCTTGATTTAATTTAAAATAGTATTAAATGGGTTGAATTATGGGGTTTGTTTCAGGGACTGCAAGTAGCCTGAGAGTTGGGATTTAGGCAAGTAATAGCTGAAATTGATAGCCAGTGTGTGCTGCAGATGGTACTTGGGACAAAAGGTCACTCTAGAGTCCATGAGTCACTAGCCCGATCCATTCGTAGCTTAGTTGACCCAGGGTGGACAATCCGGATCCAGCACGTGCATAGGGAAGCCAATTATGCGGCAGACCACATGGCGAGTATCGCCTCTTCCTACCCTCTGGGAGTTCAGAGATTCTCGTCACCCCCCAGGGGTTGGCTACTTGGCTAGACCACGACTACCGTGGAGTGGCTCACCCACGTCGAGTCCTAGTTTCGTAATCTTAGGCCCTTGGCCTCCATCTTTGTACCAAAAAAAAAAAAATATATATATATTAAATGTTACCGTCCCGTTACGGAAATATTCTGTCGAGATTTATAATAGTTAGATCAACTATACTTAAAGGTTACATGATGATATAACGGTTACAAAGCTCGACAGAATGATTCCGTAACGGAACTGTAGTATTTCCCTACCTTTACTTCCTTTTTCTTTACCTTTTCAATTTTCTCTCTTTTTTTTTTTTATTAATTCTATGTGGTTTTGGGAAATTTTTAGGGGTGATTGTTTATGAATTCATCTAAAAATTAACTGATTTTTTTTTTAACTATAGTTAAGTTAGAAAAAAGTTGGTATGGTTAGTTGCTAGTGATATATTAAAATAATATTTAAAATAAAATAATTAAAGTTGATATGATGCAAAAGTAAAAGAAAAATGATTTTGGAAGTGATGTTTGTTAGATTTTGATTAACTTTTGTCTCATCTCGGATGTGTACCAAAGATGTGTAGGATCCTTTTAGTATAAATAGGTCCATTGCCTTTGGGTTACAATTGCACTTTATTCTATTCTCTTTTATTTAGAAGGAAATCCTTAATTAAGGAAATTATATTTTGTAGGTTATTTAACCCTAGTTGTATTTTGTTGGTGAGTTTAGTAAATTTAGTGTTGCGGTTGGCAGTGCCCGGAGACGTAGGCTATTTTCGCCGAGCTCCGTTATCAATTTTTGTGTTCTTTTCTTTCCCGTTATTTATTTATTTGTGTTGACTTCTTTTTCGTTTTGGAGTAGGGCTTGCCATATTTGTTGGAGGGGTATTTTTGTCCACTGCGTTTGTTGTGATACCCCAACAAGTGGTATCAGAGCCGAAGGTTCGTCCCAGGCTCATTCGGAGAGGCGAGCACTGCATTTGAGTTCGAGATGTCCAAGGAGGTCAAGGGCGCATCATCCTCATCATTCATTCCGGCAAGGACGGTGATGCCGAACGTCAGACTCCCGGTGGAGATCTTCGATGGGACTGGTCATTTCAGCATGTGGCAAGGCGAGGTGCTGGATTGTTTATTTCAGCAAGGAGTCGACATTGCGATTGAAGAAAAGAAGCCAACAGACGTTGAACAGAAGGACTGGAAGAATATCAACCGCTTAACATGTTGAACAATCGTTCGTGTTTGTCGAGAGAGCATAAGTACGCGTTCAAGAATGAGAACTCAGCTCACACTTTGTGGAAGACTTTGGAGGATAAATTTCTGAAGAAAAGCGGCCAGAATAAGCTCCTCATGAAGAAGCGATTGTTCCGTTTTGAGTACCGGCAGAGCACATCGATGAATGATCACGTCATTGCATTCAATCAGTTAGTTGCAGATTTGTTGAACTTGGACGTCACATTCAGCGATGAAGATTTTGCTCTTATGTTGTTATCATCACTTCCAGATGACTTCGAGCACTTAGAGACTACTCTGCTCCATGGGAAGGACGATGTAACTCTTGCAGTGGTCAGTTCTACTCTGTATAGCTATGAGTTGAGAAAGAAGAACAAACAAGAGACGAAGAATGCAACAACAGAAGATGAAGCGTTGGTTGCAAGAGGTCGATCGAAGAGTCAAAAGAAGAATGGACGAGGAAGATCACGTTCCAAAGCCAAGCTTGAAAAAGACGAGTGTGCTTTCTGCCATGAGAAGGGACACTGAAAGAAAGACTGTCCTAAGTTGAAGAAGAAGGGCAAATCTCCTCAAGATGCATATGTTGCTGAGGGTGGAAGTGAAGACTCAGAATTTTCACTTGTGGTTTCACCTTCATCATCTCATCCAGACGAATGGATTTTGGATTCAGGATGCACCTACCATATGTCTCCCATTAGGAAGTGGTTCTTCAATTTTCAGGAGATCAATGGAGGGGTTGTCTATATGGGTAATGATAATGCCTGCAAGACAACTGGAATAGGTTCAATCCGTTTGAAGAATCGCGATGGTTCCACCAGAGTTTTGACGGATGTTCGGTACGTGCCGAGTTTGAAGAAAAACCTCATCTCGTTAGGAACCTTGGAATCCAAAGGCTTGGTAGTTACTTTGCGAGATGGAGTTATGAAGGCTACATCCGGGTCGCTCGTGGTGATGAAAGGCTTCAGGAGGAATAACTTGAATTACTATGAAGGTGATACAGTTGTTGGGACAATAACAGTAGCAGATTCCACCAACAAGGAGTCTGAAGCAGTCAAGTTGTGGCATATGCGTTTGGGACATGTTGGTGAAAAATCCTTGCAAACATTGGCAAAACAAGGACTGTTGAAAGATGTCAAAGTGTGCAAACTAGACTTTTGTGAGCACCGTGTTTTGGGAAAGCAGAAAAGAATGAAGTTTGGAACGACTATCCATAATACTGAAGGTGTCTTGGATTATATTCATTCGGATGTTTGGGGACCTTCTAAGACCCCATCATTAGGCGGAAGACGCTATTTTGTCACTTTCATCGATGACTTTTCCAGACGTGTTTGGGCGTACACTATGAAGACAAATGATGAAGTTCTTGGAGTTTTCATTACATGGAAGACACAAATTGAGAACCAGATTGGAAGGAAGATCAAGGTCCTACGAACGGACAATGGTGGAGAATATACTAGTGATCCCTTTCAAGAGGTTTGGCGTAAAAATGGCATTGTTAGACATTTCACCGTTAGAAGGACACCACAACAAAATGGGGTGGCGGAGCGCATGAATCGAACATTGGTGGAGAAAGTTCGATGTATGTTGTCCAATGCTGGTTTGGGCAAAGAGTACTGGGCTGAGGCTGTAACATATGCGCAACACCTCATAAATCGTTTGTCGTCATCTGCAAAAGATGGTAAAACACCGTTGTAGGTATGGTCGGGAAAACCTGTTGTTGACTTTGGATCTTTACATGTCTTTGCGTGTCCTACGTTCTATCATGTGAAGGATTGAAAGTTAGATCCAAGAGCGAAAAAAGCTTTGTTCATGAGAATCATAATTGGCGTGAAGGGATATCGTCTTTTGTGTCTTGAGACGAACAAAACTGTGTTTAGCAGGGATGTTACATTTGATGAAAATAGTATGATAAATACGACGCAAACCCAACAGGTGGAGTTGACACCGAAGCAGGTGGAGATAGATGCGATGACGAGACAACCAGCTATGATCGACGAAACAATATCAAACGATTCGTCGGATGATGAAGTTCAGACTCACGAATCATTAGATTTACCCATTGCATTGAGAAAGTCCAGACGAGAGATTCAACAACCTGCTCGATTGGCAGATATGGTGGCGTATGCACTTCCAATTGTTGATGATGACATACCTATCACTTTTCAAGATGCAATTCGAAGTTTAGAAAATGAGAAGTGGAAATGGGCTATGGAGGAAGAAATGTTGTCTCTCCAGAATAATCAAACTTGAAAGGTGACGCAACTACCAAAAGGCAAAAAGACGATAGGATGCAAGTGGGTATTTGCAAAGAAAGATGGATTTCTTCATAAGAATGATGTGTGCTACAAGGCAAGGTTGGTGGCTAAAGGCTACGCTCAGAAGAAATTTGATTATAATGAACTGTTTTTTCCAGTTGTTAAACACTCTTCCATTAAAATTTTGTTGGCCTTAGCAGCACAGTTGGATTTAGAGCTAGCTCAACTTGACGTGAAGACGACGTTCTTACACGGAGATTTAGATGAGGAAATCTACATGACTCAGCCTGAAAGATTCAAAATTCTTGGAAAAAATAATTGGGTCTGTAAGTTGAACAAATCGTTGTACGGACTTAAGCAATCTCTGAGACAGTGGTACAAACGGTTTGATAAGTTTATGATTTGGCAAAAGTACACGCGAAGCACACATGATCATTGTGTGTATTTACGCAAGGTGCAAGATGGATCTTTCATTTACTTACTCTTGTATGTGGATGAAATGTCGGTTGCATCAAAGATCCAAGTGGAGATTGATCAATTGAAGGCTCAGTTGAATCAAGAGTTTGAGATGAAAGACTTAGAGGAATCTAAGAAGATTCTGTGGATGGAGATAAGCAGGGACAGAGTGAGAGGCAAGCTTTGTTTGACTCAGAAGCAATATCTGAATAAGGTACTGCGGCATTTCGGCATAAAAGATGAGTCGAAGCCTGTAAGTACACTACTTTCCCCTATTTTGAGTTAAGTGCCCAGTTATCGCCAAATTGTCATGAAGAACGAGAGTACATGACTAGAGTCCCATATGCAAATGCAGTTGGCAGTTTGATGTATGCGATGGTGTGTACAAGGCCCGACATTTCACAAGCAGTTGGTGTTGTTAGCAGGTATATGCATGACTCTGGGAAAGGTCATTGGCAAGCTGTGAAATGGATTCTACAGTACATTCATAGTACTGTAGACGTTGGATTGGTTTATGAGCAGAATGAATTTGGTCAGTGTGTAGTTGGATATTGTGATTCTGACTACGCGGGTGATTTGGATAAGAGAAGATCAATGACTGGATATTTATTCACTTTTGCAAAAGCTCCAGTCAGTTGGAAGTCTACCTTACAGTTAACAGTTGCTTTGTCTACAACAGAGGCAGAGTATATGACGGTTACTGAAGCTGTGAAGGAAGCTATTTGGCTTCAAAGTTTGCTTGAAGACTTGGGAGTTGGTCAAATGCACGTCTTAGTGCATTGTGACAGTCAAAGCGCTATTCACTAAGCGAAAAATCAAGTATTTCATGCAAGAACGAAACATATTGATGTTCGCTATCACTTTGTGCGGGAGATTCTAGAAGATGGAACTGTTGTGTTGAAGAAGATCAAGACGACGGAGAATCCTGCAGATATGATGACCAAGGTAGTGACAACAACCAAGTTTGAACATTGTTTAGACTTGACCAACATTCTGCATATTTGAGTTGGCGCCGAGAGGCGCATTTGGAGGCACCGCTAGCAGTTGAGTTGGGAGTGGGAGCAAAATTAATCAAGGTGGAGAATTGTTAGATTTTGATTAACTTTTGTTCCACATTGGATGTGTACCAAAGATGTGTATGATCTTTTTAGTATAAATAAGTCCCTTGCCTTTGGGTTACAATTGCACCTTATTCTATTCTCTCCTATTTAGAAGGAAATCCTTAATTAAAGAAATTCTATTTGTGGGTTATCTAACCCTAGTTGTATTTTGTTGGTGAGTTTAGTAATTTGGCGTTGCGGTTGGCGGTTCCCGGAGACGTAGGCTATTTTCGCCAAACTCCGTTATCAATTTTTGTGTTCTTTTCTTTCCCCTTTTTTATTTATTTATATTGGCTTATTTTTCGTTTTGGAGTAGTGCTTGCCATATTTGTTTGAGGGGTATTTTTGTCCGCTGCGTTTGTTGTGATACCCCAACAAGTGGTATCAGAGCCGAAGGTTCGTCCCAGGCTCATTCGGAGAGGCGAGCACTGCATTTGAGTTCGAGATGTCCAAGGAGGTCAAGGGCGCATCATTCTCTACATTCATTCCGACAAGGATGGTGATGTTGAACGTTAGGCTCCCGGTGGAGATCTTCGATGGGACCAATCATTTCGGCATGTGGCAAGGCGAGGTGCTGGATTGTTTATTTCAGCAAGGCATCGACACTGCGATTGAAGAAAAGAAGCCAACAGACGTTGAAGAGAAGGACTGGAAGAATATCAACCGCTTAGCATGTGGAACAATTCGTTCGTGTTTGTTGAGTGACCAGAAGTACGCGTTCAAGAATGAGAACTCTGCTCACACTTTGTGGAAGACTTTGGAGGATGAATTTCTAAAGAAAAGCGGCCATAATAAGCTCATCATGAAGAAGCGATTATTCCGTTTTGAGTACCGACATGTCACATCGATGAATGATCACGTCACTGCATTGAATCATTTAGTTGCAGATTTGTTGAACTTGGACGTCACATTCATCAATGAAGATTTGGCTCTTATGTTGTTATCATCACTTCCAAATGACTTCGAGCACTTAGAGACTACTCTGCTCCATGGGAAGGACGATGTAACTCTTTCAGTGGTAAGTTCTGCTCTGTATAGCTATGAGTTGAGAAAGAAGAACAAACAAGAGACGAAGAATGCAGCAGCAGAAGATGAAGCGTTAGTTGCAAGAGGTCGATCGAAGAGCCAAAAGAAGAATAGACGAGGAAGATCACGTTCCAAAGCCAAGCTTGAAAAAGATGAGTGTGCTTTCTGCCATGAGAAGGGACGCTGGAAGAAAGACTGTCCTAAGTTGAAGAAGAAGGGAAAATCTCCTCAAGATGCATATGTTGCTGAGGGTGCAAGTGAAGACTCAGAATTTTCACTCGTGGTTTCACCTTCATCATCTCATCCAGACGAATGGATTTTGGATTCAAGATACACCTATCATATGTCTCCCATAAGAGAGTGGTTCTTCAATTTTTAGGAGATCAATGGAGGGGTTGTCTATATGGGTAATGATAATGTCTGTAAGACAACTAGGATAGGTTCAATCCGTTTGAAGAATCGCGATGGTTCCACCAGATTTTTGACGGATGTTCGGTACGTGCCAAGTTTGAAGAAAAACCTCATCTTGTTAGGAGCCTTGGAATCCAAAGGCTTGGTAGTGACTTTGCGAGATGGAGTTATGAAGGCTACATCCGGGTCACTCGTGGTGATGAAAGGCATCAGGAGAAATAATTTGTATTACTATGAAGGTGATACAGTTGTTGGGACAGTAACAGTAGCAGATTCCACCAACAAGGAGTCTGAAGCAGTCAAGTTGTGGCATATGCATTTGGGACATGCTGGTAGTCCTTGCAAACATTGGCAAAACAAGGACTGTTGAAAGATGTCAGAGTGTGCAAACTAGACTTTTGTGAGCACTGTGTTTTGGGAAAGTAGAAAAGAGTGAAGTTTGGAACGACTATCCATAATACCGAAGGTGTCATGGATTATGTTCATTCGGATGTTTGGGGACCTTCTAAGACCCCATCATTAGGCGGAAGACGCTATTTTGTCACTTTCATCGATGTCTTTTCCAGACGTGTTTGGGTGTACGCTATGAAGACGAAGGATGAAGTGCTTGGAGTTTTCATTACATGGAAGACGCAAATTGGAAGGAAGATCAAGGTCCTACGAACGGACAATGGGGGAGAATATACTAGTGATCCCTTTGAAGAGGTTTGCCATAAAAATGGCATTGTTAGGCACTTCACCGTTAGAAGGACACCACAACAAAATGGGGTGGCGGAGCGCATGAATCGAACATTGGTGGAGAAAGTTCGATGTATGTTGTCCAATGTTGGTTTGGGCAAGGAGTACTGGGCTGAGGCTGTAACATGCACAACACCTCACAAATTGTTTGTCGCCATCTGCAAAAGATGGTAAAACACCGTTGGAGGTATGGTAGGGAAAACCTGTTGCTGACTATGGATCTTTACATGGCTTTGGGTGTCCTACGTTCTATCATGTGAAGGATTCAAAGTTAGATCCAAGAGCGAAAAAGGCTTTGTTCATGAGAATCACAATTGGCATAAAGGGATATCGTCTTTTATGTCTTGAGACGAACAAAACTGTGTTTAGCAGGGATGTTAATTTGATGAACAAAGTATGATAAATACGACGCAAACCCAACAGGTGGAGTTGACACCGAAGCAGGTGGATATAGATGCGATGATGAGACAACCAACTATGATCGATGAAACAATATCAAACGATTCGTCGGGTGATGAAGTTCAGACTCACGTATCATTAGATTTACCCATTACATTGAGAAAGTCCAGACGAGAGATTCAACAACCTGCTCGATTGGCAGATATGGTGGCTTATGCACTTCCAACTGTTGATGATGACATACCTTTCACTTTTCAAGATGCAATTCGAAGGTTATAAAATGAGAAGTGGAAATGAGCTATGGAGGAAGAAATGTTGTCTCTCCAGAAGAATCAAACTTGGAAGGTGACACAACTACCAAAAGGCTTGGCAAAAGGGCGATAAGATGCAAGTGGGTATTTTCAAAGAAAGATGGATTTCTTCATAAGAATGATGTGCGCTACAAGGCAAGGTTGGTGGCTAAAGGCTACGCTCAGAAGGGAGGAGTTGATTATAATGAAGTGTTTTCTCCAGTTGTTAAACACTCTTGCATTAAAATTTTGTTGGCCTTAGCAGCACAGTTGGATTTAGAGCCAGCTCAACTTGACATGAAGACGGCGTTCTTACATGGAGATTTAGATGAAGAAATCTACATGACTCAGCCAGAAGGATTCAAAATTCTTGGAAAAGATAATTGGGTCTGTAAATTGAACAAATCATTGTACGGACTTAAGCAATCTCTGAGACAGTGGTACAAACAGTTTGATAAGTTTATGATTGGGCAGAAGTACACGCGAAGCAGACATGATCATTGTGTGTATTTACGCAAGCTGCAAGATGGATCTTTCATTTACTTACTCTTATATGTGGATGACAAGTTGATTGCATCAAAGATCCAAGTGGAGATTGATCAATTGAAGGCTCAGTTGAATCAAGAGTTTGAGATGAAAGACTTGGGGGAAGCAAAGAAGATTCTCGGTATAGAGATAAGCAGGTGACAGAGTGAGAGGCAAGCTTTGTTTGACTCAGAAGCAATATCTGAATAAGGTACTGCGGCGTTTCAGCATAAAAGATGAGTCGAAGCATGTAAGTACACTACTTTCCCCTCATTTTGAGTTAAGTGCCCAATTATCTCCAAATTGTGATGAAGAACGAGAGTACATGACTAGAGTCTCATATGCAAATGCAGTTGGCAGTTTGATGTATGCGATGGTGTGTACAAGGCCCGACATTTCACAAGCAGTTGGTGTTGTTAGCAGGTATATGCATGACCCTGAAAAAGGTCATTGGCAAACTGTGAAATGGATTCTACGGTACATTCATAGTACTGTAGACGTTGGATTGGTTTATGAGCAGAATGAATTTGGTCAGTATGTAGTTGGATATTGTGATTCTGACTACGCGGGTGATTTGGATAAGCGAAGATCAACAACTGGATATTTGTTCACTTTTGCAAAAGCTCCAGTCAGTTGAAAGTCTACCTTACAGTCAACAGTTGTTTTGTCTACAACAGAGGCAAAGTATATGACGGTTACTGAAGCTGTGAAAGAGGCTATTTGGCTTCAAAGTTTGCTTGAAGACTTGGGAGTTGGTCAAAAGCACGTCTTAGTGCATTGTGACAGTCAGAGCGCTATTCACTTAGCAAAAAATAAAGTATTTCATGCAAGAACGAAGCATATTGATGTTCGCTAGATATCACTTTGTGCGGGAGATTCTAGAAGGTGGAACCGTTGTGTTGAAGAAGATCAAGACTGTAACACCTCGCTTATCAGAGTAAATTTTTCGCAACTTATTTCAATAATACTTATAATCTTTCGAAATCTTCTTAACTCGAGATGCTACTAAACTTATCTGCTTTTAAAAATCTGTGTCTTTAAGCTCAGTCTAACAGCTGAGTTAGATATAAATAAAGCAGATTTTAAATATTGAACAAGTATGAAAACTTAACCAGTTCATGCTGACAATAGGTAAATTATTTAAATCTTAAACTTTAATGTCACATATGTTCAAATCATGAAAAACGTAGCGGAAATCTTACAAGCATGGAAAACAAATCGAAACCTTATTAAAAATCCACAATAGAGACTTAATCAAATCCACGACCAATACCACCACATCTCATCACACTTTTTCACCGACCTTGTTTCCTGAAAAATGATAATAGCGGGGCGTGAGTACTAATCCATTGTACTCCGCGAAAACTCATACTAAAGTATACATTAATAATAATATCAATATCATGATCACAGGTATATATAAACTTTACTTTCTCGGACCTTGGCCGTAAATTTAACTTTTAACTTCTTAACCCTTTGGTCGATAACCGTGTGCACACTCTGATGGCTTATTAAGGCCTTGGCCTCCACCAGAACTCGGGATGGTTTATTAAGGACTCTGGCTTCCACCCAAAGTGGATAACTTAAACTTATATATATACCTTTGAACATGATTTAGCTACTATACTCAATGTAATATCTAGGCTGGGTCCCCACCTTTTCTTGTTGGAAACTTTTAAAAATTGTAAGTGTTGTACTGGTAGCTGTATCTGCAACTACATAAAAATATAAACAAATATACTAAGTACTATGCTCATTATACTTACTAAAATACTCGAATACTCACATCTATCAGATAACTTATCCGAATATAAAGGAATACTCTAGAGATCATACTAAGTCCGGATTTAAATTTCACATTAATTAATATAATGAGAAAAACTAAAATCATATGCTATAACTCAATTCACCTCATTTTAATATTAACTTTAACATATGTATTCTCAACATATATATAAAGTTACCATAAAAAAATTTACTTTAAAATAATATTCATATCTTGAGATATATTATTTCAAAGTTGAACTATATCAAAATATTCAATTTACTTGTATACTTGTCTTTAAAAATCTATATCTCATGCTACAATTATCTAAAAATTCTAAAACTTTATATCTTAACTCTCAACTAAATGAAGAAATATTCTGTAAATTTTCTCATAAAAATAATTACCATAAAGTGAGATATGAATTTTCAAATAATGCTTGTCTTGTTGAAATTCGAGATTTACTCACTTATGTTCATTATTTTCTATAGCATGCTAAACAAGTCCAATAAATATAAAATTCAAATTGTAAGTTCTTAACTAATATATGAATTGACCATAAAATTTCCAACTCAAAATAATATCAATAGATAGGGTAATTCAATACCACAAATGATCATTACTACACAGATTTTTCACTGGACAACACCTTAATAAAAGATTTTTATAAATTTCATTTTAACTTCGACTAATCTAAAAATTTCTAATATTATTCTAAACATAATTATTATTTTATATAAAAATTTTCATAATTTTTGGAACTCAATAGCTTGGTCAAAAACAAACAAACATAGGCTGCAACATCATGAACTTTAAATAATCTTATTTTATATACTTATATATATATAAATTATAATTTCTTAACATAATAACATATTATTAACACATATAAACACTTATAATTCTTAACTATACTTGATGATATTAAAGTTGTATAACATAACTCTTCCAATCTTGATAAAACAAAGCAATGAAACTTGATTCACATTTTCTCGAAATTGCTCGATTCCTCTCGTAACTACTCATTTCTTACTATTTCTTGCTCTTCGAAATATTTATAACATTTTTAGTGCTTCTGATGTGGTCGATAGTAGTGGTTCATAAGGAACCGGTTCTGATCCGGTCATCAGTGACAATATGGAGGGGACCGGCTAAGCGTTATGGAAGTCGGGTGGTTGGGAGTGCTCGGCGTCGTATGGTGTTCGGCGTCCCTCAAGCGCTCGGCATTGAAGATGGTCGGGATGGAGTGTCTGGCGCGGCATCGTTCGGTATGGCGAGTGCCCGGCGTGGGCAAGTGCTCGGCGCGAGGCCCCCAGCGGGTGCTCGACCTTGGGAGGTGCTCGGCAGCCCTCGTGCGATCGGCGGTCTTCGTGTGTTCGGCGACCCTTGTATGCCGTCGAATGAGCTAGAACTTGAAGGTGGCTTCGGGATCAAGTTACGAAGAGGTTGGTAACAACAAGGATTCTTTCAATACAGGATATTCTTGACCTAATTAACTAGTTCACACAAGAAAGACTTCTTATCCTACTGGGACTCTCCAAATTCTCTCCTATAAAAGGGAGCAGGTTCATTCATTTTACACAACACACATTCACGAACTATCTCGTTACTCTGCCGTTTTCTCTCTAGACCATCACTGACTTGAGCGTTGGAGTGTTCGCGCTGGGACCACCTCCGGCGTGCTTTGTAGGTACCGACGACCAAGGAGACGCAACCCGGTTCGAGAGGAGCGGTCCAGCGGTTCGAGTATTTGTGGTATAACAAATTGGCGCCGTATGTGGGGACACTCAGTCTTCTACCCGGAGTTTTAAAGGCTGTTTTTCTCACTACAAAAGAAGAACGATAGAAGTCATGGCAGGAGATAACTCGAAGAAGAACTTGACTAAGGAGATGGATGAGGAGTGGGCTCGGAGGGCCTTTGGGGCAGGTCCCCCGCCGGCCTGGTCATCATCGTCTGTCACCCCCAAAGAGACGTTTTTGGGCCCGGGCGTGACCCCGATACCACCATCAGAAGCTCAGAAACGCGCGGCGAACTCGGGAGGATATGGTGGTGTGGCGGACAAAGCGAAGGAGGCTGGTACCACGGTTGATGGCGGGGCAAATCAAGGTGTTTTAGGATCCGGGGGTGCTGGTGATCAGAGTGGTGCCCTTGGGAGTAGGCATTTGGTCGTGGTAGGAGCACAAAACCCTCCAGGGGATCATGTTTCTTCGACACCACGGGAGGACCCGGTTATCCAGATGACCAGGTCGGAGTTGGATAGAACCATTGCGGAGGCAATAGGCCGGGCTCAAGAGATGGATAAGAGAGCCCCTAACGAGACGTTTAAACAACCTCCGCCGCGACAGCCGCCAACACCTCAACAACAAACCCCCGTGCAACAGCAGCACCAGCGCGGGGAGAGGGGTGACGAGGAGGATGCTAGGTCAGTGACCTCCCGCCCGATGGCGACGGAGCAACCAGAAAGGTTAACTTTGGAGAGGTTGGCAGCTCAAATGCGGGAACTCCAAGCTCGGGTGCAGGGTAAGAGACCTGTAGTCTCGCGAGGACACCCCTTTGCAGAGGATGTCTTAGGAGGAGACTTGCCTAGCAACTTCAGGGAGTTGAGTTTGTCCTATGATGGGTCGGCGGACCCAGCCAGGCACTTGAGATCGTTCGACAACATAGCTTTGTTGCACATGTATAGTGATGTTTTGTGTTGCCGAGCCTTTTTGACGACATTAAAGGGGTCGGCGCATGATTGGTTCCATCAGCTGCCAGCAGGATCTATCGATTGCTTTGAGAAGTTCAGCTCTCTGTTTCTGAATCAATTTGCGAGTGCCAGGAAGCATGAGAAGACGTACCTCTCGTTGATAAATATGCAACAGAAGGAGGGGGAGACCCTGCAGCAATATGTAGCGCGATACACTAAGGAGTGCGTGGAGGTCCCCTCTGCCTCGGAAGAGGTAAAAGCTGGAGGCCTTACTCGAGGATTGAGGCCTAGGAAATGCAGGGATTCCTTGGCGAAGCGGCCGGCAAGGTCATTTGACGAGCTATTGGAGAGGTGTAGCAAGTATGTGAATATGGAGGAATCGGAGGCGGACTTCATCCGGAATGATAAAATAAAGGCTAAGCAGGTTGAGTAAAGGCCTCGACAAGGTGATCGACGAGCTCCCCTTAAGGAGTCTCGGGTCGAGGATCGATTCAGGGGTTCGAGGTACGAGCACTACAAACTACTTAATGCTCCACAACAGGTAATCCTAGAGATGATGGAAGAGCGGGGGGAGGATAAGCTGCTTGCACAACCAAAGCCCCTACCCCCACCGCGGAAATTTTTAGAAGGAAAGGATAGATATTGTCGTTACCACCGAGACTATGGTCACTCTACTAACTTTTGTCGAGAGTTGAAGGATGAGATTGAGCGGCTCATTAGGGCCGGTCATTTGAAGGAGTTCGTGATCCAGGATAGGGAGCGCCGAGAAGATCGCCGGGAGGAGCATGAGTCAGGGGACAAGCGGCGGAGGACTGATGAGCAGCCTGACAGACCAGTGAAGAAAAGTGTAATACACATGATCGCGGGAGGTCCTACGGATGAAGACTCACACAGAGAGAGGAAGAGGACTTACCGGGGTAAGGGTGTGGCTAATGAGGTGGCTGAGGTACAGGTGCAGAAGAGCCTGGCCACCTTAAAGTTTGGAACTGGCGATGTGCAGGGGCTTGACGTCCCACACAATGATGCCTTGGTCATCACTGCGGAGGTGGCTAGTTACGATGTGCAAAGGGTACTCATAGATGCAGGAAGCTCGGCAGACATTATTTTCCTAAAGTGCTTGCAGCAGATGGAGTTGGACGTGAAGGTCGAGCCGGTCCATACTGCTCTCTATGGCTTCAGTGGTAGTGAGATTCGTCCCGTTGGTGAAGTTAGTTTGACTGTGGCATTGGGAAGGTCGCCTTTGAGGAAGGTGAAGATGGTTCGCTTCTTGGTCGTAGATGCTAGCTCGGACTACAACATCATACTGGGGCGGCCTAGCTTGAATTCATTCCAAGCAGCCATTTCGACTTATTGCATGAAGATCAAGTTCCCCGTAGGGGATGAGGTTGGGAGGTGACTGGAGACCAGTTGCAGTCTCGGTTGTGCTATGAGGTCACATTGAAGACGGCCGAGGCGCAGCATAAGAGGAAGAGTGATGACCTGCCTGAGTGCTCCCGTCGGGAGAAGAAGCAAGAATTGGGAATTAGCTTCCCGGACGAGCTAATGGAAGATATAGGGGCGGTTGTTGCCACGATCGTTGGAGACATGTTATCTTTAATTATTTTCCTTTGTTAATGGTTATGTTTTGGAGAGACGAGTAATAAAATTACATTTGAGGTATTTTCAGCTTAACTGTTTTCATGTGTGAAATGTGTGCAGGGCGCAAGCCTGTCAGTCTCGCCTAAGCTCGCGGAG
>CACSLK010027773.1:15961621-15973519 GCA_902706635.1 Striga hermonthica
CATTCTAAGGGGTGGGCATGTGGTCAACAACGTCCACGCCTCCGGGTTGGACGACCACAATGTTTTCGGAACATCCCTTAGGGTGGGCAAGTGACGAGACCAGAGTCCTTCGTTTATGGAACACCTCGACCAAGAGGTGGGCGAAGGTCGGTCAGTTTTAGGTTCAAATTGAGTGGCAAGTTCTATCAGTTTTAGGTTTAGATTTCCCTAATGTGCGGGCAACAAAACTAAAGTCCATAAGGAGCACACCTCAACACAATTGGGCGACGATGAGTGACGAGGTATTAACTAGGATTCATACAGATTTAAGAGCAGCGAGTGGTGACTATGGTTTATTGCATATAAACGAGAACATTGAGAAAGCATAAGGAGCATATGTCAACATGTCTACGAGAAATCGTAATACAGAGCAACTCAAAAAATGGAAAGCAAAAGCATTGCACGACACAAATAAGAAGAAACCAAGGTTTTCATTCCATGGCGGGTACAAGATTACAAATTGCATTAAAATAGAAATATGAAAATACATCGTCGAGCACCTAAAACTATTTTGGAGGAGCGGTCGCAGATAGAGCAACACCGGTCGACTGCGCAGCAGCGGTAGAGGACACAGTTGATGACACCGTGGCAGAAGCCCGCGCCGCAGAAGTTGACTGGGCAGTTGTGGCCGACGACATAGCAGCAACGGTCGAGGAAGCGTCCGCAACTGACGAGGCGAAAGCAGCAAACCCCAACTGAGCTGCTGTGGTCGACTGGACGGCCGCAGAGGAGGCAGAAGCAACGGTGGTCGAGTGCGAGGCGCCAATCGAAGAAAGGGAGGCGACGGTAGAATGATTAAGAGCCGAGGCTGATGAATGGGAGATGGACGAAGGAGCGTGGGTGGTCACAGGCTGTGGAGGAAGGAAGCCAACTGAAAGACGGACCAGGGGTGCCTCGCCTGGCCCGGGCAAGTCAAACGAACTCTTCAAAGAAGGATCACCCGCTAAGGTCTTCTCCAGAGAACTGGCCCACCAAGGATGATCGGCGGGCAGAGTGGGATCACCGGTGAAGCTAGAAGGAGCAGAGGGAATTGCTTCCCATGTTTTATCCTGGTCAAGCTCACCAGTGAACCCCATCTCCTTCAGCTGGCGCTCGACTTCCTCCATGCTGTAGGTATAGAAGTCCATCCCCATCTCAGCAGCCTCTTTGAGGAACGCCGTCGAGCACAGGAAGTCTTGGATCAGCTGCTCCCGATAAGCTTTGAGGAAGTTCTGACCAACTTGGGTCCTCCACAAGGCTCGACGAGACTGCTCGATAGCAGTAATAGCAGCGGCCTCAACCTCCTTCTTTCGGCCAGCCCGCTCTACCTCGAGAGCCTTATCTTTGACTTGCATAGCCTCCTTAAACCGCTGCTCGTCTTTCTTTATCTGCTCAGCTAAGGCATGGCGGGTCTTGAGCAGATCCTCATTCTCGGCCCTCAACCTCCTGTTCTCTTCCTCGAGACGCCTATTATCGCCCTCGAGCACAGGAATTGGGCGACCGGTGCTGTTCAGCGTTTCCTCGAGGAGAGGCATGACAGAGACCAAAGTCTGTGGCAAGAGCAAAAGTCAAGTACAACACGAAGCAAGGTGCTCGAAGATAAGGTTAAGGGAGGAAATATACCTGCGTCACCGCACGAACGGCATACTCGGCCTGATTACGACGATTCACCCCCCAACGATGTGTATCGTCAAAGGGCAGAAAGCTCATCAGCCGAGACACGGTCTCTCGGGGACCAGCCGACACAAGCGACAACGAAGAATATGAAGGAGGAGGGTTCCCGGAGGAGGCAGCTTCGGGTTGTGGTCGCTTGGGGGAAGGAAGCGGATTTGTGGAGAGGGGACCAGTCCCTTCAGTCCGAGGAAATTTTTTGGAGGCGTCACTCTCTCTTGTCGAGTGGGAGGAGTGACGCTCGACTTGCTTAGGAGGAGGAGAAGGAGCTCGTTGCCTGCTCGAATGGGAGGAGGCGCCAGCACCAGGCTTCTCTGATCGAGAGGGGCCATCTTTGGTCGAGGAGGGGCCTTTGGTCTTCTCGACGTTGGCAGAAGTGTGAGCAGACCTTCTATCACCAGTCTTCTTCAAATCAGGCTTATGCAAAAATCCCTCTGCAAGAAGGATAGAGGTGGTTAGAAGTCGATCAACGATATTAAACAAACCTAAGGCACGATGATGATTCGAGCACCTGCTCGAGCTGTCGCGTTTACTTCAGCAAGCTTAGGGTCGACACGAATTTGAAGAATGGTTTCGGCGAGAGGAGGAGAGAACGCCTTATGAGTCAAAATTCCACAATAGTGGAGAAGATTATCATTCTCAAGGAGGGGAGTCGAAGCAACAGGATTGGAATTCCACATTTGGATGCGACGGTCGAAGATGGGGTTAGCAGCAGGACGGGCAGGTTTTAGAGGTACTTCGGTAAGCCAAGGAACAGGGGCCCAAGGATAGGGCTGAGGGGGACGAACATATACAAACTGGTCTTTCCATCTTGGGACATTGGATGGTCGATCAGTGATAAAACAAGCTTTATTCCGGCTCTTTAAGTAAAGACCGTCTGCTTGTGTAGAAGCGAAATAACAATATACAAAAAAATCTAAATCTACCCTACCCATGCGAACCATGGACAAAATAATAAAAGATGCTAAAGCTCTAAAGGCGTTGGGAGTAATCTGGTTAAGGGGCAGGCCGTATAAACCACAGAGGTCGAGCAACGCTTGGCAAATAGGGAAGCGTAGACCGAGGTCGAAGTGGGCGCGGAAAAAGGTGTAATAGCCCTCCGGAGGATTATCGTAGGTATCGTCATCGTCAGGAGTACGAGCAGCCCCGGGATGGCCAATTGCAGAAAAGTCGAGATGGGAAGCGCTCGTCGATGGTTTGGAAGGTTTGGATCGTTTGGACACCTTAGGGCAAGGAGAGTGAGAAGGCTTGGTAGACGGTATAGGAACGCGAGCGGACAGCGGTACGTGGTCTTGAGGATCATCTTCGTCTTCAATCTCGTCATCCTGGCAGAGAACTCGACGAGCACGCTCGGTGGGAGGAGAAGGAGGGCGACTGGTGACCTCGCCTTCAGGCTGGTTGACAAGATAGGTGGAAGGAGAGAGAGCAGCGGCTGAGGGGCTATCGCTTGTCGATGCAGGGGGAAGGACGGAAAGAGGCTCGGGTTGAAGAATTTCTTGCACAGAGTCACTTGAAAGGCTAAGGGTTGCAGAAGAAGAAGGAGAAGTTAAGTCCTTCCCGCTGTGTCGATCATTCTCACTCGAAGTAGCAGAATCTGAGATAAAAGAAAAAAAAAACTATGATTAGTTGGAGGAAGGAGCAAAAACAGAAGAGAAGGAGGAAGAGAGGCGAGGGAGAACACAGCAGGAAGGACGAACGACGGGCGGAGCCATAAATCGACAAGAGGTTGAAGAAGAAGAGGAAAAACCCAAAAATTAAAAATACACAAACACAAATTGAAGGATAAACAAGACTTACTCATGGCGAAAAGTAGAGAATGTGCAGGAAAGATGGAGAACTCAAGGTTGCAGGATGCTCGACGGTTGCAAGAAGCCTTAGTACGATGATATGCAGCAGTGAAGAAAAGGGAAAAAAATCCCCAAGGATGGGTATTTATAGGGGCAAAGAAGAAGGGCTGACCGTAGGATTAAAGGCAAAAAATCCAACGGCAGAAGCGAGAAGAGGCGTGCAAGTGGACGCGAAGATCGAGGTGACACGAGCCACGAGGTCATCATTAGTCTTGGGCAAATGAAAAGACGCGTCCTAAAAAGCAGACAGGTTGCGAAGTTTGAAATTCAAAAAGCAAGAAGTGGCGGTTAGAGAAGGAAACGAAAGTATAAGAGAAGAAAATAGGCTAGATGGTCGAAGACGAAGCAACAGGACCTCCTCGACACAGACTAAAACTTACTCTTAGAACGAGTCGTTCAGACTCGACCAGAGTGGGGGGACTATATGATATGGGATATTATATAGTGGACCGGTTTATAGGGCTAATCCAAGGAGACCGACCGATTTGTTGGACGGTCTAGTGGGGCTAAGGTCGAATGGCATAGTCGAACAGGACCAGACACCGGCCGTTAGAACATCGAGCAGATGACGACAGTAAAGAAGAGCAGAGGTGGTCGACAGATACAAGTCAGCCGAGCACATGGTCGAGAGAGGACGATCGAGGAGACATAGACGCACATAACTGGTAGAGCGCCGGAGCACATGGGGGAATCTCCAGCACATGAGGAGGGGGACACGCGGCGCATTGTGAGTGGTCAACAGCCGTAACCGACTCTGACATTCCCTGACAAAGGCAACGCGTTCTCTGACATCATGGATAGTGGAGGCGCGCGACCGTACGAACAAGCAAAGGACGGTTAGACGAACGCACTCGCCTCGCGCGTGCAATAACTCGCCCTTATAAATAAGGGCGAGAATCCTCATTTTGGGGATAATCTGACATACTTTACATCTCTCTATACACTGATATTATCTCTCAAGATCTGACTTTAGCGTTGGAGGCTCTTCACCGGAAAACACCTCCGGTGTGGGAGTTTCGTGCAGGTTCCGCGTTCAACCGGCGAGGAGAGCAAGCTTAAGGCGAATTCCAGCCGGGCAGGGTGCGAGACTTGTATTATAGCTGATATAAAAATTGGCTCCATTTTTATTTAAAAACACTTAGAAAGCTTTTTTTTAGTAAAAATGATGACAAAACATCATTTAATGCTTTATTTATTTATTCATTTCTTAATATTCAGCTCTTAATTTTTTAAAAAAAAAATACTTCATAATTATCTTGTAATGTGGTAAAAAAATAAAAACAAGAAAAATAAAATTTATGGAACCAAATTCGGACATAAAACGAACAATTATCGTAAAACCGAAAATTCTAAAAATTCGGATTTCTCTCATTTGCTTTTGAATTTTTTATTTTCATAAATACTTTGAAATTGTGATATTTTCTCTTGTAAAATCCATACTAACTTAATCTTGAAAATAATTTACTTATCATCTATAAACTATTAATAACTTTTACCGATTTACTGAATAACTTCTACTGATTTTCTGACTTACTAAAAATATGGGGTATTACAAAGACGATGGAGAATCCTGCAGATATGATGACCAAGGTAGTGACAACAGCCAAGTTTGAACATTGTTTAGACTTGACCAACATTCTGCATATTTGAGTTGGCGCCGAGAGGCGCATTTGGAGGCACCGCTAGCAGTTGAGTTGGGAGTGAGAGAAAAATTAGTCAAGGTGGAGAATTGTTAGATTTTGATTAACTTTTGTCCCACATTGGATGTGTACCAAAGATGTGTAGGATATTTTTAATATAAATAGGTCCTTTGTCTTTGGGTTACAATTGCACCTTATTCTATTATCTCCTATTTAGAAGGAAATCCTTAATTAATGAAATCCTATTTTGTGAGTTATTTAACCCTAGTTGTATTTTGTTGGTGAGTTTAGTGAAATTGGCGTTGCGGTTGGCGGTGCCCGGAGACGTAGACTATTTTCGTCGAACTTCGTTATCAATTTTTGTGTTCTTTTCTTTTCCCTTTTTTATTTATTTGTGTTGGCTTATTTTTTGTTTTGGAGTAGTGCTTGCCATATTTGTTGGAGGGGTATTTTTGTCCGCTGCGTTTGTTGTGATACCCAAACAATGTTTCGTTAAAATTATGTGAGTGGATGAATAGTGAATTAAAGTTGATGCGATGTGTAAGAATGATTAATTGAATGATTGGTTGATATTATTTAATTATATTGATAATATTAAAAAATTTGGAGTTGAGGTTTGATTGATTTTTATTTAGAGTAAATTGCTAAACAATCACTCCCTTATCAATTGTGTTGACTATACTGGTGTATTTTGACTTTGACTAGCCTAGTGAGAGAATGGTATCTTAGTCCTTTTGTTCTTCCTGTTTAGTGAGAGGTTTAAATACCAAATTGAATGTTGGGAATTGTATTGAGAAACATTATTGTATCTGATTTCCTGAAATAAGAAAATGGTTTTTCTCTTCGTTCCAGTTCTTCATTTCCTCTGCTTTACCATTTAACATGGTATCAGAGACAAATCATTGATCGGAAATGGCACTGAATACGGCGTGGAATGTAGTTGTGGCAGGAGGTCACAACAGGAACGGTGAAGGAAGTGGATCCGGCAATGATCGACCAGCACCGGCGAGGGTTAGCGATCCGTATGCACTCCACAATTCCGATCATCCTGGGATGGCTTTGGTGACGACACAGCTCACCGGAACAAATTACCAATCATGGAGAAGAGCGATGACGATCGCACTCGGGGCTAAGAAAAAGTTAGGCTTTGTCAATGGCGACATACCTATGCCAGATCTAGATTCTGAGGACTTCGAGCATTGGAAAAAGGTCGACTACACGATCTACAGCTGGATCCTAAATTCTCTAGGTAAGGATCTTGTTGATGCCTTTCTGTATGCTGATTGTGCTCGATCCTTATGGGAAGAAATTGAGCAACGTTTCGGAGAGAGTAATGGACCATTGCTATATCAGTTACAGAAAGAAATAGCAACAATTAGGCAAGATAATGATTCAGTTGCTGCCTATTTTACAAAGCTTAAAAGGTTATGGGATGAGTTTGCCAGTTTGGTATTTGTTCCTATATGTAAGTGTGGATCTATGCAGCAAATGGTGACAATTGAGGAGAATCGAAAGTTGTTGCAATTTCTTATGGGTCTACATGAAAGCTATGAAGGAGTAATAAGCCAAATCTTACTACTAGATCCTTTACCTACTATCAACAAAGCATACTCAATGATACAGAGGGTGGAGAAACAAAGGTCTGTTCAGCAGCAATATCCAGAAATAAGAGAACAAAATGCTTTATTCAGCAAGTTCGGTGGATATGGAAGAGGAACAATTGGTAAAGGAGATGGCAATGGACATAACTGGCATGGAGGAAGAGGTAGAGGCTTTGTGAGGCTGTCTAAGGAAGAGAAGGCAAAGCAGAAATGTGATTACTGTCAGGAGTTTGGACATTTATCTCAGGCTTGCTTCAAGCTCCATGGATATCCGGAGTGGTTCAAAGCATTAAAGGAACAACGAGCAAAACAACAAGGCAGAATAGTGGCTAACACAGTAAAATCAGAAACTCAACCTAAGGATACTGGTGGAACTGAAAGAAAAGAAGGAGACCTGCCTTTGCAGGATATATCCAATCTGATTAAACAAGAGATTGCCAAGTATCTCGCAGCTGCTGGCAAGCAAAACTGTGAAGGAATTCAGAATCATGCCCATTTTGCAGACTATGCTGGTATATCTCTTTCCAATCCCTCTTTTGCTTTAACTAGTGTAGAGTGTATTGATGATAGCTCTTGGATATTAGATACTGGTGCCAGTAGGCATATGAGTCATATCTCTTGCCTTTTTAGCAACCTATACACCATCTCACCCATGGATATTTTACTTCCAAATGGAACAAAATTGTCAGTTACCCAATCAGGATCAGTCAAGTTGCATGACAAACTGTATTTGCATGATGTGCTCTACATACCTACCTTTAAATACAACCTGATTTCAGTGGCTCAATTAGCACAACAATCATGCATTTTGAGCATGTTTTATCCCACACATTTTTGTTTACAGGACCAGGAGACTAAGGAAATGATTGCCAGTGGAAAGACAGTGGAAGATTATACACCTTGAAACCTTCAGACTTTATTTCTAATTCTTGTAATTCTGTTACTTCATCAAACCTGAATTCTTTTTCTTTGTGGCATAGAAGATTTGGTCATGCTTCTATTTCTATTTTGGAACATGTTGATTTTATGAGATCCTTGTGTAATTTTGAATCCAAAAATTTCACCTCTCAGTGTGAAGTTTGTCATAAATCAAAGCAGCCAAGACTGTCTTTTACCACAAGTTATTCTCATAAAAATTCTCTGTTTAAATTGGTTCATATGGATGTTTGGGGCCCGCATAATGTGCCTAACCTCACTAATACACCTTATTTCCTTACCCTAGTAGATGATTATAGCAGAGGAGTTTGGGTTTACCTTCTTAACCACAAAAGTCAAGTTCCAGACATTCTTAGTGATTTTATTCAGATGGTTGTTACTCAGTTTGGTACCAAGATTAAACAATTCAGAAGTGACAATGGAACTGAATTCCTAAGTCACACCTGTCAAACACTTTTTTCACAACATGGCATACTTCACCAAACTTCTTGTCCATACACACCACAACAAAATGGTATTGTTGAAAGAAAGCATAGACAAATTCTGAACCTAGCTAGAGCTTTCTTGTTTCAATCACACTTACCATCTAAATTTTGGCCTTACTCTATTCTCCATGCCACATATCTCATCAATAGATTACCTACTTCTGCTACCAACTGGAAAACTTCTTTTGAAATCTTATTTGGGCATTTACCTGATTACTCCACTTTGAAAGTCTTTGGTTGCCTAGCCTATGCTGTGAATCTAGATCCTCACAAGTCCAAATTTCACTCCAGATCTATGACTTGTGTTTTTCTTGGTTATGTCGCTGAAAAAAAGGGTTACAGATTGTATAATATAGACACTCAAGTTGTTTTGGTTTCTAGAGATGTCCATTTTATTGAAGAACAATTTCCCTTTCACTCTGACAAATATAGTGACGATTCCTCATTTTCTACTCCATTACCATTGATTTTTGAAGAAGAACCAGATTGTGATATCCATCACCCTTCACCTATACAGAACCATGTTTTATCACCAGATATTGTTACTACTAGACAAAGTATGAGATCAAAGAAACCTCCTTCTTGGCATTCTGACTATATACTTTCTTCCACTACTCTACCACTGTCTCCACTTGCAAACAATGAATTAGTCTCAGGTACAAATTTTCTCTCCTTATCCACTGCATACTTTTCCCACTCATATTTCTCCTTCTTTGAGTCCCAACTATGTGTCTTTCCTGGCATATTTATCTACTATAAAAGAACCTAAATCATATACTCAAGCTAGTAAAAGCAAAGAATGGATTGAGGCCATGAATCAAGAACTTGCAGCCTTAGAAAAAAATGGGACTTGGGATTTGGTAGATTTACCAATAGATAAACAAGTTATAGGATGTAAGTGGGTATATAAGGTCAAATTAAATCCTAATGGAACTGTAGAGAGATATAAGGCCAGGTTGGTGGCCAAGGGTTACCACCAGGTTTATGGTGTGGATTATTTGGAGAGTTTCTCTCCAGTTGCTAAGATGGATACCATCAGATTGCTCATTGCCATTGCCTCTCACAAAGGTTGGCCTCTACATCATCTAGATATTAACGATGCATTTTTGCATGGATCATTGCATGAAGACATTTATATGACTCCACCTGAAGGTTATGCTACAGCTAAACCTGGTCAAGTATGCTATCTCAAAAGAAGCTTATATGGGTTGAAACAGGCTTCTCGAGAATGGAATGCTGAATTCTGTGATAAACTTCTAACTTTTGGATTCCAACAATCAGCACATGATCATTGCCTTTTTGTCAAAGCTTCTGATTTTGATTTTCTGGCCTTGGTGATTTATGTTGATGATATCTTGTTGACTGGACATGATTTAACTCTTTAACTGACTTGAAAAGGTACCTAGATAATTTGTTCACTATAAAGGATTTGGAAGAGGCTAAGTACTTTCTTGGCATTGAATTAGCAAGAGGGGCAGATGGTATCTATTTAAACCAGAGAAAATATATTCTGGACATACTAGAGGATACAGGTCTCACTCAATGTAAACCTGTTTCAACACCATTACCTTGTGGCTTGAAGTTATCTTCCTCATCTGGGATAGTTTTTGAGGATATAGAGAAGTATAGGAGGTTAGTGGGGAGATTGTTGTACTTGAATATGACTAGACCTGATATCACCTATGCAGTACAACAATTATCTCAGTTTGTTAGTGCTCCTCTTGATACACATTGGACTGCAGCTGTTCATGTTGTGAGATATCTCAAAAGTTGTCCTTCCCTGGGATTATTCTACTCCTCTCAGACTTCACTTTCTCTACAAGCTTATAGTGATGCAGATTGGGGATCTTGCCAAGACTCTAGGAGGTCACTTACTGGATATTGTGTGTTTTTGGGGTCTGCTCTTATTGCATGGAAGACTAAGAAACAAGTTACAGTTTCTAGGAGTTCAGCAGAAGCTGAGTACAGAGCATTAAGCAGTACTGTATGTGAGCTACAATGGTTGTCTTTTCTTCTACATGACCTGGTTGTTTCTGTGGATGTACCAATTCCCCTCTGGTGTGATAATCAAGCTGCCTTGCACATTGTGGCAAACCCGGTGTTCCATGAAAGAACCAAGCACCTAGACATCGATTGTCACCTGGTGAGGAATCAGTACAAGGCCGGTTTTGTTATTCCTAAGAAGATTTCTTCGGCTCTTCAACTTGCGGATATTTTTACTAAGTCATTGGGTGTCTCCGTTTTTAATGCACTTCGGTTCAAGCTTGGCCTTATCGATCTTCATCACGTGCCAAGCTTGAGGGGGGGCTGTTGACTATACTGGTGTATTTTGACTTTGACTAGCCTAGTGAGAGAAGGGTATCTCAGTCCTTTTGTTCTTCCTGTTTAGTGAGAGGTTTAAATACCAAATTGAATGTTGGGAATTGTATTGAGAAACATTATTGTATCTGATTTCCTGAAATAAGAAAATGGTTTTTCTCTTCGTTCCAGTTCTTCATTTCCTCTGCTTTACCATTTAACAAATTGTGAAATTTATTTATCTCAATATATATAAATATAAATATGTTACGTGCGTGTAAAGGTGTGTATAATGATTTAAGCTATAAAAATGAATTATTCTTTATTTGGACGTAAATGATTGGTAATTTATAATTTTTGTAATCGAAAATGAGTTGAAATGGAATGGACAAAATCAATAAATATGAATTTTAGACATCCTCCTACATTATTTAGAAGAGTCCTACTGTTTGGTCAGATATCAATATATTATCCTTATAAATTCAAGTGGACTGTTTTGGTAGACGTGCTTTGATGGGATTAATTAATTTAATCAACAAATAATTTACTAATAATTTTCAATAATTTTTTCTCACGTGGCAGTATATTTATACATATATAATATAATAAATATTGTCAGACGAATTCAATTTGTTTGTTGCTGTCGAGTGAAAACGCAAACCTTTGACCAAAGAACACGAAATTGCATCTCAAAGTTAAAACAAATATGAGGCTCTCATTACGCCAATTGCGTGTTGTACCAATTGTAATTCGAACATGAAATGATGTTTCAACATTAATATTAAAGGAAAATGTCACGATACCATCTTGATATTTTAACCGTTAAATACACATGTAGTTACTATAAAATAGATGATCCAACGGTTAAATGAGTGAAGATATACATATGGTCAAAACCTCAAATAGTGCATTTTTTTTTGGGCAAATCCAAAACAAATGAAACTTTGCTTCAATAGGATTAGAAGTATGTCTCAAGGAACTGCCCTCCTAATGCGATCAGAAGATATGCATCATCTCACACAAAGCACAATAAAATTACGCACAAAAGAACATGCAATCTTGGGCTTGAAAAACATGACATTCAAAAATGCAGCTAAGGGGGCCATGGACATGAGAAAGAGGGAGGATAAAAATAACTTCCAGTTCAAATGTCTTATCAAATTATATATTCAACTCCTCAAAGACAATGGACATAGTAAAAGGATATTGAATGCGCATGTCAACAGAACCAAAACTGGGTATAACGGCACCCTGGCCCTGGGTGCATAATGGTAGCAGTGTTCACATTCGGTATGATTTTTTAAATTTTTAATCAACATGCTAACATCCAAACGAATTCATTATATATTGTACAAATTTATCTATATCAAAACGCTTTTCTATATATGTTGAGTTTTTTTTT
>CACSLK010027773.1:15973619-15987452 GCA_902706635.1 Striga hermonthica
AAAAAAAAAAAAAATTAAAACGAGCAATAAACTCTCCAATGTAGATGAGCTAAAATTAAACAGAGTTTCTTTTAAATGGGTGGTGAATCAATTCTTTTGTTGGGGTTTAACATAAGAAGCTGTAAAGTTTGGACTACTCTTGAAACTCTCTTCTCTTAGTTGGGAATTTTCGGTAAATATCAAAACTTTAATCTGAAGCTCCACTTTTCCAAGACACAGCTCTTGTTCCTCTAATATCTTCTTTGCAGAAAGCACGGTAGAGTCATTACACCACTGCAAATGGATCTCCCTAAGCGTGGGTATATCCCCAATTCCCAATGGGATCTCCTTCAACTTAATTAGGTGTGTTAGTTCGAGCCGCTCGAGGCACGGAAAGTGCGTGGCCTCCGCCCTCCACTGTTCAAGATCATTGCATTCGTAAATGCACAAGTATTTCAGGCTCGGGAATCCGCCCTCAGCTGTTTCCCACTCCGGCCCCACGAACGCATCACACAATATCTGGAGCTCCTCAAGATGTGGCAACAAGCCTATCTCTGTCCCCATCTTCTCCCACCCCAGACACGTGCCATGTAGAAACAACTTTCTGAGCGAAACCGGGAACATTGCCACCTCACTTTTCGTCAAATCAATAGAGCATGCTTCACAATCGGGCCCCACGAATGCATCCAAACGTATCCGGAGTTGGAGGGCCTCCAGCTTATGTAGCCGCCAGAGATTCCAGAGACCGTAATCAGCCAGTGATAATTCCATCCCCTTTTCGTCGTACCAAAGTTCCAGCTTCTTGATATTGGGGATTCTCTCGACCAGTTTTTCACTCAACCTCATGTTATCTACGGTCTTTAGCGTCTCTAGATTCTCCAACACCATCCAACCATTTTCTTCTTCCATTGGAGGAGGATCCGTGAGCCGGAGTCCACAGGCTACCTTGACGTGCCTCAATTGGGGCATCCGCCAGATGTCCAGCACCGGCCGATTCAAGCATGAGAAGTTAGTAAATATTAACGTCCGTAAATTCCAGAGTAGGTAAAGTTCTGGAGGAAATTCAATCTCCGGCATCACAGCTATGATAAACAGGTGACGCAAGTTGACCAGAAGAAAAAGTTCTTTAAGCCGAAGTTCTCCCGTCTGTTTGTAAGGTGCATATCTATAGTGTCCATTCAGAATCCTCAGTAATCTAAACGGAACTACAGATGGTAAAATTCCATTAGCGTTCCATATCATGGTTCGCGCTCGTGATGCGGATTGCACAGCTTCAGGGAGTGGACGGGGAATTACGACGTATTTCTCAGCTTGGTGAATGCCGATACGGCGTTGGGCGCGCCAGCTTTGGTCGGGGTCAGGGTTGTGCGTTGTTTTCGTCGTGCGGAAGAATTTGTATTTCTCAGCTTCTTTTATGCATAGGTCTCTTAGGAGATCGTGGATGCCACAGTATTTTATTCTTCGGGTAAGGCCCCGCTCACGAACCAAGATCAAGTTTCTGAGGATGAGACCATGTAGGTACGCTACTCTAGCAACTGTTTTCAGACTTTTACCGGCCACCGGTTTCACAAATCCTTCATCAACCCATAGTTTGAGGAGCGTGGGGACGTGAATTTCATAATCCTCCGGGTACATGCCCATGTAGAGAAAACACGGCTTCAAGTGGACAGGCAATTGATTGTAGCTCAACTTTAGTATTCTAAAGCAACGCTCGTCATCCTCCAAATTTACGATGGAGCTTAAATTTTCTGCAATGTGTTGCCAATTTTCCCGTGTTCGTTCAGACTTTGCTAGGAGTCCTCCGATCACGACAATTGACAATGGAAGGCCTCTGCATTCTCCGGCAATGTCCTTCCCAATCTCTTCCAGTTCCAGAGGGCACCGTTGCTCCCCAAACACGCACCCATGCAGCAGATTCCAACTTTCGTCCACCTTCAAAAAAGGCATCTGAAAGTAGTCTGGGCTGTCCAGTTGCATAGCCAGTTTCGATGGCCTAGTGGTTATCAATACTCTACTCCCGTCATTGTTTTTCGGAAAGAAGCGCTTCACCTTGTCCCATGCGTCCGTACCCCAAATGTCATCCATCACAATCAGAAATCGTTGGCCGTATAAGCTTTGATACAAATTTTGTCCTAGTTCTTCATATTCGTCGTCCTCACTCCCTTCGTTTTTCAAACAACCAAGGACTTGTAACAAAATCCTTTTCGAATCAAATTCTTGAGAGACTGTAGCCCATCCGCGGATATCAAAGTATTGCACAACATATGGGTGTTCGTAAATTTTTTTTGCAAGAGTGGTCTTACCAATGCCGCCCATTCCGGCAATTGCGATGATCCGACGACCAGATTGTTGATTGGTCAGCGTATCCATGACGTTGTTCATGACGCCCGCCATCGTGTCGTCCCCCTTGGAAGAAGGATTGTTGTTGAGCTTATCCATGATGTTGTTCATGACATCATCGGAAGCCTCCATGGCGTCATCCTCCGTGCAAGAAGAAGCAATATTTTTCCCCGCCTTCTCTTTAATAGCAGCCACGTCTTTTGTGATGGAATCCAAGTCGCCCATCACTTCCTGTAGCTCTCGATACAAAGACTCGTTGTCCTTTGAACTGATGTTTGCTACACCACGAACCTCGATATGATCGGCAGTGTGAGACTGGATAATATCCTCTGCCTCGTGAACCGCATCGGATTCCTCCATCATTTTCTGTACGTATAGATACAAAGAGTCTTCATATTCATCCTCAAAATGATCGGCAATGCGGGACTCGATTATATCCTCGACTTTCTGAGCCGCATCGACCATACGTCCCTCCAAGCCATCTGCATCATCAATAATATAGTTCTCGAGAAAATCTTGCAGGAAAGCAACTTTTTCTATCAGAGGTTCGATTCGTAGTTTGTCAAGGGAGATGGGTGGGCGAGGATGATTCAGGATTTGGTGTATGGTGTTTGTAACAGAAAGCAGAGCTCCATAAGCTGCCATGGATGACCCCCTGTTTGGTGAAATGAAATCCAATCGGCTTTAGATATGAATAAAAACTGTATGATGAGATGTTCTGAAGGCAAGAAGATTTTTCTCAAAGGCTTATGTTATGTGTGGTGAAGAAAAAGAAAATGAAGACTCGAATGAAATATGGAGTGTGAATGGAAGGACTTTGAGTGGGTAACCGTACAACCATTATTGTAAAACAGTAGGGACCGTTAAGTGGACTGCCATCTTTTCCTACAATTGCTACTTCAACTTTATTGTTAGTGCACAGCAAAAGTAGCCTCAGTTATTATATTAGTTGTTTTTTCAATTAACTTTTTCTTATGAAAAAATAAAATTAAAAAAGTTGCACTACTCTTTGTCAGTTTTTACTTTTATGCTTGTCGTCATTTCATTTGTAGCAGAGCACGGGGGCCCGGATGAGGCTTTCCAGCTGGTGAGGTGCCGGTTCAGTTGGTGGTTACTAGTGCTTTGTTTTTTCTCTGTGTACAGACAGAGGATGCTTGCATACACAGAGGATACAATGCACAGAGTGATATTCAAAGCATATTGCAAAACAAATAAGGGTATAAGCAATTGTACCACACTTGAATCACACAAATAGACACGAACCATTCGACATAGTTCATAGTAGAATCGAACTAGTGAGAATCCCGTGCTTCGTACCTTAGACCATTTTCTCAAAACTTCATTTTAACAATATATTAGCATTCTGAATCGTTTATATTAATATAAATAATATTTTAACATATATTTATTTTTTAATATAGAAAAGTAATAATTTTACATATTTTGGTTCATCATAATACTCAAATATTATTTTATTAAAAAATTTATTGTCATATAAAGCTAACACAACATCTATATTTACAGCCATCATTAAACTTCTTCTTTTTGTTTTTTTTTTTTTCATGCACCACTGTGTTATCAATGGCAGATGGCAGGCAGCAGGCCAAACCACAGCGGCCTGGGGATCACCGTTACAAATCTTTCTTAGATGAAGCACATTGCTTCGTAAGTTTGGTCAATAGATAGGCCATGTCAACCTTTGTAACCAAGCTCGAATGTCATCTCGAGAGGCAGATAGCACCACCAAGAACAATAAAACCATTTGCAATCAACTTGCTCGAAGGCCATTTCTTGAGTTTCCTCGATTCTTTGGAACAGCAAGTGTCTAGTTGGTTGTTGGCAGCTGCTGTTGAGTTTTCTGGATGACCCATGTTTGTATTATCATTCATGACTTCAAATTCAGGTGGTACCTATAAGATTGCAACAGGCACGGGACAATGAAAAACAAACAGAACGATTGAAACAATCAGTCGTTTTCACAACCACTGATGAAGGATTCCTAGAAAAGTTAAGGCTTAGTAGTACAGGTTTTACTATTTCAATAGTGAATTAATTCAGGTCCTAGTCAACCTTGTACACCTCGGGTCTAACTTGAAATTACCCACAACTTATAAGGTGAGTTAAATATACTCGTCACTTAATATCTCCGACACTGAAGTTTTCCATAATTACTTTTGATCGAGATTTCTCATATTATTTTGATTTAAACTTTTAATCAGGATTTGATCGTCGTTGATCAGATGATTATCTTCAGTTTGCTACATTTGTTCCCAAAAAAATAATTTGCCAGACTTTAGCCTAGGTGAACTTTTGAGAACAGAATTTCAACAACTGCAAGCTCACAGGACGTAAGCTCTGACCTTTTGGATACACAAGCTCGCATCAGAGTTTATATTCCAGTAGATGCTGCCTTCCAGCAGAGTATTTACGGAGGGCATCATCCATCTTGCGCACGTAATTCCATATTCCTTTTGCGAAGGCCACTTTTGCCATTTCTACATTCAGACCAGCATCTTCTTGGTGCACCATTTTGATCTCACAAGCATTTCTACCAGGAACTGCAAAATAAGAATTCTAGTAAGAAATCAATCCGCAGGAACATTCCCATTGCTGACTTCTAATCTTACGCAACAATAAAATACTTCCAACAAAAAGAAGTCTAATATTTCGTTTATGTACAGATTCACCAAACAGTCGTATCGCTTTCTTCAAAACATTTAAAATGTAGTTCACCAAAAAGATTGCACAATGTGCTTAAGAATCCTGTCACGGTCAATTTATTGCGTGCTACCAACAAAAAATCTTATTCTCTTAATAACAGCCATAAAAGAATCTGATTTGATGTTATCAATATTTGGTCAATTTTCATACTGATCAACTTAAAAACTAAAATAGATTGCTTCTAGTTAAAACATAAAACATAACATTGTATGTAAAAACAATTGAGATATATTCCTAAAATAGATGCCCTAGATTGCTACAGTTCATTTTTAAGACGTATAACTTCCTATATAGTTTTTTATACTAGATAATATATCCGGGGAATAAGATACAAGCACACATGCGACGTGAAAAGTTAATAATCATTACAAGTATTCCTTGCAGCATTCAGTTAGATCAGCTACTATGCAAGTATGCATAAACAAATTCGAGGTGAGTCAGCAACATGCCTTTTCTGATTCTCCAACCAGATCTGAACAAAGCTACTCTTACGTAACGCTTCTCATGTGGAGCCAAAGGATGGCCGCATTCCTTACAAAGGGCACACATACATGTATCAGAATTGGAATTGAGTAGAGTTCCAGACCGGAAATAAGAACAAGTATTGAGTTCAGCAAGGTTATGTTACAACGGAAGCTAATTCAAGCATGAAAACTAAGTCAAATAAAACCCACAAAGAGCCATCAGTGATTCCATGAGTTAAAAGCCAAACTCAACAGGGATTGCTTGTTAAAGCTTTGGATATTAATCTAATATCAAAGTGCTTCCAGTTATCCAGACACACACAAACTAGTAGTCTAGTACAACAGTTCATATAAGCAATATTGTCGACCGCTTTCTTTACCATGTTCACCAAGCCATATCAGTTTTTAGCTCAACAGAATCATTAAACTCATTAACACAACATTCTATTGCACTCCTTTACTGTGGCCAATCCAACCCACTATATATCATCATTTACCGAAAGCGAGCTCCATACCACGGCTACAAAACAACATCATTCCCAATCAAAATCAACATAAGCAGTTCTACAATACAAAGTGCTAAACTATAAGGATGCAATGAAATTTGAAACACAAGGCAGAAAACTATGCGAATTCTCAGATAAGAGAAACTAGGATGCAGGATTTGTACAAAACAGGAAAAATAAAGAATCAAATGTACCTTACAAAAGCAGTAGAAGGATCCATCAACTCCCTGCCAGATTCTCCATGCCAATACGTAATCTCTGGGTGTTAACAACGGAAACTTCTTAATCATCCGGCCAAATTCAGTGCCGGAGTCACCATCCATCTGCAACTGTTGATAATGAACCACAGTCTTATCCCACTGCATCCTGTAACAATTGTCCATTTAAAAACCGACCAGCTGCTCAACCGAGCATTCCTCAAAGACAGTCACGCTCAGGTACTTCAACGGCCCATCCTGCATATCATGAAAGGCCATCTCGAGAGCTGCTGGGTAGAGAAGTATATAAGAGCTTCAAAGAGAAAACCGAAGCAATAATACCTTAGGTTTGCAGCACTTGGCCTTATATGATATCAGATTGTTGTTACTCTTGTCCGCGACGTTTTCCTTTCTCAATAGGATTTTACGGGAATTTATGACTTGACATTCCTACCTTCTCTTCAGAGGATGGATGGGAAAGAGAACTCTTATATTGAAGCATTCTTCCTCTGCACTGCCTTTAGCTTGTTCCTGTTCGTCTATTCGGGACGGGGCAGGCAGCCCACATACATACATGAAGAGAAGAAGAGAGGAGAGGGGGTTCCCTGAGCACGTAATCTGCCTCGCCCTTCTACTGGTTTCAAAGAGCTGATTCGAGAACAGTAAGAGGTTGAGCTTGTCAGCAAATGGCAACCAGACCACACCGTTTTCCGGCGACTTCTCGTCGAGTTCATTGATGAGATTCTTCAAATCCAAATCCGATATAACCCCTGGGCCTCTGACGAGACAAATGCGATAGATGAAGGAAAAAGGGGAAAGGTCACAAAAAAAGGCGCGAAATCAGAGATGAGAGAGAGCTACCGGGGAGAGGGAAGACCACCGTCTGGTTTAGGTTCGACAGGAATTGAGACGGTCGGCCTCCGGCGAGAAAAGCGGAAGCGAAACGTGAGCAAACGGAAGGTGAATATGAGGAGCACTACTGTGAGGCTCCATGTCCACGGCCACCAATTTCCGGCCAATTTTCCGTTTCCCATCCAGAATTCATCTTCAGTCTGTACCATCGTCACAATCGATCCAAGTCCACCACTCGTAGGATACCATGCCCCATGGCCCATTGGATCCCGACCACATCCACTCTCTGAAGGTATATATTGAACATATAAGCATAGAACATAGAGAGAGAAATAGTGAAGAGAAAAATGCGTGAAATTAGAATGCACGGTTATTCTGTACATGGGACTCTTAGGGTCCTTATATACCTAGGGTTACAATGTTTGGTAAAGTGGGTAAAATAAAGTGCTATGCAATTACAGTTGAAAGTGATGTTTACAAGTAATGAAATATACTAAATTGCTATTTACAAATAAGGAAATATATAATCTATTACCCCCCCAAGTTGAACATGGATGTTCTTCATGTTCAACTTGGAGATGAGGTGTTGAAATTGAGCTCCTCCAACTGGTTTAGTAAGTATGTCTGCAAGCTGGTCTTTTGTTGAAACATGATGTAATGAAATGATGCCTTGTGACAGCTTTTCTCTTATGAAATGACAGTCGAGCTGTATATGCTTGGTTTTCTCATGAAGGACTGGATTGTTAGCTATAGAAATTGCTGATTTGCTATCTGAAAATATAGAAACAGGAAGAGAGTGAGATATGTGCAAATCATGTAACAAATATAAAATTCATTGAGTTTCTGAGGTAGTAGCAGCTAAGGCTCTGTATTCAGCCTCAGCTGAAGACCTGCTCACTGTAGGTTGCTTTTTGGATTTCCAGGATATTAAAGAGTTTCCCAAAAAAACAGCAAATCCAGTAACACTCCTTCTAGTGTCAACACACCCAGCCCAATCACTATCACTAAAAGCATTGAGTGATAAGGAAGAAGATCTGGGAAAGAGTATACCTTTGCCACATGTTGATTTAATGTACCTGAGGACCTTGTGAGCTGCCATCAAGTGTTGTTGTTTGGGAGCTACCATGAATTGGCTAAGGCACTGTATGCTAAAGGAGATATCTGGTCTTGTTATAGTAAGATACAGTAACCTTCCAATTAACCTCCTATACTCACTAGCATCAACAACAGGATCAGAAGTATCAAGGACAGTAAGTTTTAAATTAGTATCCATGGGTGTTTGACTGGGTTTACAATCAAGATAACCAGTGTCATGCAAAATATCTAAAGCATACTTCCTTTGACAAATGTGAATACCAGAATGAGATTGAGCCACTTCAATTTCAAGTATATACTTTAAAGAACCCAAATCCTTTATTGTAAAACAATTATCCAAATGGGTTTTAATAGCAGTAATTTCAGAGAGATGATCACCTACCAAAATGATATCATCAACATAAACAAGTAATGCAAGGAAAGAAGTAGTGCTCTTTTTGACAAACAAGGAAGAATCAGGAATGGATTGAGTAAAGCCATAATTAATCAAGCAGGATGTTAATTTACAAAACCACTGCCTTGATGCCTGTTTTAAACCATAAAGGCTCTTAGTGAGTTTACATACTCTGTTGTCATTTGGAGCACAGTAACCAGGGGGTGGTGTCATGTACACATCCTCATTTAAATCACCATGTAAGAAAGCATTATTCACATCAAGTTGGTGTAAATGCCAATTTTTAATGGATGCTAATGCAAGAAGTAATCTGACTGTGGTGATTTTAGCAACATGTGAGAATGTGTCATAATAATCTATTCCTTCCTCTTGAGTATAACCTTTGGCTACTAATCTAGCCTTATATCTTTCTATAGAACCATCAGATTTGTACTTTACTTTATACACCCATTTACAACCAATGCAATGCTTACCTGGTGGCAGATTAGTGAGAAACCATGTGTTGGTTTTCTCCAAGGCAGTCAACTCTTTCTGCATGGCTTCTTGCCATAAAGGATGTTGATGCTTGTTTATATGTCTTGGGTTCTGTTACTTGAGAAACAGAGGCAGTAAAGCATGCATGATCATATGATAAATTGTCAGTAGACAAGTAGGAGGAAATGGGGTATGATGATGATGTTCTAAACTGTGGAGAATGTGTGTCTTCTGAAAAAGGAGCAGGGTGCTGAGTCATGAAAACATTGGATGATGATGGCAAAGAGTGATTATAGACATTTAAATAGGAAGGGGTAGTTCTTTTTCTGGAAGATCTTCTGAGAGTGGGAGAGGAGTTGTTAGAGGAACTGGGAACATGAGCTGTTTGATTATGTTGTGTTGTTTGAGGGATGGTTGAGTTATCTGGCAAAGAAGTCTGTGAAGGGATATGATGAGTAGACATAGAAGGGGGATTGTCATCAAATAGAAAAGGAGAAGGGGTGGGGAATATGTGATTTGGAGAGTGAATAGGCTGATTATTTTTAAAAGGAAACACATTCTCATAGAAAACCACATGTCTAGAAATTAATATTTTCTTCGTTTCCAAGTTGTAAAGCTTATATCCTTTACAACCCAAAGGGTAGCCAAGAAAGATGCATTTTGATGCTCTGGGTTCAAATTTATGTCTATGAGCTTGGATAGTGGATGAATAACATAAACAGCCTATTACCCTTAAATGATCATAAGATGGGACACTTTTAAAAAGGATCTCATATGGAGATTTATTTTGTAAAAGAGGTGTAGGGATTCTGTTGATGATATGAGCAGCTGCAAGAATATAATCAATCCAAAAATGAAGTGGAAGATGTGCATGAAATAATAATGCTCTTGCTACTTGAAGAAGGTGTTGATGCTTTCTTTCAACCCTTGCATTTTGTTGTGGGGTTTCAACACAACTTGTTTGATGAATGATTCCAGTAGTTTGAAAAAAAAATCTTTTAAGAAAAACTCAGTGCCATTATCAAACCTTAGGAATTTTATCTTCTTGTCAAATTGAGTTGAAATCATGTTATGAAAATGATTTAAATGCAACTGAGTGTCAGATTTAGCAAGTAGGGGGTAAATCCATGTAGTTCTGTTGTAATCATCAACTATTGTCAGAAAAAATTTGTAACCAGCATAAGAAGGGATAGAAAAGGGTCCCCAAACATCACAATGTATTAATTCAAAAATATCAGTAGCAATAGAAACACTTGGTGTAAAAGGTAATTTCTTTTGCCTTGAAAAATGACAAATATCACAAGGAGAGATATCAGCTTTACAGTTTTTGAGAGACAGAGGTAATTGCTCAAGTCTATGAAAAGATAGGTGTCCCAGTATGAAATGCCATACATCAGATGAAGTAGAAACATGAGAAGCAATTACATCAGAAGAAATATTTGATTGTTGTATGGAGTTATGCCTAGATGGATGTACATGAAAATTGGTGGTATGTATAGATGGTGCAGGATTAAAATGATACAGTCCAGCCTTAGGTTCAGTAAAACTAATCATCTTTTGGGATTTGAGATCCTGCATGATGCATGTTGTAGACAGGAATTTCACTTGACAATGATTAGATGCAGTCAGTTTGGAAATAGAGATAAGATTGAACTTAAACTGAGGAACATATAATGCATCATATAGAATGAGATCAGGGGATAAGTGAACTTGTCTTGTATAACATGTTGTTGTAGTCTGACCATTAGGCAAATTAATGTGCACACAAGCAGGTTTAACATTTGTAAGAACAGATAAATCACATATCATGTGGTCAGTTGCACCAGTGTCCAATATCCATATACTTTTATCAAAGCCAGAATGAGCTAGACAGGATAAGGAGATACCTGATGAAGTACCTGATATGGCAGAGCACACATTGGCAACATTGTTCTGTTGTTCAGTGGGTGGAACAGTGTCCTGCTTGTGCTCATATGAATTTTTAAAAGCTAAGAACTCAGCAAAGAGAGGATCAGTAATGGAATTATCATTTGTGACAGGAGCATGTGAATTAGCCATGGCAGGTTGTGCATTAGCAAAGTGGGCAGAATGCTTTTGATTAGGTTTATGACTTTTAGAAACATTCCAATGTGCGGGATACCCAACCAATTTGTAACAACGATCACGAGTGTGACGCATAAGACCACAATGAGTACATTTAGGGCGTTGTTTATCTTTGGGAATAGCAGAGTGTTGGTGAGAGGGATTATATGATGTTTTTGCTAACATAGCCAAAGAGTCAACAGGTTTAGGGACAGAATGGAGTGAACGTTGGCTTTCTTCTTGCAATAGGAGGGAATAAACTTTTGACAGAGATGGCAAGGGGGTAGAAAGTAGAAAATGACTACGAATGGAGGAATATGACTCATTCAAACCGATAAGAAATTTAATCACAGAGTCAGTTTGTTGAGAAGCATCCATTAAGTCAAATATATTGCAAGTGCAGGAAGAGAAAGCACCACAAGTACAACGGATTATGGGTCTATATGTCAGAAATTCATCCCAGAGTGATTTAAAAGCATTATAGTATTGAGTTATTGTCATTGAGCCTTGATCCATCGTGCTTAAGGATTTTTCGATTTGAAATAGACGAGGACCACTGCGCAATGCGTATCTAGCCTTGATTTTATCCCAGACGTCTTTTGCAGAAGAGAAAAATAGAAGAGATTGACGAATGTCTTTCGAAATTGAATTCAAGAGCCAAGAAAGAACAAGATTATTGGCACGAGTCCAGGCCAAATACTCGACAGAAGCAGTAACAGAGGGTATAGAGACAGTACCATCAATGAAACCGAGTTTGTTTTTGAATGAGAGAGCCATTACCACTGCTCGTGACCAAGACATATAGTTGTCGCCATGGAACGGTTCAGCAACAATGAGAGCTCCCGGATTATCACTGGCATGCAGGTAGAACGGAGAAGATGGATCATCCTCGGAACAGGAACACGAGTCGCCATTGTTGTTGATCGAGAAACTAGGGTTTCGCTTTCGGGAAATCGCAGAAAACAGAGACAACGTCTCAAAATCAGAGAGAACAATCACCGATCGGGTGAGAAAAGCAAACAAAATCGCGGAAATCAGGATCGATCAATGGAAACTGATACCATATTGAACATAGAAGCATAGAACATAGAGAGAGAAATAGTGAAGAAGAGAAAACTGCGTGGAATTAGAATGAACAGTTATTCTGTACATGGGACTCTTAGGGTCCTTATATACCTAGGGTTACAATGTTTGGTAAAGTGGGTAAAATAAAGTGCTATGCAATTACAGCTGAAAGTGTTGTTTACAAGTAATGAAATATACCAAATTGCTATTTACAAATAAGGAAATATATAATCTATTAGTATACGTTGTCGCTCTCATTTTCAAAACCCCAATCACACCCAAAATGTCGAAACAAAATAAAATAAAATAAAATATATAGAAAATTATGTGGATTCGAGAAATGATCTATAATTTTATTTCCACCTTTTAATAGTGACGCGTATAACATAATGCATCGCGTTTTGATATTTATAAGCGTACCTATAAGGTAGCGTGTTGGTAAGTTATTTGAGTATAATTTTTTTTTATATAAATATTACAAATATATTTACATATGGTAAAACTATATGGTTGATTACTAAAATTATCATAGTATTTGAATGACTTAAAAAATAACATTTAAGGATTACTTCTCACAAATATTTAATGTAAATATCATCATAATATAAATATTAAATAATAAATCGAATATACTAAAAAGTAAAAACAAACTACGAAAATATAATGAGGTAAGTCATAGTATAATTTTATATGCATAAAAAATATAATTTTTTATTTAACTACAACTTAATTCTAACCATTAGATTGAACTTTTTCTTCTTTATTTTAATGTCATATATCGAAAAATAAAATGATATAACAAAAATGGACTGACAAATATTACACTATTCAACTTAGGACTTTGCATCTTCAAACTTTTAAAATTAAATCATTATCAAAATTATAAGTTTTTAGTTGTCATTTGTAAATATGACTATAATCCATAAAAGCACGAGTTTTTGATTATTTTATTGTTAAATGTCGTTGTGGAAATACAACGCAATCTAGCTCGTGAAATAGCGGAAGAAAGCATGTCATTTTGACATTTTGCGCAAACTTTTCGAGAAAAACGCTAAATATATACGGCTGTGTCGCGGTTTTTTGAATATAAGCTATATAGCGAGCTATTTAAAACAATGTCTTTTATACACCTCAAAAAATAATTCGGATTATTAATTTATTATCAACATTGCACTAATTTTTAATAATAATTTTCGTATGAAAGCAGTATAAATCATTGTATTAAATACCGATATGTACTGGCTATTATAGGTAGTATCGGATACCGGTGGTTCGACCGGTACGGTTACCCTCTAAATACCATTTTAGCCAAAATACCGATTTACCAGTTTCATACCTGAAAATACCGGTTTTACCGGACAAAACCGGACTTTTTACAAAACTATTTTTATAACATATTTTTATTATTTCATCTATATAAAAGAAAGTTCTACACTTAATTTTAATATATTTACATTGTTATTAGATTTTAGTTAATTTTGATATCTATTATAGTTAGTTTTATACATTATTTATATTTTAATAAAAGATAAATTTATTATTTAGAAAAACTGGTAAAATAAACTGTAAAAACCGGTTGAATCGCGTACCGATGACTTGTCCTGTATGATCACGGGTACGGTATTTAATACATTGATATAAACTTTAGGTAAGTGGATCCATGA
>CACSLK010027773.1:16003551-16027398 GCA_902706635.1 Striga hermonthica
AAATCGAACCTATACGGAACTTTTGTTCGATAATTAAGCTAAATCTCGGGGTACTTTCATTATTACCACAAATCTCATACACCAAACAGAAGCAAATAAACAATACTCAGTTAACTCAGATACCTTAAGCATTTGCTCTCCACATTCTCCTCCAAAGCATGCTCAAAATTGCCAACCACCCCTAGTAATTCCACAATATTCCCAAGAACACCATTGTACGAAATTACCGAACTGCCCTTTTCGAACTCGGGGCCATCCACATCACTTGACCGTCCTCGACAGCAATAATCTTCCGAATCCTCAGACACTTTCAAGCTCTGCTCCAACTCGACTAACAACTCCTTGCTCGTGTACAGTTGCTGCAGGGCTCGCTCGAGCTTCTCACTGACCGAAATAAACGTGCACTCGTCATCGGTTATCAGCCACTCGATCGCGTCTCGTTCATCAATCTCCTCACAGTTCAAGATCACCAAGCTGTTGGTCACATTGTGCTCCTTTATTTCCGAGTTTGCCCTCAGCATGAGATCCTCCTCGGCCTCCAAACACTTGAGCAACGAGTCGAACTTCCGAATCAAGCTTCCCTCTCGGAAAATATCGGCATTCGACACATTTTCTTGATTTTCAGGTACACTCGAGTCCTTCGCGGCCTCGAGAATGAGAAACCGGTGGATATCCTCCCGGAGAAGACACTCAGTGGCAAAATCGACTTTTTCGGAATTACAAGCTTCGAAAATCTCCCTAAAATCACTCGTCACGCATCGTAAAAGAACCCGGTAAGTATCTTGCATCAAGAAATTCTCGAAAAACAGCCCATCTCTCTCTTCTTTTAGGCTTTCGACCTCGAATTTTAATCTCTTGACTTCATTACCAGTGCTTCTGTTTGCTCTTACATGATCAGACTTAAAGTTAAAACTTCTACTCTTCTTCAGTTGGTCCCTTTTGGTCAAATTCTCGAGCCTCGTAATAGCATCTCGGATTTTTCGCTCGAGCCTGCTACCACCTTTCTCTCTCCCGATCCGATAAAACGACCCTTCTCCACCTTCCCGTTTCAACCGGCTCAACTCTTCGACCTGTTTCTTAATAATCGACTCGAAATTCTTCTTCATTTTGGCCACATGTTTTTTCCCATCAACCTCATCAAAATCACTATTATTATCTCCTGTGAACTCGATATCCGATACGGGCTCACTCGAGCTCCGGGCAATAACGGGCCGCCTTTTTTCATGCATATCATTCGTCTTAACATAATCTCGAAGCTCACGGCACAAATTCCTCAACTCGTCAAGAAAATCCATCCAATCATCACTCGAGAAGCCCGCTCTCTCATTCGGGCCGCCTAGTCTGAGCTCATCAAGAAAGCCTCTGACCAAAGTCAACTCGACGTCCCTCTCGACCGAGCAAGCCCACTGATTTTCAGACGGGATAGTCCCAATCCGGCCGAACGCGAGATCCAATGTCTCTTTCAATATATCGATATCCGAACACATTTTCCTAATCAGCACGTTCTGATTGTTCGGCTGCTTCACGTTCACTCCCGGAATATCAAAATCAACATCGTCTTTGAAAATCGGGCTCCCGTTTCTTTCCTTATCCAAGAACTCGAAACTGAGGTTCGGGCTCGAGACGCGCGTCTTCTTATTTCGCCTCTCGATGCTCAGGGCTCGTCTCTCCTCGTCGAGCTTCTGCTTCATGCTCGAAACCTGCTGGTCGACCGAGTCTTTCAGCCTGAAAATATCTTCGTTTTCAGCTCGGCAAGCCTCTCTTTCTTTCAACTCGAGCGATTTTTCGAGCCTCGACCGGGTTTCAGACAGGTCGGTTAGCTCGCGATCCTTCTCGAGGATGAGGTGGCGCATGTCCTGAATGCGGCCCGCCAGCCAGGATTTGATCTCGGTTAGGTCCGAGTGGATTTTGTTGCAGTTGGCTGCCATGTCATCGGTTTGCTCGTCTCGGACGATGGAAAGTCCGCCCTCGACTAAAATAGCTGCCAGCTCGTAAAATGTGGACCGGTCATGCAGGAACTGGATGGGCCCGTCTCGTGACTGGAGCTTCTCGTGGGCCTCGTCCATGGCTGACCGGAGGATCCGCATCACGACAGAATCTGACTTTGTCCGGCATTCGATTTGGCCGAAAATATCTTCCATTTGTCTTTTCAAGTTGGTTCTTACAAAGAGAAGAAGTGAGAAGCAAGGGACTTGTTATTACCCTCAAAAGTTGGAGGATAGTTAGTTTAGTAGACTTGTTCTGAGGTGAGCTAATGCAGAAGATCCAAATGTTCAGGTGAATTAGTTACTTTGTAGTAATTATTTTATAGTTTTACTCTGCTGAAATTGCCTAAAGAATAAAAATATAGATATTCACAACATTTTATAGTTTGGAATAAGAGACAAAAGAATTAGCCATAAGGACAAATGTAACAGTTAATAATCTATTCAGATTATATCACACTAAAGATAGCACAATTGTATTTGAAATAAATTATTACTATTTTTTTTTATTTAATTCATTCATTTTTTTTGTTTTTATTTTTATATTTGTACTAATTATCTGTTCAGGGATTTCCACTAGAAAACAGAGAGATTGTAGGTGCTCCATTTGCTGACTTTTCCTCTAATGGTTCCAAACATCTGAACCAACAAAATTTTCTAAATTTAGAGAAGAATGGGATAAAAAAAAAATGAAAAAACAGATAAGAAAAGAAGAAATTTTTTTTTTTAAAAAAAAACACATGACTGTTTAATTTACCAACAAAAAACTTCTCCCAAAAAACATGATGCATGAAAGTATTCCAAAAAAAAAAAAATAAGTAATATATCAAGAAACAAAAATAAAAGATAAAATTTGTGAATGGGTGAAACAAAATGTGGCTTTCAAGTTCAAATGGAGGTAACAAGGGAAGACGAGGAGGAAGGAACGGCCTAGTTGCCGTGGCCATCGATAAAGACAAAGGAAGCCAAAACGCTCTCAAATGGGCTTGCGAGAATCTCATCACGAGAGGCCAAACCGTTATTCTCATCCACGTCATCCAAAGATCGCATTCCGTGATGCCATCATGTAAGAAAGCCAGTCACTTAATTCATCCTTATTTCGTTCATTTTCAGACAGCCTGAAATTTTTGCATGCATGAACCTGAAATTCGATTATGTTGACTGCAGTTGGAAAATATGCGGTCAATGGTCTCAATGGCGCGAAAAATGCTCAAAAGAATGTCCTTGAGAAGCAAACCAAAGAGCTATTGCTCACCTTTCATTGCTATTGTACTCGTAAAGATGTAAGCTGACTTCAAAAGTACAAGAATCTGATCGATTAATCTTATTTACATCATACTTATTTATTTATTTTGGCACCTTTTTCCAACAGATACAATGTTTAGATGTTGTCCTGGAAGACACGGACGTAGCAAAAGCAATATCAGAATGTATGGCTCATGCTGCAATCGAGAATCTGGTTCTTGGCGCGTCTCGCCATGGATTTATCAAGTTAACGAATCTTCCTAATTCTCTCTCTGCCTTAGTTCAAACTTATACGAACGAAAAAATAAATAAATATTCATATTATGTAGCATTATCAATGTGTGATCTGTTTGTAATTTTTCGTGTTCGATTAGTTAATAGATAATGGTTGCGTTTTACGGCAGGAGAATGAAGACAGTGGACATACCGACTAAGGCATCAAAAGCAGCACCCGATTTCTGCACAGTTTATGTCATTTCGAAAACAAAGATATCTTCTGTCAGGAATGCGTCCCGTCTGGCGCCATTTGTGTCCCCTCTCTTAGCACAAATACAGCAAATCGAGGAACAGGCGAACAAAACCGAAACCTTAACTGCTGCCGATAATCTGTCCAAGCGCACACCAAGCATGAGAGGTTGGTTAATTCTCTCCCTCATACAATCTAACATTTTCAATATATTTCAAACGATAAACGAGCAGAACATCAGTCCAAAAATTCTAGATGTAAAGATATATTCTGCTTTCTTTTTTTTTTTTTTTTTTAGGTGGAGGTTTTAGGACACCACTAAAGGCTGCAGTTGATGACACTGATTTCATAAGGTAATTATCAATAAACTTAAGGAACAAACCAGTTTAGGAAATAAAAAAGTAAAACCATGTTGTAATAATAAAAACACAGGACACCATTTTCGAGGGGAAGAGGGTACAATCCAAAGATGTTTGGCGATCTCTCGGAACTCGATACGGATATATCATTCGTAAGCTCAGACAGAGACAGGACGAGCACAGACCGTGTCTCTGGCATACTTTTCGACAGCATCGACTCTTGCCGGACCCCACGAGTTTCGTTGAGCTCAGAAAGCAGTTATGGGTCCATGCATTCGGGGGCCAAAGGGAGCGAATATAGTTCATTCACAGACTTTTCGACATCCTCAGTCGAGAGCGTAAGGAAAAACTATTTAAATGCCATTTTCAAAAGTATTCATTTTCTTTTCTTTTCTTTTTTTTCTTTTTTCTTTTAAGAATATTCTATGCAGGACGATGCTCAAGCTGAAATGAGAAGGCTGAAGCTTGAGCTGCAGAGGACCATGGAAATGTACAGCACAGCATGTAAAGCAGCTCTAACAGCAGAACAAAAGGTTAAAAAAAATCTTTGAGTTCAAAAGTTCTTACACAACTACTACAAGAAAAATGATTTAATAATAAATGTTAAATAAAGCAGGCAATGGAGCTCCACAGGTGGCGAGAGGAGGAAGAACGACGGCTAGAAGAGGCCCGTCTAGCTGAGGAGTCGGCCCGTCTAACTGCCGAGCAAGAGAAGGCCAAATACAAAGCGGCCTTGGAAAATGCCGAAAAGAGAGTGAGTTCCGAGACGAAAGCCTCGGAGGACTCAGACGAGAAGGCTCATAGTCTATTGGCCATGAGATACAGAAGGTACACTATAGATGAGATCGAGAAAGCAACCGAGTTTTTTGCCGAGAAGCTTAAAGTCGGGGAAGGTGGCTATGGCCCAGTGTACAAATGCCACCTGGACCATACACCCGTTGCCGTTAAGGTCCTCCGGCCGGATGCCGTTCAGGGAAGGTCTCAGTTTAATCAAGAGGTCGGTAAAAAACAAAAGCTCGGTTATGAACAATTTCTACTTGTGCATGCTTATTTGATTAGCTTATAAGCTTCTTGTATTCAAATAAGCTTAGTTTGATAGGACGAACTTTTTTAAAAAGCTCGAGCTTATCTCTTAAGCTTTCATAAGCTTCATTCCTTGGGTAGCTTTTCAAATAAGCCCATTGAAATTTTTATTTCAACTAATTTTATCAAACACTATTATCATATAAGCTAGTTTTTCACCTATAAGTCATAAGCTATCAGCTACAAGCTCGAAATTCACTTGAAAGCTATAAGCTAACTTATCAGCTAGGTTTACCAAACAGACAGCAGCAAACCATAATTATTTCAAGTACGGCTCAATATTAGACGTATATAAACCGATTTTTCTTTTTCTTTTTTTTTTCTTTATCAGGTCGAGATCCTGAGCTGCATGAGGCACCCGAACATGGTACTCCTCCTCGGCGCGTGCCCCGAGTACGGCTGCCTCGTCTACGAGTACATGTCAAACGGCAGCCTCGAGGACCGGCTCTTCCGCCACTCTGGCAGACCTCCGCTGACCTGGCAGCTCCGGTTCCGAATAGCAGCTGAAGTTGCCACGGGCCTACATTTCCTCCACCAGGCCAAGCCCGAGCCTTTGGTCCACCGAGACCTCAAGCCTGGTAACATCCTCCTCGACAACAACTTCGTGCCGAAAATTGGTGATGTGGGCCTGGCCCGACTCGTCCCGCCTTCATATGCTGCCAGCGAGGACTCTGTCCACCTCCGTATGACATCAGCTGCCGGGACATTCTGCTATATTGACCCAGAGTATCAGCAGACGGGCATGCTTGGGGTCAAATCAGACCTTTACTCGTTCGGGATTATACTTTTGCAGCTGCTGACAGCAAAGCCAGCTATGGGGTTGGCTCACCATGTGGGCCGGGCGGTCGAGCGGCGGGCTTTGAAAGAGGTTTTGGACCCGGAAGTGCCGGATTGGCCCGAAGAGGAGGCCATGAGGATTGCAAGATTGGGCCTGAGGTGTGCGGAGATGAGGAGGAAAGATCGGCCGGATCTCGGTAAAGTTGTTTTGCCGGAGCTAATTAGGCTGAGGGAGTTTGCTGAGGAGAATATGGGGCAGTTTCTCGTGGGTGGCATGGCGCGTTTTTCCGTAATCGACGGTCGAGTTTCTACGGATCATAACAAGGTCAGTAAAAGTAAAACAGGAATTGCTTTTGTTTGAGTGATAATGGAAAGTAATTCTCAAGTAAGGACTTGAAAGTTGGAAGAGATCGAGCATAGAATTTTTGAAACCTGGCTGTTTGGTTTCGATCTTCGCTCGTGATTTGAAGCATGTATATTGACTTGGAAAAGTTTGTGCAGGTAATGAAGAGCGAGCCTAAAGTAAAACTTGAATATAGCACACCAAAAGCCTGTCTGAGTACAGCATCTCTACCAGACAACCTATCTGGTATGATCATAAGTCATAACAGCCAAGAAACTATTTTTGTGGAACAAAAATATATATAAACAAATAAGCAGTTAGCATGTTTTAAGTTAATCTAGAAACAATAGTCTCCTACTCATTCTGTTTTCTTCTCTTTTTTTCTCACAGAAGCTGCTGAATGAGCTCAACAACAAGAAGGCAGTATATAAGGATGCGACCAATGCATAGTTTTTCGTCAATCTTATGTTGTATAATTTCTCTTTGTGATGCTTTTGTAGCTGTACTAGAAAAGGAGTAGCTAAAGATGCCTTGAAGCTTACTGTCTGCTATACAGTTTTGTGACTTTTTGTCTGAGAACTTAAATTAAAGTATATGTATAGTGATTCTTATATGATGTAAATAAAAATGAGTTTAGTTGACAATACATGAGGTTAATAAACAGTTGGCATAATGTCCTGGGGTTGTTTTCAAGCAGTGCACGGGTTAATATGCTCACAACTCATGTGGCAGGAAAATATATATCAATAGATTAGCATACTATACATGACGAGTATGGTATTCAAAAGTCATGAGATCTTGACATGACGAACACATCTTAATGTACGAGCATCTCCATGTTTTTCATATGCTTGTGAAACTAATAAAATTCTCTTTAAGAGTAAGGCAATGAGCTATGAATGTATTGACTATTGAGAGGTGTTGAACTATGGTAAAGTATAGACTAGTGACAACTTGTGTTATTAAAAATTCCTTCAGAACTACCATTATGAGGTTTTACATCAATACTTCATAATGAGAAAATTGTCATCAAAGATACTAAAAGAGAACACTCCAAGTTCAGATTCAAAGAGTCTGCATTTATCACAAAAATAGAGAGAACAGAAAACTTAAGAGATTTCACTTTCATTGGATTGTTTATCCTTTTCAGAAACTATCTTTTCCTTCAAAGCATCCCAAAAGGCAGGTAGAGCAACACCATCAGCAACTTCCTTGAAGGATGGCAGGTAATTCACGTCTACAATTACATGGTCGCCAGTGCCTTCTTGAATCTGACGTTTATGAAAAAGATGAAATTAAATAAAATTTTCAGCACGCTAGAGAAACAGTAAATAGATCAGCTAGATGTAGTTTAGAACTTAAGGTGCCATGCTATTGCTAATTTCTTCTATGCATATTCGTATGATTATTTGTGCTTTATTCATGCCCAAGAATAGAGTTGAACTGGGAACCTAATCCACCAATTGAGGTACTATTTTTACACTGAAGTTTGCAACTGAGCTTCACGCGTTTTTACCAACTGTAAAAATTCCAGTCTGTCAAGTCACTATACTCCATTTTGGACAAAAACAATATGGAGATGCTAACGTGTCGAATTGCGAATAGGACGGAAAAAAAAAAGTTGTTCTTCGAACGAAATAAAATAGTTTACTCACAACAACATCAAAGCCGAATATTGTAAGGTCGAGTGTTCTTCTAAGCCAATTGGCAGCATCATTAACAAGATCAAGTTCAAGCTGATGGTTACCAGCACTGAGTTGTTCTGTAGCAACAGGTAGAGATTTTAGGCTGCGGAACAGAATTATATTAGTTCATTTTCGGAATGCCATATGGAAAAATGATTATCAATTATGTAGAAGCATAATGCTTAAGATTGGAAAGGTGCAAGTACCTGTCAAAGTGTAAAGGTTTCGATCCCTTGTCCGCAAATAAGTTCATTAAGATATCAGTATTGGGAATCGACTTTTTTACTGCATAAAAGACCTTGCTGCCCAAGGCATAGAATTTGTAAATCAAAGATGAATGATCAACATATTCCTGCAACAGTTAAAAGATATTACAGTTGAAGACAACAGTTAATAGATATTACAGAAAAATGAAAATGAATTGGGGGAGTGTGATTGGTTTAACAAGGTATACGCAGACATAAAAGTGAAGTCTGCTCTTCAACTTCACCAACTGAACACGGTAAATGCCAACCATGTACAGAAACCAGTCTTCAAATTACCCATCATGCGTAAAATGAACCCTCCGATTTAACCATAAGCCCCTTACCTGAACAACTGCTGGAAGAGGAACATTGAGATCCTTGTATTGGTCCATTTTAAAAACAATTGCCTGCCAAATATATCATATCATTGTTAAAAAATATAACCTTATTTAATTATGATTTATTTGTAAACCACTGCAGGGCGTAATCTTTACTTATACTTCATGCTTTCTATAATTAAAGCTACATTTAGGATATTAGCAATTTAGAATGGTGCTACAGTTGCCAGTAATGAATAGTTGCATGTTGAGTAGCTGTGCAATGATCTCAGATGTAGAGCTTATAAGAGTAGGTTTCCACAAAAAGCTGAAGGAGAACCAAATATAATAGTTTGTTCAAGCACGGGAGGCAGCAGATTCAACAAAATGAAACATTATTTTCTTGATAATGCCTAGAAAACAAATTTTAATGAATCATGCCCGTCTTGCTTATATTTTCCTTTTGCCCGTCAGCAGATTCTAACTAAATTCGACAATCACCTATCTGGAACTAATTTTTTACAGCAAACAGATACTTCAGATAATCTAATAGTTATATTGGTTGCTAACAAGATGAAATAAGAGTTTCAAGACTACAAAATCCAGACTTCAAAAGAAGGTGCATACCATACTGTGAGCATTAGATACACCACATGCAACTTGAGGTTTCACTATATTAGGTAAAGACAACTTTGCTTCTGCTAGCCTCTGCTCCAAATACGGCTGATGGAAGCTATCAACCTGCAATCTGAGGTTCAACTGTAACGGAAACTCCTGATAACGCTTTAAGATTCTGGAAGAACAAACATATCATAGCTACTGTTGCTACAAAAACAAACATTTCTTTTTTTACCCCAGAATATGTTACATTCCTTCTGTTATTTCCTCTATTCCGTTGGAATCGGAAATAGCCATTTATGTCAGTATTAGATACCAAATCTGATATCCAGAAAATAGGACAAGAATTGTCCCATAGGTGAAGCTGATTCATACATCGCCTTTGACCAACTCTGTTAGTCCTACTTAAGTTTCAATCAATGAATTTCCAGAGATACATAATACATACTGCATTTAAACTCTCATTAAATAATAGCAACCAAACCGTACACAGATTCTTCCCAAACAATAATCTCGATGAGAGTATGTCATCATAAGAAAGATATACTTATGATAACTGACCTTGAGAAAATGCGGAGCTCTTATTTTCGAACGGCCATGGATGTTGAGAGCTTCCAAGCCAATTAGAATCTGCTGGACTTCCAGACGATCAAGTATAGGGGATATGTTACTAATTGGGTCGATTACGCAACAAACAGGCTGTGATTTCATACACCTGCAAATCATAACTGCATATGTCAACAAAAAGATTCTGATTATCCAACAAATAATTCGAAATTCGACACAACAGAACACAACTTTTGACTACATACTAAAGTTTGCAATTTTTTTATTCAGTACAGTTTGCCTCTAGTAACTTGTACAATGTACAAAAGGAAGCAGAAGTCAGAGAAAGAAACAACGGAAAGACAAGTAACACGTCTTAATATCAAAAAGGCAAAACAAGTAAAGGGAAAGTAAAGACCCCCTCACTATCGCAAAAATCATTTGGATACCAACTTAATTTTATCAATGCAGAGTACTACGTATCACCAGAGACAAATATAGCAAAGGACTACTGCAGGTTAAACGCGACATATAATCACATAACTAAAATTTCCAAAGAGTACACAAAACAGCATTTTACAAAGCTCTATTAGATCTACTTTCTATCCAGGAGCCAATTTACGATATTACCATTTAATAAAAGAATATAAAATTTAAAAGTTGGTCCCAAATTCTCTGGAGTATCCACCTCAGATCATAGAAAGTCATATGGGAAAATAATAGCCCACACATTATGAGAGTTTAGCGGTCAGCAATATTTTATCTAAATAGTGCATGCAGATAACACTCTCCGTTCAAATGAGATAAGATTACAAGCTTCTGTATCACTCACAGTTCAAAAGACATAAACACATAAATTTTCTTAAATGGGTTCAAGATTCATCAACTTGAATTTAAGATCTACGGCATATTAGCAGAACAGGAAGTTATAAATGAAAGGCAAAATTCACGTTGCACAATTGGGAAACTAATACCAAGATCCCGGCACATTCTTACATGTTTATTAAACTGGTTTCCAATGGTAAACAGAAAACACAATAATGACAATGGAAACAGAGTGGACAGTTTAGATTTACTTTTGCAACTCTTGTAGATTACTTGTAAACGCGACTTTTTCACTTAATTCTGAAGGACTACACATGTCAACAGCCAAGATTTCATCTGTTGCCTTATGAAGAACTGCATCAACTAGTTTTAACTGGCGTGATAAGGGAAGTTCATATTGAAGGGGCAAAAACATCAACCCATTTTGTGTTGGACGCAATGGAAAGGCGCCTCTCTGCAAAATAAGAGGTCGTGTAAGAATTTGTGATTTCTCATAAGAATCTGATAATTCAAACCCACAGATGTGCTTATAGGGTAGCGGACAAGCTGTAATGCAAGAGATTAGAACAGCATGAAACAATTCATGTCCAAACATGAGCAAAACAAAATAACAGTACTCCAGAAGCACTAAGATCAGTCAATATTGACAAGAGAGCAGCATGATAAAGATAACCGGTGCGTAGACTGAAGTCTACTACATTACTTCAGGCAATTGCATACACAATCCCGAGCCACCTGCAATTTTACTCCTCACTTTGAAAGTTAAACGGCCTGGGCCATTACAGTTAAGTGATTGTTCATGTTAAATTCTAGTGCTTCTTCTATTACTGAAGTTTCTAGAAAAAAAATATATCAAACAACGCAATGCACCTTGGGTCGCTATGGAAACAGCCTCCTTGTATAATTACAAGGATAAGGTCTGCGTACAACTGACTCCCCAGACCCCAACCAGTTGGGAATATACTGGGTATGTTGTTGTTGTTGTTGATAAAAGTGGATGTCATAACAATAATGCAGCTAGAACCAAGAAGAGGTAAGTTTAACCTATAAAATGCAAGAGGGCATTAACGGTGTCACCGATGGGATAACAATATCATGCGTCACGCAAGAAATAGTTGATGTAGTATTAAATTATTACCTTTGCAAAATCTTCTTCTCGAGAAGGCTTCATCACGTATCCCACTATCAAGCCCTCTCCATCAATTGCCTGCGTTAAAACAACAGAAGATGAATCTTTTTTGGGAGATTGTTGGGCTGAACAACTCAATTAAGGGATTAAAACAAGCAGGTAACGCAGCACATCACATAAATGAAACGTCAAAAAGGCAACTTCCAAATTGTGTTTCTGCAGGGAAAAGTAAGGCTCGGGATGGAAGCTGAATATGTATAATGGATTCGTAAAATGCAGATACATCGTTATGATCAAAGTTCTGTGGCATGATAAATACTCCATTAAGATTGTATAGTTAGTTTCGAGTGTGGAATAAAATATACTGGGATATTACAACAGCAGTTCATCAAACAACGATCATCTCATGAGAAACATTGAACTCCACAATTTTAACGATTTTGTTGAAGGATGAATCTCAGACCAAGGTCTAAAACAGTTCACATGAATTAAAAGCTAAATATTACATAGCAGAAGCAACATTCCAAAAACTATAAAGAACAATAGAGGCAGTGACATATAAGAAACAAATGCAAATACCTTTTTATTCAAACTGCAGATCAACAACAGCAGCTCTTCAAGTTTCTGAATAAAGATGTTTGATGTCCCAGTTGCAACATCATATCCGGGATCTGTGACGAAAGTTCAACTCAACTTAGCAGAAAATTAACTGTACAGCTTAAAACAAACTTAAACAAAGAGCACAGAGAGGTACATAAATAATCAGAACTACTATGATACATTTCTATTTATCAAAGACGTGGAAGTTAGCTTGCCTTGAGGCCTACCATTAGATGGATTTTCTTCAGCAGAACCTGTAAATAGAAGAGAGATATAAGATGGTAAAATCCTTTAACACAGGCACACACTCAGGAAAAAAGATCTGGCTAAATACTCTAATTGCTTATCCTACCAATCCCAACGGCTTGGCAAAGATAACAACCTATTAACTGGGTGATTACCAGTTACTTTTGTGCTTATCAGTTATAACTTCCATCAATGTACGGATCTCACTCACGATGCAAGACGTTTAACATTTTGAAAGGATAAGTAATATGTAAAAATCATCATCTGTAAATAAATGTAAAAATCTCCAAGAAACAGAGCATGCTTTCGAAAGGATAAGTAATATGTGAATATATAGAAAAACCTGATTTTCTTAAACATTCTTTTCTCCTCTAGAGGATGACAAATTACTAATTACCCACTATAACCTTCGACCAGCCATTTCCAGCCTCTTTGTGATATATATCCGCTTTGCAACCACTTACGACATAAATGAAAGTTCCTTCATTGTCCTCCCAGATATGAGCAACCTTACTAGAAAGATCATCCTCTGGTGATAAGCAGACGTTAGTGCAGGAGTAGGTATTAGCCAGCTCTTGCATAAGACATTCCTATAACAGGTAAACAACTTTAAGGCTCCCCATTGTTGAAAACAAAAATGATCCCAGCTGACAGATAACTATGAAATGTAGTGGCATGGAAAAGAATCTCACTTTTGGCCTAGAAAGACCTGGTTCATGGGATATGCCCTGCAAAATTTTTTGATAACTTGCATCATGAAATATATCTATATCAAAAGAAAGTGCTAAAGAGAAGGCTACATAAAAATGTCAGCTTCCCTAAATAACAAAGAAAATGTGACTTGTATTGCACATTCCCAAAATACTCGCAAGACCAGCACGAGCCAAGCTAAATCCTTCACCTCTTTATCAAGAGACTACAAACAATTTGGAGAACTAAAATAATCTGCTTTCATTTGAAAGCCGTCTGTAGTGCCAACGAAACGGCACATGTAATTCCAACAGCCATTGCAGTTGACGTGAATATCCAACAAGTTCAGAGCTCAAGTTCACTTTCACCTAATAAAAGTTGATTCGGCGCATAGCCCAAATTTAATATTTATAACCTAAACTTTCTGCAAGAAGCGTCTACATCTTCATCGCATCAATTCCAAAAAATGAACATTTCAATTGGACCCTCCAAACCATTCATCTCCATAATCAATTCAAATCACAAATTCAGCGCGTACAGATAAGAAAATCAATAATACGCATATGAACATCGAAAAGGCACAAAAACCGGCGAATAAGAAACATTTACGAATGGGATTTTGGAGTAGCGAAGCCTGCGCAGCAGTAGATCGGCGCCGGGACGGAGGATGGCATCTCCGTTTGCATCGCCGGCGGAGGGAGATATCAGTAAATCGGACTCCACCAGAATCCCTCTCACTACACCCATTTTTTCTCTCCCTAATTTAAGCTGTGCGTGTGAGGCTAGTGAGCTTTTTGCATGAACACCTCACACCTACAGTAAACGGGGCATAAGAATCGAGAAGCGTGCTTCTTAGGCAGAGCAGCTCTAGAAGACGTCGTGAGTTGGAAAACATGAAATGTAATAAAATAATGAAGTTGTGTGAATTAAATTTTATATTTGTTTTAATGAAAAGTCATACTTAATTTTTATTTTATTTTTTTGTAAATACAACTAAGATAACATTTATTGGATACATGGACTTCGAAAAAAGACGGGATATTGTCCAGTGAGAAGATGGTTAATACCATCCTCGTCACTTCCATATCCCCACCTCTTATCATTTTACATTATTGATTGAGTATGATACCAGGCAAACCAATCCGGTTTAAAGAGATAGGCATACCTAAAACGGGTTGCGGAGACGACGGTCTCGAGCCAACATACCACATAAGCAGCCTTCCAAAAGAAGGATCCCATGGACAACAACGCCCCATTAGATAGATTATGGGCGACAATGTTGAGATTCCTACTAATATGTCGACACAACTCACAATTTAATTTTAACAAAAGCTATTAGCTAGATTATGAGCAACAATGTTGAGAAGGATCTCATAGACAACAACGCCTCATTAGCTAGATTATAGGCGACAATGTTGAAATTCTTACTAATATGTCGACACAACCCACAATTTAATTTTAACAAAAGCGAAATAATGTCCTCGTATTATAGTTGCCTTTATTTTAATATTTTATCTCGTAACGTTTTTACCTCGATATTTGGCAGTTACCTGACTTTGAGTACTAGTTCAATTCATGCTCAAATGATGTCCTTAAGATTTTACACATGACCTTGAACAAATCAACCCTTGTGTAATTCATTAACAACTCTAATTTTTTTTTTAAAAACAAAAAAAGGTATTTATCAGGACTCACAATTAAAGCAAGCTTAACAATTCTAATTTCGTTTATTTAAATGACAAATTTATTAATATTGTTCATACCCATCTCTTATCTAGGATTCTTGCTTTAAGTTACGGTCTTCATTTTGATAATATAAGGAAAATGCTACCCTCCGGTTACCGAACAATTCCGTCGGGATTTCTATTTGTTAAATCAAACAGTTACAAAGCCAAACGGAATGATCCCATAAAGAGACCACAACATCTTCGTTTATTTAAAGAGGCCGAAACTGTGTTCAAAAATATAAAGCTTAACCTTTCAGTGTCCCCAATATGGTTAAATAACATCCAAATTCACAAACCTGAATTACAATTCACAATGTTTAATTCACAAAAACCAGAACTTTTTCTTCAAATGCGAAAATGGTAAAATCACAGAATCAAGAAAAACACAACCAGCAATTTTGATTCATAAAGAAGCCCACAAAAGCCTTTTTTTTACATCAACACAGATAATTCATAACCACCAAACAACCAACCAAAATAAAAGGAACTAAACTTGGCCCAAATCAGAAACTAATTTCAAATCTACGGAGTCAAACCCTAACTCAAGAGCTGGTGAACTTTGTGACGGCCTTGGTTCCCTCAGAGACGGCGTGCTTGGCCAACTCCCCGGGAAGGACCAGCCTCACAGCTGTCTGGATCTCGCGAGAGGTGATGGTCGGCTTCTTGTTGTACCTCGCGAGACGGGACGCCTCCTGGGCGAGCTTCTCAAAGATGTCGTTGATGAAGCTGTTCATGATGCCCATGGCCTTGCTCGAGATCCCGATGTCCGGGTGGACCTGCTTCAGAACCTTGAAGATGTAGATCTTGTAAGTTTCAACGCTCTTCTTCGACCTCTTCTTCTTCTTGTCGCCGGCGGCGCCGCCCTCCTTGGGAAGTTTCTTCCCGGCCTTGGGCTTTTTCTCCGCCGGGGCCTTCTCGGCGGCCGGCTTCTTCTCGGCGGCGGGCTTCTTCTCGGCCTTGGGTGCCATCTTTTCTGAGAGAGAGAGAGAGAGAGAGGGGATATGTGTGGGGGATTTCTTCAGAAAATTCTGGTGAGGGATGATTTTGAGGTAAGGGCGTGCGAGGATATTTATATGGAATTAGTGCTGAAAGCTTATTGGTTGAGGTTGTGGGGCGCGGATCGTGAATAGTGAGCGTCGATTGAGATTTTTGTATTGGACGGTTAAGATTGGGCGATGCAGGCGCCTTTTTCGATTTGTTGGCTTGAAATTTGGATTTTGGATAACTTTGAATTTTTTTCGTTTGGCGCCGTAATAGGATGAAAAAAGAGGTCTAATTACAAAATTAAAGCGCCCTTGCATATGAATTTCCATCTCTATTAACATTTATGTAAACAAAATATTTTTGTTTGGATGAATTAGTAAAATTTATTAATATATCAATCACTACATATATGACATATATTCACTTAAACACTCATGTGATAATTTAAAAAGATACGATTAAAGAAAATGTGTGAAAACATTTGTGTAGAATAAGCATATTGTCGAAAATTATATGTCTGACGGTTGAGAATTGTTGTTAATGACAACTGGTCGCCTACCCAGACCAACGGTCATTGGTCGTGAGCAACGAGTTAGTTGCAACACAATAAGGCCCGACATTGACCTAGCACATCCCAAGTGCACCAGAGCTCCAGAGTGAGGACACGCTCACCGCGACCCACTACACCTGATAGACATGCTTGCACTGGCGACTATAACTTATACTCGTGCCCACATCATCGAATATCATTCCTCCACATGATTTGGATAAAAGCTACAAAATGTTTGATAATTTAAAATATATAGATCTAAAATTATTTTGCTATTTATTAACAAGATAATATTTATCATTTTTATCTAACTAGCTTTTTAGACGCAGTATGTGGAAATAGGTGGAAGTATTTGGGATATGGATTATGGAGGGAGAGAGAAAGAGATCGGGCTAACCAAAGCCCGTGGAGATAAGTAGCAGAGAGATGAAGACGAAAGCGGAAAGCAAAATCGCATCCACATTTGGCTGCAAAATTTGAAAAATGCAAATAAATAATATTTGGACATTTTAATTATTAGACATTTTTTTCTATAAAACTTCAACTAGTATAAAAAACTAAAAGATAATACATAGACGTTCCAACTGAAACTAAGCACATCATCTACAAGACTATAGACAAGTGAAACAAAGGCAAAACAGCCTTACAACTAAAACATTAGCTAATCAAGAAAAAAAAAAAAACACCTCAAGCCAAACTAGCCGAGCAAACTTAAAAAGGAAGAACTAAACACAAATGGCAGTACAACATACAAGAGCCAAAAAGAACCAACAGGACATCAGATCATCAATGTTAGCCTACTAACTAATTGATACACAAAGTGTTTGAATTACAACGGGAACCTATGAACTGACTGATGTGTTCAATTCGTACAAGAAGAACTAAAACAAAATAAAAATTACAACTTGAATGCGGACAGATTAGAGCCGAGGTGATTGAAATCTTTCCGCAAGACAAATACGCCCCGTATAGTGCTGACGAGTCTGTGCGTAATGTCCCCAAAGATACAACGACAATACACTCGGAAGCTGTAGCACACCAGACTTCAGAGTTCCAGCGAACGGATTCGAAGACGAGAACTGAGCACTATGATATGATGCGTGAGGCTTTGAGAGTATTCAGATTGCATGAAAATGTTGTGTACTTTCGTATCTCATTCAGTCTCTACACTGTCCTATTTATAGGACTTCCACCTAGGTGGGGGATGACTCTTCATTTTGTAACCACTAAGCCATTAAAGGCCATTCATGGCTAGTTTTGATGACTATTCAAAACTTGTAACCACCAAGCTATTAACAACCATTCATGGCTCCATTAACAACCATTCATGGCTTGTAACCACCAAGCCATTAACATCCATTCATGACTTGGTTTTAATGCAAAACGTTTCAGGTTTAACTCACCATTAATTCACCTCATAACTCTTGAAATTATTATGTGGTTGAAAGGTCACACGTCCAGGTTCAATGTACCTGGAACGATGTCACGCGGGTTGTGTCGAAACCCAAGTCCAAAACCAACTCGGTTTATATACCAACATATGGTAGATAACTTTGTTATTGTTGTGACCTCTCCAACTCTTTTTATCATAATAAAGAGAGTTAATCTCATTCAAGAGTTCTCTGTGGGATAAGACTTTTAACCATTCGAATCTCACAACCAACGTTCTGCGTGCCCATTTAAGGCTAACATTTATTTCTCACTCACCGAAAATCAGTATTGAGAAATCAAATATACTACGAGTTTCTACTCGGAACGTAGAATTTATTCTACACAATTTAATTCAATCCGAATTAAATATTTAGCCATCAACAAATTAGTCAAAATCAGGTCATACCCAATTTTATATTACTGATTTTCCAACAATCCCCCACATGAGTGGAAATCAAATGTATGCATGTATGCAGACTCTTGTGCTCAATCCTCACAAGACCCTATTGCATCAGAAAAGGTAGCTTGTGGCTTTGAACCTTTCTTACTAAACATCATCGGATGTACTGGCGGCTTAGTGAACATAGTGCCTTGAACTATTCCTCCATAGTGTACACCAAGACAATGGCATTCACACAATAGAGCCTTAACTTCATTCCGTTCTATTTTTGTGTCCGTTTTGGCCATGAGCAACACTTTGGATTCATAAGTGTTTACAATTGAAGCGGCCCTCACTTCACACTTATATAGGTGACCTCATTGTCAAGAGTATCCTGTATTACTCCACCTTTAAAAGGTTAGGGATTCATTAAAAGTCCAGATGACTTACCCTCACCACAATCAACAGGTAATCTTGCACTTGGATTGCTTTTAGGGAATAGATTTGGACATTCTAATGTTCCAAGTGCTTCGCTGAATTTTCATAGTTTAGTTTTCCCCTTGAACCAAGTTTATGGGGTCTCCATTCAGTAAGGTTAGGTTCCCACTATGATCATTCTTTTCATTGTGGATTTTTAATCACATTCCCTCTAGCAGTATTCTCAATTGATCTCTATTGAATCCTTTAGTAAAAGGATCAGCCAATTTTTCCTTAGACTTTACGTAATCAATGGAAATAATACCATTTGTGATCATTGGCGAACGGTATTATGTCTACGACAAATATGTCTAGACTTACCATTGTACATGTTACTTTGTGCCCTTCCTATAGCAGTTTGGCTATCACAGTGAATCATCACAGACGACAAAGGTTTATTCCAACATGGAATATCGGATAAAAAGTTTCGAAGCCACTCGGCTTCTTCACCAGCTTTATCTAAAGTGATGAACTCCGACTCCATGGTTGACCGAGCTATACATGTTTGTTTTGTGGACTTCCACGAAACAGCTCCTCCTTCGATACATAAGACATATCCACTTGTGGAGTGAGAATTTCTCGAATCCGATATCCAGCTTGCATCACAATATCCTTCAAGTACTGCTGGATATCTCGATTATTTTAGCCCGTATCCAAGGGTGTACTTTAAGTACTTCAGTACCCTTTTCAAAGCATTCCAGTGCTCATGACTGGGATTGCTCGTAAATCTACTCAACTTATTCACCGGATAGGCCAAGTCAGGTCGTGTACAGTTCGTCAAGTACATTAGACTCCCTATTATCCGTGAATATTCCAATTGAGCAACTGGTTGACCTTTATTGGCTTCCAGATTTATGCTAAGATCAAGGGGTGTCCTAGACAAAGGACCTTCATAGGCATTAAATTTCTTGAGCACTTTCTCTACGTAATGAGATTGTGACAAGACAATTCCATCTTGGGTTCTGATAATTATTATTCCAAGAATTACATCAGCTAAACCCATATCTTTCATGTCGAAATTTCTTTTCAACATTCGTTTCGTATCCATGATCACGTCATGGCTACTCCCCATGATCAACATATCGTCTACATATAGACATACAATTACATATGTATTTGATGTGTTTTTAACATAAACACATTTGTCGCATTCGTTGATTTTCAATCCATTTGACAACATCACGTCATCAAATTTCAAATGTCATTGTTTCGGAGCTTGTTTAAGTCCGTACAAGGATTTGATCAATTTGCACACCTTTTTCTCTTGTCCAGGTGCTACAAAACCTTCGGGTTGTTCCATGTAAATCTCTTCTTCTAATTCACCATTCAAAAATGCCGTTTTGACATCCATTTGATGAATCTCAAGATTGTGCAAAGCAACAATAGAGAGAAGCACTCTAATTGACGCTATACGCGTCACAAGTGAATAGGTATCAAAGAAGTCGTACCCTTCTTTTTGTTTAAAGCCTTTGACCATTAATTTTGCTTTAAACTTATCAATCGTTCCATCAACTTTGTATTTTCTTTTTAAGATCCACTTGCATCCTAAAGATTTACAACCCGCATGGAGATCAACCAACTCCCAAGTATGATTTTGCATAATGAACTCGATTTCGCTATTTATAGCTTCTTCCCAGAGTGGTCCATCTGGGCTAGACAGAGCTTCCTTAATGGAACTCGATTCATCGTCCAACATGTATGTAATAAAATCAGGTCCAAACATTTTTGCCGTTTTTACCCTTTTACCACGTATCGATTCTTCTTCTATATCTTTAGTACCATCTGGTACAGAACCGCTAGCAGTTTCATACGTCCTTTTGTTAGAACTAGATTCTGCCCTTTCCTTCAAAGGAAAAATATTCTCGAAGAATATAGCATTCCTCGACTCAATAGTGGTACCAACCGATACCTCCGGATTTTCTAATTTATGAACCAGAAATCTATATGCAGTACTATTGTATGCATATCCAATAAAAATACAATCGACCGTCTTAGGTCCGATTCTCATTTGTTTTGGTTCAGGAACTGAAACCTTAGCCAAACACCCTCACACTTTCAGGTATTTATAAGACGGCTTACGATTTTTCCACATTTCGTAAGGAGTCTCATTTTTCCCTTTAGGTGGTATTTTATTCAGAATATGATTTGCTGTTAAAACAACTCCCCCCCCACATATTCTGGGGTAATCCTGAATTTATCAACATTGCATTCATCATCTCTTTTAAAGTCTGGTTCTTGCGTTCAGCAACACCGTTCGACTGTGGAGAATAGGGGGCCGTCGTTTGATGAATTATGCCATATTCAGAACATATTTGTTCAAAAGGAGCTACATACTCCCCACCCCTATCACTTCGGATTATTTTAATCTTTTTGCCGAGTTGATTTTCAACTTCGGTCTTATAATTTTTAAAAGCTTCCACAGCCTCGTCTTTGCTTCTTAAAAGATATAAGTAGCAAAACCTTGTGCAATCATCAATAAAAGTTATAAAATTTCTTTTACCCGTTCTTGTTTGCACAAACTTCAAGTCACATACATCAGTATGGATTAAACCCAACGGTTCAGTATTTATTTCCACCGAGTGAAAAGGTAATTTAGCCATTTTGGCTTCAACACAAATTTCACATTTTTTGTGTGATTCAATTTTAGAATTAGGAATTAATTCTAAGTTCATCAACCGTTTGATTTGTATTTAGATTCACATGTCCTAATCTAATATGCCATAAATCAGAGCACTCAACAGTATAAACAAAAATAGGCTTTTTATTATCAACGGTTACACGGCTCACGACCATTACATTCATTTTGAACAATCCCTTGTCGAGATAACCACGACCAAGGAATATTTCATTCTTGCTAAGAATAAAATTCTTAGCTTCAAACATCAACCTAAATCCATGCTCAACAAGAAGTGATCCGGAGACCAAATTCTTGCGGATGTCTGAGACATGCAGAACATCCTTCAGCTTCAACTCCCTTCCAGAAGTGAGCTTCAGCACCACAGTGCCCACTCCAGCCACATTAGAGGTGGAGGAGTTTCCCATGTGAAGTTTCCGACTCGTAGCAGGAGTGTATTCAGAGAACACCTCCATGTCAGAACACACATGCCTAGTGGCACCAGTATCGATGAACCACTCTCTTGGGTTATCCACCAAATTGGCTTCAAACACCACACCCGACATATCAAAGTCGGTCAGTTCACCCGGCACAGGGCCGTGTTCAACAACAAAGGCGCTCGGTTGTGCCTTCTTTGGCCCAGCCTTCTTAGGACTCTTGCAGTCCTTAACCACGGCGAGGTTGATCGGATGTTGAGTTCGTGATCCTTCTCCGGTGGATGTCATCAGTTCAGTAGGTTGACAATATTTGTCTTGCGATTGTTACACAAAGTGTTTGAACGAGAATCTATGAACTGACTGATGTGTTCAGTTCGTACAAGAAGAACTAAAACAAAATAAAAATTACAACTTGAATGCGGACAGATTAGAGCCGAGGTGATTGAAATCTTTCCGCAAGACAAATACGCCCCGTATAGTGCTGACGGGTCTGTGCGTAATGTCCCCAAAGATACAACGACAATACACTCGGAAGCTGTAGCACACCAGACTTCAGAGTTCCAGCGAACGGATTCGAAGACGAAAACTGAGCACTATGATATGATGCGTGAGGCTTTGAGAGTATTCAGATTGCATGAAAATGTTGTGTACTTTCGTATCTCATTCAGTCTCTACACTGTCCTATTTATAGGACTTCCACCTAGGTGGGGGATGACTCTTCATTTTGTAACCACTAAGCCATTAAAGGCCATTCATGGCTAGTTTTGATGACTATTCAAAACTTGTAACCACCAAGCTATTAACAACCATTCATGGCTCCATTAACAACCATTCATGGCTTGTAACCACCAAGCCATTAACATCCATTCATGACTTGGTTTTAATTGCAAAACGTTTCAGGTTTAACTCACCATTAATTCACCTCATAACTCTTGAAACTGTTATGTGGTTGAAAGGTCACACGTCCAGGTTCATTGTACCTAGAACGATGTCACACGAGTTGTGTCGAAACCCAAGTCCAAAACCAACTCGGTTTATATACCAACATATGGTAGATAACTTTGTTATTGTTGTGACCTCTCCAACTCTTTTTATCATAATAAAGAGAGTTAATCTCATTCAAGAGTTCTCTGTGGGATAAGACTTTTAACCATTCGAATCCCACAACCAACGTTCTGCGTGCCCATTTAAGACTAACATTTATTTCTCACTCACCGAAAATCAGTATTGAGAAATCAAATATACTACGAGTTTCTACTCGGAACGTAGAATTTATTCTACACAATTTAATTCAATCCAAATTAAATATTTAGCCATCAACAAATCAGTCAAAATCAGGTCATACCCAATTTTATATTACTGATTTTCCAACACTAATGACATATCAAACCAAAACCAACCAATCTGCAACCAATAACACACTCTTTAAAACCATCACAACAGTCTAAACAAACAAGAAAAATTAACCAGTGGTTAAGCGCTTGGATGAGATGGTTTGGTCTCTTCCAACTTAACCAGTGGTCTCGTGTTCGAGCCCTGGAAATGCAGCAATGTTAAAACTCTTGAGAGAGAGCTTTGCCGCCCTTGTGGTCCTACCCGGCTCGATTCCGGATTAGTCGGTTCCCATGTGGATCCGGAAACCGGAAGGTCCCTGTACCAAAAAAAAAAAAAAGAAAAATTAAGGGCAAGTAGGAACCATAAAATTCTCATTTGCTTCTTCAAACTCCAACCATTCAAACTTAGCATCTCTAATCACTTCCACCTCATATCTCCACTCTTTACTAAACATCTAGAAGCTTATGGTCTTCCGCAACCACCTCAAAATATAAGTAGATAGATGTATTATATCTATAATAGATCCCCTCATATGAACTTTGACATAAACAAATCCACCAGCTCTGAAGACATGCAAGAGAAACACTCACACTTTCCCAATCAATTCATGCCAACTTCCAAACCAGAGAGACCCTTGAACAATTAAAGAATATATGATATATGTTCTCTTCTTTCTCATTGCTACATTTTTTTTTTTTAATCAATTGGTCAATAATACTCTGGAATTTGAACTAAATCTCCACGAAAGTTTTTT
>CACSLK010027773.1:16036841-16061642 GCA_902706635.1 Striga hermonthica
GAGAGAGAAATGTATCAAATTGATGAAATTTGGAGTAATTCCAACAAATACACTTAAGGGTAAGTCTAATTAAAAAAAAACCCTGGTATCTTTCAAAATTACAAATATCCCCTTCGCATCCAAATTGCACCATAATATATGGAAATATTTATCATGACTTGTGAGAAAAACCGGAGATGGGTGCCTGTATTACTTTGGGAAGTTATATGTACTTTGAAAGATACCTGAGTAATTAGAACAAACTCTAAGGGTAGTTTCCGATGCTGCTCCAGTAATATATGCTAAAATACATAAAAAAAAATGAAAACCTTCCATCTCTGGCTGCTAAAAGGATGGTCAATGCAGTCATCTGAGTGGCAGTTTTCCATTTTCCTAGATTATTAACCGCAACAGCCTGAGGAGTGGATAAAGTTTGAGTGATCGGTTGACAAAAAGAAGCAATCTGATATGTCATGATTCATGAAATTATGTGCTTCTGAATTCGAACCTCTAGAAGCTTTTTGTCCTTAGAAGCAGCCCATTCTCTGACAGCAGACATGGTGATCTACAAGTTTATGTTAAGTCAGACATGATATTTTATTTCCAAAATTAATAACTCATTTTACGTAGAATTTATATCACGGAGAACTTAAAAAATCTTACCTCCCTACCGATTACGACAATTGCAGGCACTGTCAATAACCATGGAGCTTGCCCAAACATTCCAGCTTCAAATGGTCTGGTACACAACAATATCAATGTAGCAGCTACCATCAGCTGCAACAATTCTCAAAAGTCAAATCTTTTCTTAACACTTCTCCATTTCATATACTTTCTTTCTTTCTTTCTTCTTTTCTTTTCTTTTATCTAATTAATATCAAGAATGTGAATTGAGAACCTCTGATAGACAATTATACTCAACCATATACAATGTTGCAAAGAGCCAGTTTTACCTTATCAGCCACTGGATCCAAAAATGCACCAAATTGAGTACCCAACTTCATCTGTAACACCATTGGTATCAGATAGACATTGTCGGTAAGGGAATAATTAAAGATAAATTGGATGAATTCCTGAAATTTGAGGTTGAAAAGGAAGCACCTTTCTCGCTAGGTATCCATCAAGCCAATCTGTAGTGGCAGCGGCAAGGAAAATTCCTACAGTGGCATTTGGTCCCCACCAGCTCTCAACATAAAATGCTAAAGCACAAATATTAATGTGTCAATTTCATCAAGTACAATACCGGTTCAAAAACAGCCAGCATTAGGTAGACCGAAATGGATACCAAACAAAATATAGAAGGTATGCAACTACATAGAACCTAAATCCATCAGCACTTCTGCGTGCTATCTCCTAGTAGATGAAAACGAATAAAAAATAAACAGTGAAAAGCAAAATTTGCAAACTATACTTTGCACATTTTTAGATTTTGCAACCTAAAGTATTTCCTTTCCTTCTCAAAATGCAACCGGACATTCACAAAATTTCATCATTTGCAACCTCAGGTGCATCTTAACCACAAAATCATACTGAAAACCACACATCTATGCAATCAAGATAAACTCGAGGTTGCAAATTATGAAGTTTGGTGAACTTTAAGTTGCAATTATAAAAAAAGAACCAAACTTTAGGTCCCAAAACTGCAAACTTCCTTTTTCCCAAGAAAACAATATCACTTTCTACATTATACGTAATCACTTGTAAACCAAATTACTTGTTCGGCCGATGAACATCTGGATGCATCAATTACCAAATCAGCAGATACGAAACTAAACAGATAAGAGAAGCGAAATTCAGCACGTACTGTAGACGAGCAGCGGCACAGCGGCCACGCGACCAATCGTCAATATCGTAGGCAAAGTGAGCAACTTAGTCGGATCCACCGGAGGCTTCTCGCCGTATTCTGAAGGCGGCGACGCGTCTGATTGATCGTATTCGCCTCCTCCCTTGCCGTGAACGGTTGCACCCATCTGGGTCCCACAATGATCGCTCTTCCCGCGATGTGAACGGCCGTCTCGGCCGCTGTTCCTAGGTTCGGACGTGTAGAAGCATATATTCTGGCCGTGTCTCCGGCTATGGCGAAATCCAAGCGTATCGTCGAAATGCGCGGCGGCTGAGCATGGGGCTACCCCGCAGCACCTGCCTGACAAGTACTTGAGCGATGGGATTCGTCTCGAATTGACGGAGACGGAGACGGCGGTGGATGGGAAGGCGGATGTAGGGAAATTGTTGAGGAATTTGTAGGGTTTGTGGGCGTGAAGGATAGTGAATTTGGTGAGTTTGAGGGCGCCTGGCATGGTGAGAAGGGTATAAAGGTTCGATTTTGTGGGCACAAAAAGAAAGGCTCATATTAGCGAACGAGGGAGGCTTATGTTAGCGGAGCTGGTTAGGCCTGGAATTGAGATGGGGACGGACAATAAATTGAGTTTTGATCCACAAATTATTGAATATTTCAAAATTACCCTACATTTTTGGGTCCTATAAAATGAAAATCACATAATTCTTTTAAGTTTTGAGCCATTTTCAACTAGAAAAATGAACATTTTGCAACATTCTTCACCTTTTTATTATATGAACTTCAATTCAAGATTTTTAAAATAAGTCCACAAAACCTCCTTAAATATTTCATAAAATTTCCCAATCAAGTGCATAAAATATTTTGAAATCCAAATCCACCTCTCATTTTTTTTTTCTTTTATTTCTCTTTTAAAAAAGAGAGATCAATACTGGTTCCCTAATTTCCTTCGAGTGACTAAGACTCGAAACATGGTATACGCCGACCCAAGATATGCGCCACTACGCTAACCCCTCTTCGTCCACCTCTCATTATTTTGAAATATGGAAATTGCAATATAATACTATGAAATTTGCCTTTGTAACTTAAATTGCCAAGAAAAAAACATGTGAATTCCTCTGACAGCCACCCCACCCTCAAATTAATTGACTCCCCTTCTCTCACCTCTCAATTTCTGCTTATTTATTACAGTTTCTATTTGAGCAAAGGAGGCTTTGTAATGAAAGTTACGAAGTGGTGAAGAAGATGAAGGCAAAAGTACCAGCGGCTCCACTTCATGCTCTCGATCACAAAAGGTTCTAGCTTTAAAAGCAATTTACTTTCTATCTTGAGTTGGGTTTTCTATTATATTGTTTAAATATCTTGTTAGTTCTTGCAAAGATTTGATTTTTGGACCGTCAAATGTTAGTGGTGAGTCTGGTGACCTCAAAACTTCAGTTTAGTTGTTCAGCATTTTGAAGCGCTGGTTTGGAGTGTGTAGCTGCTGTTCTTAATTTGATCTTTGTTTTTTTGGTAGTCTTCCTTTTCTTTTAATTTTTTTTCTTTCTTTGCCTTTTTGACATTTTCCTTTGGGTCTGCCGACATTTATAAAAGAAGTCAATTTGATGGTTTTCTTGTTGGAATTGGACATTTGTCTTTCGTATGAAGATTTGTCTGAAAATTGCAACTTTTTTAGTTTTCACATAATGATGTCTTTGAGTCTACGAATGTGATATTTGGTTAACATCATTCGACTAGGTAAGGGTAGCTCTTTTCTTTTTCATCAAAATGAAAACTTGAGGTGTTTTAGTGTTTATATTGAGCTTGCTGCAAATTTTTAAAGCTATTTGAAGACCCGTGGCATACAGAAATATGAGGTGTTTACAATATGATAATAGATATCGTTTCTACTATGTCGATTTTTTTTTTTTTTTTTATCCATGTTCTGTTTATACCTGTGGATTATTGCATATAGCACTGTGAGAAGTGGAGATATCTAATGTGTTTAGATCGTCTTTAAGTTTCTGTTTGTTGTAAATAGAAGATTCTGTTGAGGAACTATGGATACACATTGTCTGGAAAAAAGACTCGTCTTTATCCTGTTTTCCTCCAATTCATATATTTCCTCCATTTTTGTCTATCTGCCTTTAGAGTAAGTAAATCGTGAAGGAAAGTTTGCTATGATTTAGTTGTATTCTCGATCTTGCACGAGCAGGGATGCCTATGGGTTTGCAGTGAGACCTCAGCATTTACAAAGATACCGGGAATATGCAAATATCTACAAGGTTTCATTTTTCCTATGTTTTCAAATTCTATTTGTTCTTATTTTTCCGATTTCCGCTTCATTTTACACCATTTTGTTATCACACATCTCACACGATGTGCTTTCAGGAAGAAGAGGAAGAGAGATCAGATAGATGGAAAGACTTTCTTGATAGGCAATCAGAGACGATTCGATTGGACACCAATGATTTATCGGCAACCAATATAAAGGCTGAAGATAGTTCCAAGAATGTTATCAGTGAAAAATACAAAGAGAAGCAAAAATGGACTGAAATAAGACTATCTCTTCGTGTCATAGAGGATTGGATGAGCTCTCGGGTGAAAAATGAGGTCAGTTTGATTAGCAGAGATGAGGCTCTTGATAAGGGGACATGCAAAGAGGACTCTGAGGAAGAATTCCATGATTTGGATATAACGGAATTGGATTCTGGTCAAGAAAGGACTTCACCAGACTGTATTTCTGACGGTTTTACCCTTTCAGAATCTCGACCTTCTTGGGAAGAGGAACTCAAATGTCTTGTTCAAGGAGGGGTCCCGATGGCACTAAGGGGGGAGGTGAAAAAAAATGTCTTTGATGGCTCATTAACTTTTTTTTTTTTTCTTTATTATTATTATTAAGATTATGATAATGTGTCCCTATGTAGGGTTGCTGGTGAAATTCTTTTCAAAATCATTTCGGAAGTCCGTAATATGATCTGTAGTTTCAGTAGAAAAAGAATTCGGATAGCTATCGTCCTTATAATTAAAACCACACGTATACTTTTTTCACTTCCTCTTATTATTCAAATCATCAGTCACATTATTAGTATTTTAGTAATACTACCATTATACTAACTTCATGATGATCCGATTCATATCTTTCTTATTTTCTCAAACAGATGTGGCAAGCCTTTGTTGGTGTTAGAACTCGTCGGATAGAGAAATACTATGACAATTTACTTGATCCGAGTTTTAGTGTAGAAGTTATGAAAAATGGGCTAGAGGAAAAGAATCACTATTCGAATTTAGAGAGGGTGGGTGTACCTGAAAAATGGAAAGGCCAGATTGAGAAGGTTATTATTTGTTCTTACTTTTCTTGTGAAGTCCTATCAATGCTGCTTATAAATTGCTTAAATATAACTGTAACTAGAAATACAACTATATATTAACGCAGGACTTGCCTCGAACTTTTCCCGGTCATCCTGCTCTAGATGAGGGTGGTCGAAATGCTTTAAGGCGTCTACTTACAGCATATGCCCGTCATAATCCCTCTGTTGGCTATTGTCAGGTATTATTAATCACCAAAAGTAAATAGAAAGAACTCAGGAAATTTCATAACTAGAATAAGAACCCGACTTTTTATTCTACCTTAAGTTAAGAGGCTAAGTTTTAGTACTTTTGCGAATGTAAGAGGCGTTTTTGAGATGCTTTTCACTTATAAGTGGAAAATACAAGGCACAATCAATCTTCATTTCTTTATTACCAACCTCTTTGCTTTTTTTGTGTGCGTGTGTAAAATTATCCTTTTTGTTAATATTGGGTCCTCTGAGTTGGCTGCTTTACCAGGAGACTTTTCTTGGCATGATCAGTTTGTAATTATGATTAGGCTCGTCAATATTTTTAATCTGTTGGTATTCAGTTCTTCTTAACACTTTAGGAATTGTAAAAATATTTTACCCCAAGAGCCAAGTGTTCTCTTGATTCTTTTACTTAAAACATTTACTCATGAAAGTTTGTATCAACAATTGAGGCTGCTTTGGTCAATCTTGCCAGTTTCTCTTGTCTGTTGTATGTTCAAAATGTGTTTTCTTATTCGACTTAACCTGGATCAAGATTCTGAAGGACCTCCTGGTTGGGTTATCATTAGTCTCTTTATTGACTTTTGATTGATCGCCATATTTCATGATCTCATGTTGTCTAGAAGCATTTTTATAGTTTCCTTACATATGTATATGTATTCATTTGTTCATTAACAACTAGAGACCGATAGTGCATTGTTTTCCAAAAGTCATGCTGTTATATATCTCAATGTAATTCTCCAACTGTTGTGCTATATACCCAATGGCCATGCAGGCCATGAATTTCTTTGCCGGCTTGTTATTACTCTTGATGCCAGAGGAAAATGCATTTTGGTGGGTTAAAGCTTAAAACATCTTTGTTCAATAATTTATTATGATTATTGTTGTTGTAGCAACTTTAGTAGACTAATCTCCATTCTGCAAAATGGCTTAAATTTCAGGACCTTAACGGGTTTACTAGATGACTACTTCGAAGGCTATTATTCAGAAGAAATGATTGAGTCTCAGGTATTTATTTATTGCCTTCTGCCAAGTTTAGAAATTAACAACAGAGTTGCTCCACCGATTTATTTTGTCTCAAAAGCTATAAATCATTGTGGCAGGTCGATCAGCTTGTTCTCGAGGAGTTAATGCACGAAAAATTCCCCAAAATTGGTTTGTTTTTTATATATATTTTATGTCCTTCACTTAAATGGACTTCCACTGACTATGTTTTCCTCGTCTCGTTAATTATGTAACACAGCAAATCATCTGGAATACCTGGGAGTACAGGTGGCATGGGTGGCTGCCCCATGGTTCCTCACAATATTTATAAATATGCTTCCTTGGGAAAGTGGTGAGCAATTTTTTTTTTTTTGTTCTTTTGAAAAACCATTTAATAATTTATATATTGTTTTGTTGCATGTCGATACTAAACTCTATAAGACCTGATTTGCTTTTAATCTGTCTTACAGTTCTTAGAGTCTGGGATGTTCTTCTCTTTGAAGGGAATCGTGTAATGCTTTTCCGGACTGCACTTGCTTTAATGGAGTTATATGGTAATGATAGGAATATTCTTCTAAAAATCCGCTTCATTTGCGATTTGGACGAGACTTATGTTTGTTCAGTTTCGTGCAGGGCCTGCATTGGTTACAACAAAAGATGCTGGAGATGCTGTCACACTGCTTCAATCATTAACAGGCTCGACTTTCGATAGCAGCCAGCTCGTCTTGACAGCTTGCATGGGTTTCCAGAATATTCACGAGAAAAGATTACGCGAACTGAGAAGTAAACATCGATTAGCAGTCTTTGCTGCTCTCGAAGAAAGGTCAAAGGGACTTAAACATTTGGATATGAGCTTGAATGGTGATCCTGCAAAAGATCTTCACGAGCAGGTAGCATAGTTATCTTCTTCTTTTTCACAATTATTTACTTCTTATTTTGTTGGAAATTGGTTTCGTTCAGGCGGTGTGGCTAAAGGTTGAGGTATGCAAGCTGCTCGAGGAAAAACAATCTGCTGAGCTCAGGTGAACACAACTTTGTGTTTATTTTAATTACGGACTGCTGTGTATGTTAGTCGATAAGTAAAGGTTACCATTTGATGATATCAGTGAACATATATGAAATTTTGTTTGGAAAAGAATTAAGGGGATTAAGGAAATATAAATAGCCTCCATGTAGATAACCATTGCCATCCATTGCAGAAATTATGTGCTATGTGTTAGTTCAAAGCTGTTTGCTGATAAAGATGAGATATTCATAATTTCATATTCATGACCTGAAAGAAAAATATTTATTCAAAAAATAAGTTATAATTCCACTACTCATTTTTTGCTGAAATATTAATGTTTATTTGTATTCATCCTTTATCTGTAATTTCCTGAAATGTTTTGTGTGTTATAATCTATAATTATCTCTTTAACTTTTATTTGCTACTTACAGAGCAGAGGAGCTCGAAACAGCATTAATGGAGATGGTCGAGCATGATAATCGCAAGCAACTCAGTGCACGGGTAATTTAAGAGTCGAACGAATATCTTTGTCGCTGTTAAATTTTTTTTCCTTTATAAAATTTTCAACCTAATCGAAAAGTTAATATGCTGTTGGCTAAAGGTTGGGCAATTAGAACGAGAGGTCTCTGAACTTCGACAAGCACTTCTATGCAAGCATGAGCAAGAGAATGCAATGCTTATGGTAAAAAAAATATTGCCTTCAAATTCTTTTTTTTTTTTTTCAATTTTCCACTTATGATCTTTGTCTTTGGGCACTGTAATTTTTGGCACTACTGTTTTTACTTTTACAGATGTTAATGAGGGCCGAACAAGAACAGAAGGCAACCGAGGATGCTCGCCTATCTGCCGAGCAAGATGCTGCTGCCCAGAAATACGCAGCTCAAGTATTTCAGGTTTTGTTTTTTCATTTCCTCTTATGCTCGCCCAATAATAAGCGACATGTAAAAATTTTATTTCCTTAAAAGATTTATAAGATTATATATATATATATATATATATATCAGCTACTGGTTTACTCTTTAGTGTTCGGCCCTTCCTAAACCGAATACCTGGCTATTCAAGGTGTAACTATATGGGAATTCGTCCTTTTAAAATGAAGTGGGTAGAAGAGATTTTTTTGGTTTAAATTTTATGATATGTCTTTCTTTGTAATTATAATTTTTTTCTTGGGTTACGTGCTATATTTTGCTAGGTAAAGTGTGAAAAAGAAAATGCTGCGCTAGTCGAGATGGAAAACCGGGCAGTTATGGCTGAGTCGATGCTGGAAGCTACTTTGCAGTATCAGTCGGTACAATACAAAGCGCTTCATTCTCCCCGGTAATACTATTGTTTGTTTGAAATATATTTATAGGCTTAATTTTTTCCCCACTTCTCCTTTTCCTTTTTCTAAAATACCCCAATAATTGCAAAATTTCAAATTTCACCAATAAGAATTATCATAATATCCTCAAAATATAAAATCCATACTATTTTAAAGAAAAATCGTTGCAAGAAATTTACAGAATTAAAATGCTCGAATTCACTTCCAAAAAATGCAGATTTTACTATTTTACTGATTCACTTCCAAAAAAATGCTAGAAATATATACATTTCAGAAAGGTGGCTAGTTTTTGTGATTTTTACTGACTATATTTTGCATGATTTCCATTTTCACGAATCCCGTTTGCTCATCACTCATTTGCTCGTAACAGAGGAATCGATATTTCCTCCAGTACAGAAAGAGGGGCCAAATGACGATTTACTGATAAAGATAATGCCGATTTCGTCATTTTCTTCTCAAAGAAGAAGAAATATGTGAATGCAGCAAGGAAATCTGACAGAGCCTAAATGATGGGGAATCTCTGGAAGGGGGTAGTTTCTGCTTCAGGAGCTTCGCACAGTTGTTATGATCGATTCTCGTTTAGTTCATTATTAAGAGTAATTGAAAACTCATCATTTGTTTGTTTGTTTGTTTTTCGAGCTATTATTAATAGCTCGGAGAGAGAAGTATTAGAAGAGATACATATCAGGTTTAGACGAATTCGTGACAAGAAAAAAAAATAAATAAATAAAAAGGAAAAACTGTAATCCATGACTTTGTACTGCAACATCTGTGTAAAGTGTGATAGAACATTAGAATATTTATCTGTTTACAAGCTGTCCACTCTTTTTCTATCATCTTTCTTACCTCTTTGAAATGTAATACATTTGACTGTAAAAACATATACTTAACATTTCAAAATGATGATTGCCTTGTAACATTTAATCAGCTTAAACCAATTTTATTTATTTAAATTTGAAAAGTGATGGCAGTTAGGTAAAATTCTATCAACCTTAACAGGTTTCTGCCCTTGTGAAAAATTGCAACAGAAAGATGAAACAATCTCCACTAAACAACATATCTGTTAACATAAAAGTTGAGCATCTGAATATAAATTACAAAATATGTCTTCAACAGACCATTAAATCATCACTTACCAAAGATTATTAGAAATGATTCAAAAAAGAAAAAAGAAAAAAAAAGAAAAAAATAGGTACTAAAATCACATTACAATGTCTTCTTAAACAACCCATTCTGTATGAACAAAACTCTACATGCAGAAGCCCCTCATTTGAACTCTCGTGTGTCGAAAGGCTATAAGGATACATAAGCAAGAACGAATGATAACAACGAAGAATAGAAGATAACTCTAAAACGACCTACGACGCACAAAACATTCACAAAGAATTAACACGACCGAACTCTTTTTTTGTTTTTTTTTTCCTTTGCATTTTTCTATTTTCACTTTTAAACAAATGGAGCAAGAAAAACTAAGACAATTCTTCACGACCGTTGCTAAGCTCATGGTGTCCCTTTAAGACAAGACCAGAAAACATCCTTAAAATGCACTCACGTGTACTCGTCCAAAGATTCGTTTTTTCTTTATTTTTCATTACCCCTTTTTTTTTCTCTTCTCCCTTTTCTGTTGCTAAGGTTACCTCAGCTCCCACCGCATTCTTGGAGTGGACGGGCCCGAACTGGGCTTTTGGGCTGGCTGTTGGGCCTCCGGGTCGTATTTCTGAGAAGCAAGATAAGTGAGGGCCGTGACCACATCTGCAATTAGAGGCCGCATATTGGGCTGTTCTTGCACGCACATTGCAGCCACAGCAAGCGCTTGATAGAGTCCACGAGACGGGTATTGGCCTTGGAGCATAGGGTCTGCCATTTGAGAAAACTTTCGGCGGTCTTTGAACAATGGTCGGGCCTGCAGCAAATAAGGCAGCACTAAAAGGTGATATTTTTGCCAATATTTTTTTTTTTTTTTTTGAGTAAACCGTACATTTTTGCACGGTCTCGTACAAAAATAGAAACGAGACTGGAGTCTGGAGCATAAATTTGAGGATGTTTTACATTTCTTTTTCATTTTTTATTTATAGTTAATTTCTTTTATTAAAAAAAAATATATACTTTTAGAATCTTAAATTGATAATTCAAATACTAGTTTGGGTCAAAAATCGATTGATTTCGTCATTCAAAGCCCGAATTGGTAGTTGACACGTATTTCGAGCCTCAGACTGAGAGAAAGTAAAGTCTTAAATTGATAGAATTTAACTTTCATGCCTCGAGTTGATAGTTAACCAATCTTTCGAAACTAAAACTGATAGAAAATGCCGGCATCTTCCATGACGAAAGCTTTGCATATAATGAATACACCATAAGAATAATTCAACAAAGGAAAAATATAATCTACAATAACAATGAAAACAAAAAAGAACGAAAGAGAAAAATTAATCTTACCCATGCAACGAGATTGTGCTCCCCAGCAGCTCTTGAATTATCAATAGCCTTTCTGCCAGTGATAATCTCCAAAAGGACAACTCCAAAACTATAAACGTCCGATTTCAATGTGAGCTGGCCTGTCATTGCATATTCAGGTGCACAATATCCATAAGTCCCCATCACTCGAGTAGACACGTGTGTCTTATCACCAACAGGACCCAATTTGGCCAAACCAAAATCCGAAAGCTTTGGATGGTACCCCTCGTCTAATAAAATGTTGGAGCATTTTAAATCCCGATAAATAACTGGCGGGTTTGCCTTATCATGCAAATACTCTAGTCCCTTTGCTGCCCCTGCAGCTATTTTCATCCTCGTGTTCCAGTCGAGCCTCTTTTTGTCAGAGGGAAGGTCTGGAAAGTGCAAGAACATGCTATCAAACATTATCTTTTTTTTTTTCGATGATCAATACATAAAAAGTGTCTAGTATACGGGTCCTGGTCGAATTTTTGCATAGTAAAAGCAGAAGAACATTAAATTTTATAGACTTGATTTAATTAATAGCCTCATAACATAAAAAATTCCAGTATATTCCTATTTGGTGATAATGTGTTAAATTGATTGTTAATTTACAAGATAATACATGTACAGTGATATATATAAATGTCATCCATTAAATAAATCGTCTGAAAAAAGTGTGCACTTATATTTACTCTGAAGAGGTTCTTTAAACATGACGCATTTGTCACGTGCTTCTTGCTAAAATGTGTCGCCTTGTATTAAAAAATATATTGAAGTTTGAACAACGAAATACTTCTGTACAATTAAATAAGATACATGGAACAGAATGGTACATTGAATAACATTTACATATAACATGAAAACAAACAATGTATGCATTATGCAAATAATTATTATAGATGATGGATAAATTAATAAGTTACTAAAATAATCTACAAATAGTACGATACCGTGCAAATGGTCTTCCAAAGATCCTAATGGCATGTATTCATACACCAAAAGTCTCTGATCTCCATCAGCACAATAGCCGATCAAGTTGACCAAGTTCGGGTGGTGAAGCAAACTTAACATTAAAACTTCAACTAAAAATTCCCGGTTCCCTTGCAAACCATTTCGATCGAGCTGCTTTATAGCCACAACCTATAGAAAAATCAGATAATAGGATGTATGAAAATTTTAGTTGCTAAGATGTATCCTTATTCGGAAGTAAAACATTCAAATACATGAAATATGGATTATTCAAGTCTTGAATGAGAAACAAAAGCACTGCAACATTTCCCTTAATCACTATTTCGATACAAGATTTGACCTTCAGCATCAAATTATACGACAGCTGTCATAGAAAGAAAAGAAGCTCTTTCAACAAACTTGTCAGTCTTGTTTGTTCTTATATATGAAAATGTAAAGAAAGCTTCACCCGTTGTAATTAACCAATATTCACTTCAGGACAGAAAATAAAAAACTTGCTATGCATTTTTCGAGAAGACCAGTTCAGAACTTCCTTTCTCAACAAAAATCAATATTACCAATCTCGCTTTTGTTTCTTCAGACAATGAGCTCAAATTGACATTCGTGTTTTAAAAATCGTAATATAACAAACCTGGTTAGTGGTCTCTAGTCGTCCTTTATACACTCTTCCGAATCCACCTTCTCCCAGAAGACATTCTGCCCTAAAATTCTTAGTAGCCATAGCCAATTCGCGAAAGGTAAATGTGTGTGCGGCAATGTGCCTCGATCCTCCATCTTTTGAAGCTTCCTTCTGTAAGTCAAACGAAGGATTTGCCTTCAGCTTTTCTGCCATGACGAGGTAAGGCATATCAATATTACCAAACTGAAATATATAAACTCACATATTTGCATTATCAAGAAAAAAATTGCAACACATAAAAGAGAGAAAGTGGACTAGCTATATTTTAATGTCGAGACTTCGATTGAACTTTTAGTCCAACTCTTCAAGCGGACACTAAGTAACTTAGAGGATAAACGGCATCTACCATCAACGAAATGCCGAAAGCATTAGCAAGAAGTTACCTAAAAATCTTCCATCTTTGCAGGGAAAGGTGAAAACTTTGTGACAAGCATAATCTGAAAAGCTCAAAATTCACTCAAACCTAGTTCGAAGTAGAACATAATGCCACACAAGTACAAATATAAATACAAGTTCTATCCATATCCATACATTATTAGTCATAACACATATCCAAACAGACACATGCATGAAGCATTAGCACCACATTAACTGGGATAAAGTAAATTAACACACACCATATTAATCCAAAATTAGATGGAAACAGCCCATTAACCTCCTAAATTAGCTAAAGAAAATGCAGAAAAACCACAGCTTGTCTTAAGAAAATATGTATACACACACACATTTAAACATACAAAATGATAAATAAGGGTCAGAGCACAGAAAAGCTAAAATCTTAAGAGCCCACATTATTACTCCCAAAAATATTCCTTCTAAACAAAAATAATTAATCTCGCAAATACCTATATTTGACGGGATCTGATCATCACACTTGTTGTCCTGACCCTTGTTTGCTTTCTTCCTCGATTTTCCAGAACATAGAAACCAACCCATGTCTGTACTCTCTCTCTGAATCACTCAGTGTGTGAATATTAAGTAGTGAAAAATAAAAAAGGAGTGACCTTTCGGAGAAAGAGAGAGGGTTTGAAAAGAGAGGATTGTCCAATTACAGCAGCCCAATTTCAGACAGAGGAGAGAGAGAGAGAGAGAGAGAGAGAGGGGGGGAGAAGAGAGAGAAAGGGAGCTGACCCTTTTTTGGGCTCGTTTGGTGTACACCTTTTTGAGTTTTTAACTGTGGGTCAAATTTGCATTTGGTGACCCCTTGTTTGCTGGTATATTCTTGAACTGACCCCAACATTTTCCATAATGACAAATTTTGACACCTCAATAATTGGAATTGGGGGTGCTTTTGCTTTAGCAGCCATTAGGGTATATTTTATTTTTGGTTTTTAACATTTTTTTTTTTAATTTATCATGAAATTATTAAGACACTAGTCTAGGACCTCTAGGTTACAAATGTTTGATCAATTGGCCTAGGGCTAAAATTTTATGTTTTGAATTTGAATTTTGAGTATGAGATAAGTTTTTTTTTTTTTTTTTCATTTTCACGATACATTCACTTTCCAGTCTAATCAGTATCTACACTTTTTATTTTCAAATGTTAGTTATTAAGACATCAGATTCTTCAACTCTATTTTTTAGGACTTCATTTTCCTATAATTAAAATCAATAATGTTGATGTTAGGTTGTTTAACAATTAGCTAATTACGTTTTAAAAATAAAGTAAATAAAATTATGACATTTTATAATGTACGATTGTCTAACTATTAAGTTGTATAATAATCATAATAATAGTTTGTATAATTGTATACTTTAATCAAATAAAATGTTTTTTTTTTGTAGTTAGACCTCATAATACTTAGGGCTTGATTGTTTATGAAATAATTTGTTCAAATTGAGTTATTTTGGTTAACTATAGTTAATTTTAAAAAAGGTGGTATGGTTAATTGTAGTGGAATTTTAATAATGTATTAAAATAATATTTAAAATAAAATAATTAAAATTGATTTGATGTGAAAGTAAGAGATAAATGATTGGAAATGATAGATAGTTAAAATTATGTGAGTGGATGAATAGTGAATTAAAGTTGATGTGATGTGTAAGAATGATTGGTTTGTATTATTTAATTATATGAATAATATTAAAGATAGTGGAGGTGAGTTAAAGTTGAGTTAGATTTTGAGTTGAAATAAAAGTGAGTAATTTATTTTGTAAACAATCACCCCCTTAATCATTCATTATACTTTGAGCCTACTTCTCGAGCTTATTTCTATGCTTAGTCCCTACTACAATATACTTCACACCCAGCGACCTTTCTAATTTTGTTTAATTCTCAGCTTGAATTCTTACATCTACAGACTACAGCTCACGACACTTGCCTAACTTACAACTCGAACTCACATTTATAATGCACGAGTTATCAACATAAACCGAATATCATATGGTATTGTCACACCAATATTCATGTGTGCTATTTTAATAAACAATTAGAATATGGAATATCGACTTATGCCATTGAATATCAGACATATAAAATGATAGAGGGTATTAAATTAAATTTATAGTTATTAGAGTACCATATTTCAAGAAAAGAGAAAAGTAAATATAAGATAGTAATGGGGCACAAGGTCGCTGACCAACAAAACAAAGGGGCGTAACATCAAATTCACAATCTTAAGAGGGCAAAAGACAAATTCACCCAGTTAGTGTTAAATGCCACAAGGCAGATTTGTCTTCTTGTTCCAGCACGGAAGTGACATCGACATTGGATGGGCCCATACGACTTAAATTAATTTCGAATAATTGTGGTGAGACCTGGCCCGGCCCGGCCCAACCCAGCCCGACCCAACTTGATATTCTAGTATCGGTCCGAATAAGGACATATTTGTACTCTATACTTGTCAGTATACGGATCTCAAGCCCAACTTGCTCATCGTAGTCACTACAAGAGTTGTTAAACAAAATGAGCATTTCGTGAACTTGGTTCGATAAAACTCCAATCGGCTTGACTCGTTTATAACTTGATAGTATACGGATCTCAAGCCCAACTTGCTCGTCGTAGACTACAAGAGTTGTTAAACGAAACGAGCATTTTGTGAGTTTGACTCATTAAAACTCGAGTTCGACTCTAAACGAGCCGAACTCAAGCTCACTTAAAGCTTGTTTCGTTACTTGATAAGGCTCGTCAAGGTTTTAGAACATAATTTTCATATAATTTTTTATAGTTCGGTTTGTTAAAATTCGAACTCCGCTCGTTAATATGATAAACGAGCCGAGCTCGAGCTCAATATTTGACTCGTTTGCTTAACGACTCGAGACAAGCTCGGCTGATTAAGGGCTGAGCTCAAGTTCAGCTCAACTCGTCTATAGTCAGGCACTATGACGCGGTGTATTCGTCTGAGATTTGAGTGAGATTTAATATATTATATAATGGCTAAAGCATCACTATAACCATGGGTCGGATCCTCTTGCCTCGGGTCCAACAAAAAAAAAATGTACGGTAACCCACCTATTAGGCAAATCGGTCGGATCCTCTTGTCTCGGGTCCAACCAAACACGATGGACCAATGATTTAGGCCGAAATAACCTTTTTGAGCCCGTAAAACTTAAAGCTAATCGAACAGTAAAATTGGCCCACCCGAACAAAGCATTGAGAGGAGTGAAAAATGGAGGCAGTATATCATTGATGTTTTTTTAACCCATGATTTATGCACTAAAAATATTCTTATAAATTACTTATAAGTATTCTAAACTACTTATATTGTACGATTTATACAACATTCACACTCTTGTTATAAATTATATTGTAGGACTTGACTTTTCGTTATTGTTTCACAATAAAATCTGGATTTAGAACGTTTCATTTGAAGGTTTCAATTTTATGTTATTCTCAATTAAAGACTTAATTTTACATTATAACTCAATTTAAAACACCAACTAACGTTATATGTTTACATTACTAAAATACCATTATATTATAATTTATATTTTAAATAACTATAAGTATTTGTACTAAAATTACTTTAATGTTAAAATTACTTCATTTAAAGCTAAATTAATTTTGCTTAAATGTATCAAAAATTAAAGTTGTACTTAAAGCTAGCCGAGATTTGTTCAGTAGTAACGAAAATTTTTAGAAAAATTAACTCATTTAAGCTCTTCATTAAGTTTAGCTTAATGTAACGAAAAATTAATTCACCAACTAGCTTTTGTTTAGTATTTATTTTCAAAACTGTGATAACATTAAAAACCTAAACTGTTTAGAAAAATATCTTTTTAAAAAAAAAAAATATAGAAAATATATTATTTTGAATAAAGTTTATCTCTTTAAAAAATTTAAGAATATATAAATTTAATAACTATAATAAATGTATTAAATGTATTTGTAAAACTAGCTTCATAAGAAAATTAATTCAAATAAGTTACATTTGTGAAAAAATAATTTAGCTTAAATGAATTAATTTTATTACTAAATTAATTTTACTAAAGTCATTTATAATTATTAAAGATAATTGTATTTTGGTTTACATGTTTATGTTAAAACATAGTTAGTTCGTGTCGTAAATTAAAAACTGGAATATAAAATTAACATTTAAATAAACTAAAATTGAAGACATTAAATTAAAAAATTGAAAATTCGGATCCTATTGAACACAATAACAAAAAGTCAAATACTACAGTAGAATTTCCCATAATATTAATAAACAATATGAAATATAAATTATTGTGACACAATAAGATTATATTACTATTTCTATTTAAATTCCATATAATTGTTTTCTACTTTATACATGTAGATATAATTAATCATAGTTCATATAATCAATGTGAACATCAAATAAAAAATCGTAGAAATATTTTTAATTTAAAATGTTATATACAAATGTCAAAACACTAGAAACTAATTGTAAAAATTAGGTGTGTCATAGACTTATGTGTGTATATGAAATATCTCAATCATTACTCAACTCATACTTAAAATCTAATTCAATTTTAACTCAATCTCACTATCTTTAATATGATTAATATAATTAAAATAATATCAATCAATCATTCTTACACATCGCATCAGCTTTAATTTACTGTTTATCTATTCATATAATTTTAAATAAATATCACTTAATATTACATGTCTACTTATACGTCAAATCAATTTTTATTATTTTAATTAATTTACAAATCCTACTAATAATTAACCATACTAATTTTTTAAAATAAATTATGATTAACCAAAAACCTCATTTAAAAAAAAAATATTATATGAAGGCTCTTTGCATCTTTCTCCTTTATCAAAAAACCTAAATCCCCAATTTTAAACCTAATTTCAGTTGGTGCTACCGGAATCTGATTCTCCTCTCGCCTTTTCTTCTCGTCTAAAATCCCCACCGCCGTCCTGTCACAACCACCGGAAAAAATGGCCCCGATCGACCCACACTCCTTCACGGACTCCACCCACCCTCTCACCACCCACATTTCCCTCTCCTTCTACTTCGATTTCTCCTCCTCCACGATCCTCTCCTCCGCCGTCCTTTCTCTCTCCTCCCCTCACTCCGGCCCCCTCACCCTCGATTCCCGCTCGCTCGCCGTATCCGCCGTCTACGACCCCGCCACCATGGCCCCACTTCCCTTCACCTTCCACCCCGCCTCACCAGACGCCGTCCTCGGACAATCCCTCGTCGTCACACTCTCCAACCACTCCCAGCTGCTGATCGTGTTCAAGACCTCCCCATCTTCCTCCGCCCTGCAGTGGCTATCGCCGCCTCAGACTTTCAACAAGTCATTCCCCTTCGTCTACACCCAGTGCCAGTCCATCCACGCCAGGTCCATCTTCCCCTGCCAGGACACGCCGGCCGCCCGCATCAGGTATAGCGCAAGACTCAACATCCCTCGGTATTTGTCGGCTGTGATGTCTGCCAAACACATCGGCAGGCGGGACCCGCTCCCTGGCGAGTCCGGGGGCTCGTGCGATGACTCACTGTGGTGCGGTGAGGAGAGAGTTGTTGAGGAGTTTGAGATGGAGCAGCCCGTGCCTCCGTACCTTTTCGCGTTTGCTGTTGGGGAGTTGGGATTCAGGGAGGTTGGGCCCAGGACGAAGGTATACTCAGAAGCGGCCCCAGGTGTCTTGGATGCTGCTGCAAGAGAGTTTGCAGGGACGGAGGAGATGATCAAGGTGGGGGAGGGATTGTTTGGGCCGTACGAGTGGGAAAGGTTTGATTTGTTGGTTTTGCCGCCGAGTTTCCCGTATGGCGGAATGGAGAATCCGAGGATGGTGTTTTTGACGCCAACAGTGATTAAGGGGGACTCCACTGGTGCACAGGTCGTGGCCCATGAGCTAGCTCATAGCTGGACTGGAAACTTGATTACTAACAAGACAAATGATCACTTCTGGTTGAATGAGGTATGTTGGTTTGTTTGGTTATCGTTTTCTTTTTCCGTGAACAACAGGGCAGTTTCCTTTTTCTCTTATTGGGAAATAAAAATAGATATTGTGGATTTGATGGAATCGAATGATAACGGTAAGAAAAACAGTCGATATTACTTTAAGAATGTATTCTAAATGATTATGCACAAACCACAGGATTGTAACTTTCATTTTTACATTCAATATGGAAAGTATAATGATGGAAATTAGTAGTTACTGCTTCTAGGTAAAGCTGCCATTTGATCATTTCTGGATCTTTTGCTTTGTACGAGTTCGTTGACCAATTAGCCCATACATATGCATTTTCTTTGACAATCTGCGTGTCATGTGTATGATGAATGATGCATATATATTTACTTATGAGTTTTGGCTGGACAAGTGAAGGTAGTTATCCCTCTTTATTATTTTTCTTCCTTGGCATATCTCTTTCATTTACTATATGGATCTTTCTGCCAAGTTGTTTGATATTTTTTAAATCTTTTTACTTTTTTTTTGGGGGGGGATTGGATATGTTCGTATAGGGTTTTACAACATATGCTGAGAGGCGGATAGTAGAGGCTGTCCAAGGGAAACAGAGAGCTGCACTGAATATTGGAATCGGTTGGAGAGGACTTGTCGAGGCAGTTGAGAGGTTTAAGGATAACATGGAATTCACAAAACTAAAAACCAATCAGCAAGGAGTAGACCCAGATGATGTATACTCTGATGTGCCTTACGAAAAAGGCTTCCAGTTTTTGTGGCGCATTGAAAGACAAGTAAATTTCCATACTTGTATTTATTTTCTTTCCCATTTTTCTTTTCAGATTAACCTATTAGAGCTCAATTCATGTTCTTTTGTATGTATGACAGATTGGAAGGCCCGCGTTTGATGAATTCCTAAAAAAGTATATCGCCACGTTCAAATTCCAGTCGATCGACACAGATATGTTTCTCGATTTTTTAAAAGCAAATATTCCTGGAATAGAACAACATATTGACTTAAAACTATGGACTGAGGGTACCGGCTTGCCTCCGGATGCAATGGAGCCTGTCTCGGATATTTATACAAAGATTGTATCACTAGCAAATGAATTCAAGGTGGGCCGGATGCCGAACGAGGATGAAGTTGCTGACTGGGGAGGAATGGAGTGGGAGCTTTACTTGGAAAACTTGCCGAAATCTGTTGATGCTTCACAGGTACTTTTTTTTGGAATTATGAGCTCCTATACTTTTTCATTGTACTAAACTCTTCTGATCTTACTCTTGTCCTTGCTGAAAGACAATTACAAAGAGCACCCTTGAATCTGGCCTCTTATAAAGAGGAGATAATAAATTTAACTCAACCAAACCTTCCTCAATATTATCAATATAATCCGTCAATATTATCAATATAGTCTAATAATATCAATCAATCATCCTAACACATCACAACAACTTTATTTCATTATTCATCAACTCACATAATTTTAACTAATTCACTTCCAATCACCTCTCTCCTACTTATACATAAAATCAACTTTAACAATTATATCTTAAATATTATTTTAATAAAACCTCAAAAGTTCACTCAAAAGTAACCATTATCGGTTTCTTCACAGCAGGTATCAGCTCTGGATGCACGATACAGGCTTTCTGAATCAAAAGATTACGAGGTGAAGGTGGCATTTTTACAGCTGGCAATCTCATCCGGGTGCAGCAATTACTATAACGAGGTGGAGAAGACTCTCAAGGAAGTGGGGAGGATGAAATACCTTCGCCCCCTCTACCGAGCTCTGGTTTTAGGCCCTGGTAGAGAGGAGGAGAAGATATTCGCCAAAAGGGTTTTCTCGGAGGCTTGTGCTTGTTATCACCCGATAGCTCAAGGGGTCGTCGAGGCTATTCTTGCCAAACACATGTAGAAAGAAAAATGGCTTCTTTTTTTCTTTTTTTTTTGGTTTGTTTACTTTGTTGGCTTATAACCTAAATCATGTGATGCATTGTTGCCATTGTCTTTGTTTTTAGGATCTAAGCTAAAATTACGAAGTGATGTTTGTCTAATGTTTCATCCTGTTGGATATGTAACTCAGTTTACATTTATGTAATCTTTAATTTAACCTCGAAACGTCAAATAAATCTCGTGCTTAAAGTGATATTGTTCACATTTTCAGGGGAGTGTGAAAATGTAGCGCAACATTAGAGCAAGTTTTTTGCGCAACTCTGAAATGTTGCAAGTTTTTTGCAGAACTCTGTAATAGAGGTGTACTGTAGAGCAACACTGAACTATTGATGTTGGTCTCAGTTTGTTCAATCAGAGTGCCACTAAAAATAAATTATTTGGAAAAAATCACAATCATAGTAGTATAAGTAAAGAAGAAACTGATGTTTTTTAGTAGAATAATGAAACATTTTTTCGATTAGAGCATCCATAATGCTTTGGGTTTATTCACAAAAATATACATATCACATAAGAAATAGAGCTAGTCAAGAAAAATATGTACTTCAATCCAAGTGCAAGTGGACCGGGTCTCGCTTATGTGGCAGCAAGAAAAAGAGACCCGGTCTAGATTTGTACTCCAATGCAAGTGCAAGTAGACCCTAGTAGAGACCTAGTCTCTTTGCATTGGAGTTAAATTTGTTATTTTTTTTTATATTTTTGTCCATGTCTTCCAAGACTTAAGTCTATTAACTTGCCACATAAATACAATTAGAACCAAAGCATTATAGATGCTCTAAGAGCATCTGCATCGATGCGTTAATGTGCCGTTTAAACGAGTCCACCCTCCATTTAAACCAATGCAAGCGTTTATTTAATGAGAAAAAGTTATGGGGTCCACTAATTGTGTTAAGAGTATTGAACGCGCACTGAAGAGTTAAAAATAGAAAATTAATTTTCAAATCCCCCCACAAACATTAAAAAGTGGTGGGACCATGAAACCCCTCATTTTGTATTTAAATGAATGAACAAATATGGATGTGTGTTTAAATAAGGAGATGTTTAGTGGAAAGATGATGTGGATATGATGTGAATGAGAGAGAATATAAATTTTGATTGAATGAATGGATATGAATGTGGATGCGTAAGAGCACGAACATGAGTAAAATTAATGCTGATGTGCTAAAAAATTAGTAAAATAAATAATTGGAATTCTTATAATTCAAATTAAAAAATTGGAATATGAACTTTATTGGGCTCAATTAAGAAGTCGGCCTTAGGCCCATGGTTTGCTTTTCCGACAACCAATGAACAATAAATCAACTATATGGATCTCTCCTTGGGCTTCAGGGCCCAAACTTTATTTCGCAGAGACAAAAATACCCCTCAAATTACCAATTGATGAAAGCAGATATTTCGCAAAACTTTCACTGAGCTCAGCCTCGCTCGCAAAACCTCGAAGAACACAGGAAAAAAGAGTAGTACGCTAAAAGGTGAGCAATTTGTGTCAATTTATATTTTTTTTTTTTCGTGGATCTGATGGTTAATTTGTAATGGTTGATTTTCATTTTTAATTATATTATTTTTTTGGCGGTGTGATTTGGTGAAGTTTCTGACGATTTGGTTGAAATGGTTTGAGACTGTGTATGCTGTAATTGAGGGATGGTGAAAAAATTGGTTTTTGAATTCATTCTTTTTGTGGGTTTTCATGTTCGATTAGATTTTGGAATTCATCTGGGATTACTTTTCAGTTTTTCGGATTCTTGTTCGCAAATTGATATTTTTTTTTAATTTTTATTTTTTCTCAAATTGAAAAGAAAAAAAGTACATTGTGTATACGAGTATATGAATCCCCTTGTAGATGTAATGATAAACCGGTGGTAACTTGTTTTGATTTTTAGATGGCAAGTGCAGTGGATGCAGCTGGAGAACCAGTTCCTACCTCGTCTGTTTTAATGGCGGCATCCAAGCATATCGGGTCTCGATGCCGTGCTGAGAATGTGGCTTTTCTGATGTGCAAGAAAGACGATCCTAACCCCGAGAAGTGCCTCGACAAGGGTCGCCAAGTCACGCAATGTGTGTTCCACCTGTAAGTTAAAAATTGATACTTGTATGTGGCATAAAAGGATTGTCTTGTTATACTTGGTGTAGTTCAATAATCGACTGTCATATCATGGGATAAAGTTGTTATTGGACATTTTATTCCTATGGTAGCTGCTGAGAATCGAGGGATTTGATGTTTGTCTTCTATTTTTTTTTTGGCTTCTATAGTGAATGTGATAGCTGGATTTGAGATGGCTTCTGGTTTATTCTTACGGAAGGATGCAATGAATAGTAATATGGAATTCGTGTGTTTATGCCTTTGTATATTGTTCGGCTCCCTTTCTAGAGTGGCGAGGACATGGATATTTACATTTGATACTTTAATCTGCCTTTTTTTTTTCTTTCCTCGAAATATTATGTTCTTCTCATCGTCAAAATGTTAGCTGCATTTCGTTTTGTGAGTAGGATGAGAGTAGCAAAACATAGCTAAGAGAAATATTTTAAAGACTTTGAGAGTTACGGGTTCTGTTTCTGCAGCATTATGCAAAGGATAACTGAGAGGCATAGATATCCGTATGAAATTATTAAAATATTGTTTAAATTCCATATTATCAAAGCTTATACTTACTAGGCTTGACTTAATTGTAATATTTATGTATGTTAGAAGTCATTGGTGGTGCTATTGCCATGCCTAATGCCACTAATTATATAGCTTCTGATGTGAATCACACTAGCAAAATTCGGCAACTGTTGTGGTTATTTTTTTTTTGCTTGAAATGCAATTCAAATCCAATATCTGAACAAAATCAATTTAGTTTTGCATCCTAAACATCGGCTACCTAGAGTTTTAGTTATTTACCTCTAACCTTGATTCATGAGCTGTTATTTTTTTCCTTTCCTGAGAATAGAGAAATGTATTCTTATGTCTGATTGGTCAATGCTTCATCTATAATTTAAAAAAACGAGTGAAGTACTGCCCAATACTTGGTTATATGACTAAAGTTCAAAATGACTGCAGATGCTATCCTCCTTCCTGCTCTCTGTAAATTTTTCTAGTGTGAATAATAGTTTGCAATACAACGGTTTTCGTTTCTATCTCATATGCTAGTGATGGTGCTACAACAGTGGCTTCAAGATATGAGACTAAAATCTTCTTGTGAACTGTCTATAATGTGCACTGATTAAACTCCAAAATGATGATAACTATAGCCCAATTACACACACACACAAAAAAAAAAATAAAAAAATAAACACGATTATCTTTCAAAATTGCTAATGCTCTGTCCACCTTCTTTTTCATTTATCTTCCTTTTTTCTTCCCGAAAAATTGCACCTTTTGAAAGGGGAACTGTTGTAACTAATGCTGAATTGAAGGGGGTATTATCAGTTTCCGAAGAATGGTGGTAACAAAATATATATGCTAGCTGATTCTATACTTGCCGGTGTTTTTTGGTTTTGTAGGTTGAGAGATCTACACCAAGTGTGCAACAAAGAGCTCGACTCGTACTCAGGGTGCATGTATTACAACACCAATGAATTCGATCTTTGCCGCAAAGAGCAACAAGAGTTCGAGAAAGCATGCCCCCTTTGATTTGTCTTCGGACCATTTATGTTAAGATTCTCGGTTTTTGTTTGGTTGGTTCACCGTGTTCTTGACTTCTTGTATGGTGTAGAAAAGTGTTTGCGGGAGAATGACCCGACACCTCTCTGTATGTTCCAGATGAAAAGCAAATTTCTCAATAATTTCGTCAAAAATAGTTTGGATTTGTTTCGTATAATAAAGCTGCATGGATGT
>CACSLK010027773.1:16124229-16158897 GCA_902706635.1 Striga hermonthica
GCCAAGTCCATGCTCAGGTCGCAAAGTTTGGGTTCAGAGCTGACCTGTCACTCTGCAACAGCTTGCTCGATTCCTACTGCAAATCCCGGAGTCTCGATTCGGCTTTCGACTTCTTTATGGAGATGGGCCTGCGAGACACCATCACTTTCAACACGATGATCACAGGCTGCTCGAGAGAAGGTGCGATTGGCGAGGCAGTAAGATTCTTCTTGGGGATGCAGAATTATGGTTTTAGACCCACTAATTTCACCTTTGCCGCTCTTTTACGGGCGTGTGCCGATCTAAATGACACCGCCCTCGGGTTGCTGGTCCACGGGCTGGTCATCAAGGCCAACTTTGTCCACGACGTGTTTGTTTGCAACGCACTTCTTGATTTTTACTCCAAGCATGATTTCGTCGAGGATATGAGAAAATTGTTCAACCAGATGCCAGTGTTGGATGGTGTCTCGTACAACATTCTTATAACGAGTTATGCTAAAAACGCGCGGCTCGAGGAATCACTCTATCTATTCAAACAATTGCGGCTGGCCAATTTTAGCCGGAGGGACTTTCCCTTTTCGACCATGCTGAGTGTAGCTGCAAACACGCAGGATATCAAGATGGGAAGGCAGTTACACGCGCAGGCTCTCGTGACGAATGCAGATTCAGAAACCCAAGTGGGGAACGCGTTAGTCGACATGTACGGCAAATGCGGAAAGTTCGAGCAGGCCAATACTTTATTCAGGAGTTTGGCATACACGGGCACTATCCCCTGGACGGTCATGATTTCGGCCTACGTTCACCATGGCCTCAATGCCGAGGCCTTCAACTTGTTCAACGAGATGCGCAGAGCCGACATCCATGCGGACCAATCGACTTTCGCGAGCATATTGAACGCCTCGGCAAACTTGGCCTTGATTTCATTGGGAAAGCAGCTGCACACACGTCTGATAACCGCTCGATGCGAGTCCAACGTTTATTGCGCGAGTGCCCTCTTGGACATGTACGCGAAATGCGGATCGTTGAGGGACTCTGTTGCGATTTTCGAAAGCATGCCCGAGAGGAATAGCATCTCATGGAATGCGATGATCTCGGCGTACGCGAAGGATGGGGATGCCGAGGCCACTTTTCGCTTGTTCGAGGAGATGGCGAGTTCGGGCTTCAGGCCCGATCACGTCAGTTTCCTCTCAGTGTTAACCGCTTGCAGCCATAACGGACGAGTGGACGAGGCCCTTAGGTATTTCGACACGATGACTCGGACTCATGGGCTCGTCCCGCGAAGGGACCACTACGCGTCGCTAGTGGACGTGCTCTGCCGGAGGGGCCGATTTGCAGATGCCGAGGACTGGATGGGCCGGATGCCGTTCGAGCCCGACGAGATCATGTGGTCCTCGGTTTTGAACTCATGCAGGATCCACAAGAATCGGGAGTTTGCGAAAAGGGCGGCCCGCGAGCTTTTCGAGCTCGACGGGCTCAGGGATGCTGCAGCCTACGTCACGATGTCGAATATTTACGCGGAGGCTGGGGACTGGGATGACATGGCGAAGGTGAAGAAGGCCATGCGTGAGCGTGGGTTCCGCAAGGTGCCGGCCTACAGCTGGGTTGAGGTGGATCACGAGGTGCACGTGTTCTCAGTTAATGATCAGGCCCACCCGCTGAGTAAGGAGATTAGGATGAAGATAGATGAGCTGGCGGAGAGGATGGAAGCGGAAGGGTACCAGCCGGATGTGAGCTGTGCCTTACAGAAAGTGGATGACGTGGCAAAAGCTGAGTCGCTCAAGTACCATAGTGAGAGGTTGGCGATTGCTTTTGCTCTTATTAAGACAAAAGAGGGTTTGCCGATAGTGGTGATGAAGAATTTGAGGGCGTGCGTGGATTGCCATGCTGCTATTAAGGTGATCTCGAGGATTGTGGGTAGGGAGATTACGGTGAGGGATTCAAGTAGGTTTCATCGGTTTAAGGATGGGGTGTGTTCGTGTGGGGATTACTGGTGATGGTATGATGTGGAAATTTGTTTAGGAATTTGACTCTGCTTGAGTTGAATCGTGAAAGCTATTGTTAAGATAAGTTTGATTTTTTGCATGGCTTGTGCGAGACGGAGCTGGAATTCGTTTAGGGTATCGTGTTTCTTACGGCTATCCAGGTAATTTATTTAGCTTTATGACTAACAGGACATTGAATCTTTAGTTATGTAATATAATCTTTCTTCTTTTCGATTTTCGAAGTATGATTTTTTTTGTAACTTTTGATGGATATATATTGATAACAGAAATTTCCACTCGTGTGTTGTTGCCATTCAGGGTATTTGTGAAATTGCAGGAGATGACAGTCACGTAGGTATCGTTCAAATGACATTCAGATTTAGAACCCAGAAGTTTACTGCTGCGAACTATACATTTTTCCTCACATTTCTGTGGTGGTACATTAATTCTTTTACATAATTTAAGATTTTGCATCTTTTTGCCTGAACTATTCTCTGGGGAATTAATGAAGTTTTCTGGTGTAATTTCATCAGTAGTCATCTTAGACTTTTGAATAGTGAAGCTTTTTATCTGATTTATGGGATAATTAAAAATATCCCCAATAGGTTCGATTTTATCAAAAATTTACTAGGCGGATGTAATATTTTGAAGAATTTCGAGGGGGGTTTTGAAATATTTTTTCGCAGGCTGAGTCAGACTTGTGGTTATTTGATTCTTTTTTTATGTATTGATTCATACACAAGAAATTATTTTGTGAACATTGAAAATGGCCGACTTGTGAGTTTCAAGCTCGAAGCTTGAGTTTCCCAACAAACACGATTGGTTGATTTTCAAGGAGCTTTACAAGGAGTGCTATGAAAGGAACATGCTTTCACCTGCAACCAGTGTAATTCCTGTTCCCACCGTGCAGGAAGTGCTGGACATTAATAAAAACTATAATAAGCCTTATGTGAGGCCTGGTTCGTATATCCGTGTGAGGGATGATGAGGTGACTCCTGCTCTTGCTAGGACGAGCGCGATTTACGACATGGACTCTGATGACGAGGCGTGGCTGGCTGATTTTAACGACGAGCTTTGTGGGAGTGAGGAAGTAGTCGAGCTTGTTACGCCTGAGAGTTTTGAGTCGGTTATCGATGCTCTCGAGAAAGGCTTTCACCGCAATCCGGATATTAATTTGGACGAGTGAGTGGTGTGTGATTCTTGCATGCATTTGGAGAGAAAGGAAGTTGTTGAGGCCATCCATGGCTATTGGGTTAAAAAGCCGAAACAGAAAGTCAGAAACGAGCTGCTCTGGTGAAGATTTTCCAGGTAAATAAGGTTCTTATTAATGATGTTGTACTAGTTTGCTTTTCTTTTGGGTAAAATAAGATTTTCCAGGTAAATAAGAAGAAATTTCTGGTTGTTTATGGTTAGTATTATCTTGCGATGGGCTTTTCTAGCATGATTTGCTCTTGAAAGCCTCAGTTTCATATTTTGGCTTTCTGAGTGGAAATAATTTAGCCATCTGTTTATCTAAAACATCCTCCTAAAGTTAGAAATTGCAATTTTTCTCTACTGGCAGCTTTACCAGCCTGGAAGAATTCAAGTGAACACAAAATCAGTTTCGCGAAAGAAAAGATCAATCAAGCAACAGGCAAGTCAGATTGGGCGAGGCAAACAACGACTTACTTTTCCAGGTATTCATTCATTCATTCACTGATTTATTTATTTATTTATTTTGTGTATTAAGCATACCTTTGTATTTCTGTAGTTATGAGCAAATGATCTACTAATCAGTTGTGAATTTTTTTATTGATGAAGCTTGATTTTATTCACTCATAACATGCTTGCGATTGTTATTCACTCATAAAAGAATGTAATCACTCGGGATTGATTTTTGTATTTGATGTGATACAAACTGTTAATATACGGTGGTATACGATAGTCGGGGATCATCACAGTGAACCTGAATTGAAATTGTCAGCCTTGTGAAGTTCTCTTCGTATTAAATATTAATCATGAAGAGCCAGTTATCTTTGGAAGAAACTTATTCTCTAAAAATTTCACCTTTGCTTTAGTACATTAGTAGTAACTTGGCTAAACCTCAAGGATAAAAAATTAAAAATTATGTACTGTGCATACACCTTTTTCATTTTACGAAATTCATGACAATTTGGGCTTGTTACTCTTTTTACTTCATTTTAGAATGGCTGTTAAGTAAGCACAAATTCCATTTAACAGCAATTTGCAACCAAACAGAACACTTTAGAGCAACAGAACAGCGTACACAAGCTGCAAGAAGCCAAAGGTGCTGCAGGCAGGTTTGAGGGCCTGCCTATTCTAAAGCGTCGAAAGGCCCAATTGCTCATGGCCAATGCTGATAAAGCTTTTATGGCCCTTCGAATTGCAGAGGCAGCCCAAATTGCCACGAATCCAGAGATTTTAATTGATTATGCATATGCAAAAATAGTTAAAATTGGAATCTTTTATTCCAAATTTTTTACATGAATCTTTTTTCAAAATTATTTTTATAAAATTGCTAGTTTACTAATACATATATATCTATTCCTTCCAACAAACCTCATTTATTTTTCCAATATAAAATCAATAGCCAAGGTTTTTATAGTCTTGCCAGTTACTTCTATTATCAAGAGTTTGAGTTCAACTCAATTTGTTTATTGCTCTATATGTATACTAGCTAATTCTGTACTACTTTCGGTACGTTTGCTTCAATGCAATAATACTGTCAAAAACATTAAAAAAAAGCCATAAACCCTGATTGCATAATTTGGAAAATAATTGTCTATATACGCGAAAGGTCGGCAAATACTTAAGTGCACCCTGACACACCTAGCAAAGTGTGTCAGGAGCGCTTTAAAATGAACATGTTATGTTACAAAATGAACATGTGCAAATATGATTTTCACATGTTCATTTTATAACATAACATGTTCATTTTAAAGTGCGCTGACATACCTTGCTAGGTGTGCCAGGGTGCACGGTAGTAGCACTGCGAAATGTCCGCATGTAGTAATTTTGATGCTTCCTTTTAAATCAAGTCAACCCTCGTTTCTAAAAGTCTTGGCACAAAATCCAAGATTTCATTATTCCCCAACAATAACAGACAAATAGCATAAGGTTGTGGCTCCTAATGGTACATGTGAAAATGGAGTTGGCTAAGAATGAAATAATTTGGTGATACACAATTAAAGTCTGGGTAAAAGATCAAAGCTCTGTGGACAAAAATAAAGAGAATGGGATAATCTTTGGATATATCTCGTCCACTGAAATAATTATTTGCTCCAACTAGCCTTTTAGATTTTTGTATATGTAATGTGATAAATTATTATGAATGAAACCTAATATTTAAAAGAAGTTTGTTTGAACCTACTATTTTATTAAATCATTAATGTTCATGTACATGGAGCAAGCACAATAGTTGTAGCAACATTTCCTATCATTTAAATGAAAAATTATATGCAAAAAGCATCTAGATTGATTGCTTGCGCATGCATTGCAATATTCCATATGGAAGAAGCACAATATTCTAATACATTTACAAATCAACATCCATTGTCAAGAGAGCTAGCACAACAACTTCACTCTTATAGTAGAGTATTACACAACCACTTCCATTACATATTACATTACCAATTATACTTAAATCACCTATTTCAACCATTTCATCATCATAATACACCTCATTTGTCTTAACTATGTTCATTATAACTACAAATCACTCACTAATGACCCGATTGGTCGGGCGTGTGAGCATCCCTCGGCTCAATCTGGTTCATTTTGAACTGCGGCAGATTCGATCCATCATCCTCGTCATGGTAAATATAAGCCATCCCTCCATGCCTTGTCATGTCCATGCCCGCCATTTCATCCTCGCTCGAAACCCTAAGCAACTTTAGCTTGTGCAGTATCACGAAAAGCGGAGCCATAGTAGCTGTCACCCAACCCACAATCACCAGTATCTGCACGATTTGGGCCGCCAACAGTCTCCCCCCACCTCCCATGAACAATCCGTAGAACATGTCGGTCCTGTCCGGATAGACCTCCTTCACGTAACCCCTCGTGGCAAACAAACCCGTGAAAATCAACCCCCACGCGCCACACCCCCCGTGCAATTGGGCTGCCTCTAGCGGGTCGTCGTACCCAACCCTCTCGGCTAGCTTGTTGAGGCCCATTAGGACCCACGAGGCCACGAACCCGCATATGATGGCGGCCCACGGCTCGACCACCGAGCATCCAGAGGTGATGGCAGCAAACCCACCGAGCAGCCCGTTGCAGACGTCGATCACATTCCAATGCCCGACCATAATTCGCTTCCCAAACAGTGTGGTTAACGCGGCCGTGCTACCAGCCAATGTGGTCGTGACAGCTGTCCGGCCGACCGCGCTCCACTGGCCATAGTAGGGCCCACGTTTATCGTACGACTTCATTATGGTCAGGAAGGAGCCGGGATTAAACCCGTACCACCCGAACCACAACAAGAAGCTACCGAGAACCACTAGGGAGGCACTATGGCCGCGTAGAGCCACGGATCGGCCAGACCGGTCAAACCGGCCGATCCTAGGGCCTTCTATGAAGGCTCCCCATAGGCCCGCAATGCCACCAACCATGTGGACAACGCCCGAGCCTGCGAAGTCGATGGCTCCAGACCCGAAGAGGAGGCCGGTCCCGTTAGGCCTAGCAGCACCGGCCCAACCATCGCCGGACCAAACCCAATGGGAAACAACCGGGTAGACAAACCCGGTTAGGAAGGAGGAGTAAATCAAGTAGGCAACGAATTGGGTCCTTTCCGCGATGGACCCACTTGTAATCCCTGACCACACCAAAATCAGTAAATTCAGAATTAGCATAGAGGAGAAATTAGTAAATTACATATAAAAAACAATAATTAAACGATAAGATTTATTAATTTGGGCTAGTTATTTATTATCTGCCATCTAAAGCACGCAATCCAAGAAAGATAGAAACAAATGTTTGAAATTTTTGTCACTAAATTTATGACATATGATAGGGAAAAATAATTAAATAATCATTATAATTTTTTCCTTAAAAAAATGTGAACTCTCATAAAACCAGTAAAAAGTAAAAACAAGAAAATCTACTGTTGGCGGTTGACTTTGTGTTTCCTCCATGAAACAGGGGTTGATTCAACCTCAATGTTATTGCAGATTTTATTTATTTATTTATTTATTTCTAATATTATTTTCCATTTGAACAATATAAAAAAAAAAAAAGATGTGAAAAGAACTACGTACCTGCGGCAGCAATAGCAAAGGCCCATTGGTATAGAAAGAAGCTGTAATCCGCATCGGGCCGTGGAAAGCCCTTGAGTCCGAACGAGTGCCTGCCGATGAACCCATTGGAGGGCCCGCCGAAGGCGAACGCATACCCAAACAGATAGTAACTGAGCCCGCCGGCGGCGGCGTCGAGTACGTTTGTGAGCATGATGTTCATGGTGTTCTTGGCCCGAACGGAGCCCGCGCAGAGCATGGCGAACCCGAGCTGCATGGCGAACACGAGGTAGGCCGAGAAGAGGAGGAACGTGCTGTCCACCGCGTGAGCAGCCGTCGACAGCTGGCCGGCGGCGGCAGAGAGGCGGCCGCATATGAAGGCGGCGGCGGCGGTCGCGTTGGGTGCGGCGCCGCCCAGGAGGGGGAGGAGCTCGTCGGCCGAGCAGCTCACATCAGCCATTGATTGGGAGGTTATTTGGGGAAAATTTGTTTGGGGGTGAATTGTAGATTGGTGATGTTTTATTTAGCCTTTTTATATAGCTAGCTAGGGGCAGGGGCGGACGCAGAAAATTAAAAGTACAGGGGCACAATATAACTCATAAAATTAAGAACCAAAAAATGACAAACGTTACATTATAAGTTTTCTCTACGTGTTCTCATATTCTGATAGCGTTCAATAATGACATCATTTTCAATCTTATCAAATACATCTTTCTCAATATATGCAATCAGACTATCACTCAATAACATTAGGTTAGAACTTAAGCAAATTACGAGCTAATTTTAAAATATTTATTACAATTATGAAGATACCTAAAACAAATAATACATAAAAAAATGCACAACAAATAAGAAATGACATTTAAGATGCCATTTTATCAAAATCACGAAAGCACTAAATTAAAAATTAAATAAATTTTAAAAATTCCCAAAAACAAATTTAGGGTTATAAAAACTAAAAAAATTATCAAAATCACGGAAGCACTAAATTAAAAATCAAATCAATTTTAAAAATTCCCAAATACAAATTTAGAGTTATAAAAATTAAAAAATAATTAAATAAAACATACTTTTTGAAATAAAAATTGATAGCCAACTGAGAGGAAATATAAGTTCAAACCATTTTGAAATATGTTTTTTAGTTTTTTTCCTTAATCGTTGTTCACTTAAACTAGAAAAAACTAGAAGGAATTTGTAATACAGAAGAAAAAAGAAAATAAAGAAGGATTCTTCAGTGCTAAAGAGTGACCGGGTGAAAAAAAATCTTTGTTTGATCAGTAGTAGTGGGTGGCCGGGCCCACAAGAAAAGGTAATAAAATATATTTAAAAACTATATATATTATATGTATTATATCCTTCATACACAAAATAACACTATTATATATGTACTCATTGAAAGTTTTCACCTCACAGGGGCACGTGCCCCTGCGGGCCCCCATGTGGGTCCGCCCCTGGCTAGGGGCACACACACACACAACTTTAATTTTCAGTCTCTTGGTTTGATAGTAAATGCAAATATGAAAATTAGTGACTTTTTTTTTGTGCTTTTTCGAAAGTAGTATGAAATGAAATTATCAGATGAATATTCTGAATCATATATCCTATGCAAAGGGATTGTAGGTGTGCGATGGATCTCCTCCTAGATCTGGAGTGAACCGGTGGAAATAGGCTCCGATCTGCTCGAATCGTCCTTAAGTCGCCTTCGAACCACAGCGAACACCTGCAAGAACTCAACACCGAAAGTGTTTCCGGTGAAGAGTCTCCGACGCTCAAGTCAGTGAGAGTGATGAAGATGAGCTCTGTTCAGTAGGAGCAACAGCTGAAAAATGAATAGAGAGAATTAAAATTAGGGTTGAGAGTTACCTCAGCTACTTTATATCGGAGTAGAGACACTTACCTGAAGTACCCAAAATGCCCTGGCCGACTTACGCGAAGTGTCCAAAATGCCCTGGTCGGTTCACATTCCGTTATCTCTTAGTCGCCTTCTAGATCTGGAGTGAACCGGTGGAAATAGGCTCCGATCTGCTCGAATCGTCCTTAAGTCGCCTTCGAACCACAGCGAACACCTGCAAGAACTCAACACCGAAAGTGTTTCCGGTGAAGAGTCTCCGACGCTCAAGTCAGTGAGAGTGATGAAGATGAGCTCTGTTCAGTAGGAGCAACAGCTGAAAAATGAATAGAGAGAATTAAAATTAGGGTTGAGAGTTACCTCAGCTACTTTATATAGGAGTAGATACACTTACCTGAAGTACCCAAAATGCCCTGGCCGACTTACGCGAAGTGTCCAAAATGCCCTGGTCGGTTCACATTCCGTTATCTCTTAGTCAGCATCCAGATTCCTTCTTATCTCATGTATATTCGCTCTTGTTGAGAGGTCACCTTTTGATATGTTGAAGTATATAAAAGTCGTCGGAGGTCTTGGTGCCTCGGGGCACTATAAGTCAATTTCGGGTATTGTCGAGTCGACTTTGGTCATATGCGCATCCGGAGATTGTATTGTGCCCGCTCCTCTCAATCGACTTAAGGACGACTTAAGAGAATCGTCCCGGAGCCGCCATCGGGTTGACGGTGATCCTTGAATAGCTAAGGAACCCAATCAACTTTAGGGAAGTCGGCTTGTTGATGTTGTCATTAATGTTCATCCGGTCGAGTAACCAACATCTGAACCGGACTATGATAATAGGGCTATATCAAGGTGAATATCAATGGTACAAATATGTTAGAGATTTATGTAATTATTTTTGGAAAAATTAAACTGATGGATCAAGTTGTGAGTCAACGTACTGCAAATTGTATGGTACTTAATTATGCCTGCAATTGGAGCATGGCATCATTCACATCATTATATAGCTTTTGGCCTATAATATGATGACATTAATTTGCACTTAGAAAATTAAAATTTGCAAACGTATTTAATTTAAGTGTCTTAGCCTCGTAAATTTGGTTGAGCCAATTAAATTAATGTAGTCGTCATTGGGGTTCGATCAAATTAAATGTGGGCATACATAGTTACTTTATTCAACTAACAATTTATTAATTGAAACAAAAGAATCAAATAATAAAATAAAAATAATAGTACTGTAGGACACATAATGCCAAAGAATATACAGAAAGATTCTACAACCTATAAGAATCAGCTGCCACATATATAAAATTTATAAATAAATAATTCAATTCAATAAATATTTCGACAGTGATGATTTTGATCATTTCAGACCTAATAAACTGCAAGTCAACTCTCTAAGTACAAACCCATCAATTAAAATTGCCTATTTGAGAGTATACTAATCTCGATTAATCTGTCTTTAATTATAATTTCTTTTTTAATACGCTGTTAGCTGACGTGAGTTTCGTTATTAAAATACCAGAAATTCTATGGTGTCACATATGGTACGTGTTATGATGCCACAATATGATGTGATACATTATAATTGGTGTCACAACATGATGTGTGATAGTTGTGGCACCAATCATAATGTGCCACATCATGTTGTGGCACCATAATATGATGGCACATGTATGGTGCCACATGTGCCACCATGCACCATAGAATTTCTGATTAAAATACTGCCAACAACAATAATAATAAACAATTTTATCAAGTATGACGTTGTGAAGTGCCCACGTAACCCTATAGCTATATATTATGTCCTCATTTACATTTACATACATAACGCGGCAAATTCGTACTAATTAAATAACCATCCAATATCCATGCAGATGAAAATAAATAAATAAATTATTACAAACTAGTAGAGAAATTTCTTGATTGCTGATGAAATTTTGAGATTCCGTAATTAAATTTATAAATATATATTTTTTTTTTCTTTGGAGATGATATATAATAAAAGTAATCAAACTAGCTACTTAAAAAAATCTTGTAACCCATCCGCCGACAGAGCTCGCAGGCTAAATATTTAACTACAAATATACATATATATATATATATATATAACTAAAATATATATATTGACTAATATATTGAAAATGACAATTTTAGGTGCAAATTGCAATAATTAATGTAAGCGAAAGTCTAATGAAAAATGAATTTAACTGTAATAAGGAGATTAAATCAAACTCTTTGAACATATGAGTACCTTCTCACAGGGAATTGGGTCACTTGTGTACTAATAACTTCTACCAAAGGGTCAGTCAACCAATTATGTTCCTTATTACTATTATATATTTTGTTTTGGTTTAGTTTACTTATGAATTTATTAAATATATAACAATGGCAAAAAATAATAGGAATGAATATTACATAATCCTATTCCTATCTTCTAATAAAATGAAATAAAATAATACTAATTATAATAGAAAAAAAAAAAATTGCAAATTTTGGTTTTTTGCCATGCCTGCTGCTGTCACGGACATTTTGGGTTTCTTCCAGGCCCACCATAATAAAAGTATGTGCCCCATTTACTGCTATATGAGCTCTGGATATTATAGCAATTTACATGCTCAGCCAACGTTGTTATATCATGGGCCGTGACCAATCCGTTATCTGAGCCAACTATTTGTAGGTTGCGAAAATAGCTTGCTGTCCCAAACCCGCCTTCCGCAAAATGGCCCGAGCCCATTTGAGTGGACGTGTGTTTATTTTTGGGCCGGGTGTTTACGACCTCACCGCCCCACTCGACCATTGTGGCCCGATGTGATAAGTGAGTAAATAGTTCGTTGGGCCAGTAGCCCACTAACGTGTTGTCCCCAAAGGCCATCCACCAATTCTTTGTCTTTGGATCCTATGTGGACAACATCACCATACATACAGTGAATAACAAATGTGGACAACTATACAAATCCAATTATTATTATTATTATTATTATTATTATTATTATTATTATTATTATTGTTAGAAAAAGAGATTAAAAAAATTAAAACCTTCCATATGAGGATGGTGATGTCATACTGGGTTTGGTGTAAGGATGAGACTGGAGAGATAGCAGCTCCAATTGCAATTCGACTATTTGTTTGCACAAATCCAGAGCATAGAAGATTATAGCATCCCGTTGATTCATATGCATCAGACTACATATATACACCAAGTACGTCATCAACATTATTTATCGTAAATCTAATAATTTAAACATTTTTGGGAAATATAATTAAGGGAAAATGCTACAATCCTGTTACGGAACCATTCCGTCGAATTTGTAACCATTAGATCATCATGTAACTGTCATGGATAATTGATCTAACGGTTACAAATCCTAACAGAATAGTTCCAAAACAGTATAATCTCCCATAATTAAGATCGAGAACTAACCGTCCAATAGGTGAATAATCTGGGTTTACTGTCTCCATACAGCTCCGGACTAACCTGACTAGTAGTAAAATAATCAAATTAAATCTTCATAAATTCGATTTTCACCCATAAATTGATAAGTAAACCTTTTGACCATAACATTAATTTCAGTATATTTTTTTTTTAGAAATATTTTTAAAATATTTGATTTGGTTGGATTATATGTATATATAACCTGCCAGCCAGCTTCAACACTGTTGAGGTCGGTGCCATCAAAGGAGCCGGACAGAACCCAAATCTGAGACAAGCTAAACTCGACTCGTCCTTCTACTGATGGGTCCCACACGTTTATCGACGCTTTTGCCCCGTATATCCCCTCTGATGATGTCACATATGCAATAGCATGCTTTGGACGAGTAAAAACAAAAAAAAAAAAGAAGAAACGCGCTGGTGAGCTCAACTCAGCTCGTCTCGTTTATCACACTAATTAATGTTCATATATAATTATTAATCAAAAGAAAATTGACTCAATACCTCATGGTTATTGGTATTGAGATCATCGTTAGTGGGCTCGTCGGTTGGGTTGCGACGACGGCCGGGAAAGGACAAAGGCCTTGTTTGTTTCTTTCCAAAATCATACAACGACTTGGCCCTAAGCACGTCGTGGACCGAGCTACGTCTGATGGGCACCGTGCCTTTCGGGCACAGTTGGCCCTTTTGATGCCACATTTGCCACACACCTTTGAGCCCGTCTACGCTCTTTGTGGTGTTTGTTTCGTCTGCAGCGTCGTCCTTGGTTTTCGGCATTGCAGATGGAACTCTCTGAAAACATATTCGATTACCGTTAATATATATACCGGACAAATATCAATTATCTTTTCTCATTATAATGAAATCGACAATCAAAATTTTGTTATTAGATAGTCCGATAAATCAGTTAATTGTGGTTAGTGATTTGAAAAGGCTCAAGAGGAAGCTGAATATTTATAGTGGTGCTTTTTTAAAATTTTGCTTTACGTATATTCAACGTACCTAATTAGCAATTAATAATGAGATTTGGATTGCTTTAATTTAGCTAGTGTTTGGGTTGGTTAGACATCATCAATTTGTACCTGAATCTTGTGATGCTTCAAAAGCGGGTGATCCAGAGCTGGCTGTCTTCTTTTGTGAACACAATCAATGAGGTCTCCATCTGGGCTCTATCAAAACATTAATTAATTGGCCAATATCTATTACAATTAATTATTACAATTAGCTCACATTATTTCAAGAAAACGACATGAAATTTTATTCAAAATTAATTCTAGTAACATCTTAATTTATGTATATATCTTCCAAATTGCAACATTTGATCATCACATGAAGTACTTCATATATTAATTAAATTAAGATTCATGGAATTAAGTTTAGTACTACCACAACAGTACACATTATATTATTACTGAATCAGCGACAATCTAAATTTTGTACGTAAAAACATGCAGTAATAATTTGGTATATAAGTCAGTTGGTAAATCAATCAATCTGATGACAAAGCAGATTAACTCTACTATATATATATATATATACCAAGTAATCATCGGTTAAAAAAAGCTCGTGTCGACTCGTGCGCATAATATAAGTATATGTACCTGAATGGTGAAGACAGGAGGCTTGTTAATGTTTTGGAGATGCTTGTGAATCCTGGCTAGCCTCAAGCTGCTAACTGCTGCTTGTCTATATTCAGTAGTACTATAGTTTGATGGATTATTATTATTATTATTATTTGATGATGATGAAGTGGCGGCCGCTAAACAGCATTTCAAGGGGATAATAATAAGGGCATCTAAAACTAATATCAATGGCAGAAGAATATTATAATTAATTGAAAGATTTATTATTCTTGAAAGCCCTCTTTTTCTTCTGCCCATAATCAACCAAATAACTCACTAAGAAAATGTTAAAAGAACAAAAAAAAAAAGGACTAAAAATTGTACATTCACTTTCTCTCTCACACACTCATGGGTGTGGGCTGAGCTTTTTAGTTTTTTTTCTTCAAACAACACACAGTAGTGAAATGAAGCAAATATGAAGGAGAAAATTAATGAAATTAAAGGGAACTTAAAGAGTTGAAAAGGGTAGAATTTATTTAAGCATATTATATATAAATCAAAGCATATATATATATATATATATATATATATATTGAAACCTACCTACCTACCCTTCTTCCTCAGCACTTGTCTTCACCATTAATTTTCCTCCAAACAGACCCAACTCCCCTGCTTTCTTTTCTTTTCTTTTCAGTCACTCCTTATTGTAAATTAATAATATGATATTTTCACATATTTTAATATCATAAATAAATGGTGATTATGATATTTTCACATATTTTAATATCACCCACGATGAGTAAATAAGCTTTTTTTTTAACTTTTTATTAACAAAAAAAAAAAAAAAGACTCAAATAAGTTAAAATAAAAACAGTCCCTTTTTAGTTTTTAGGTAAGGCCGTTTTTTTTTTTTCACTTTGAAAATATAATTGTGTGATAGTACATGATTTCACATTATGCAATCATTAATTTTCAAATAGATGGAGACTAATAAAAGTTTACGTAGCTTTGACCTTAAATCACATTTACTAAATGCACAACGGGACGTATAAGCTACATTTAATTAATTATTAATAAGAAATTGGATCTAAGAAGTCTTAGAAAGACTTAAAAATTATTATCTATCTATCTATACTATTATAAAAGAGTCAATGAATCTGTAAAAATATATTTTTCCTAAATTAACCTTATTTTGTCAAATTAATTTTTGCAATTAAATATTAATAATACAGTCCTAAAATTAATAGTACAGTCCTCAACAGAATTATGTGTCCCCAAATCCTTTACAAAGCGACTGCGAAATTTTATATAACAAAAAAATGGACGGGATTAATATAATATTAACCTTACTTGTGCCGCACGATTCCTACCGTCATGCTGAATATAATATTACAGTTAATATGAGCTTACAGATTTGCAATTTACTATGAAAAAATCACTAAGCAGAGTCACTAAATTATACACAACTTAATTTAACTTGCAGATTTAATATACATATCAAATTACAGTAATAATGTTTAATGATACGATTTATTTATTTTATTCATTAAGCATTAAACATTATTGTGACCATCTTTGCATATCATTAACGATTTATTTTATTTACTAGTACAACACCCGTATATTACACGGGTGCTTGTTAAAAAATTATTCTTAAATTTTAAAATTAATGAGAAAACTATATTAAATTTAGTTTACTTTTTTACAAACAAAATATATTACTATATCTTTTAGAATGATATGTGTTACTTATGACGTACATGTGTTATATTATATTAATTTTTATATCTTATATCATATAACTACTTGAATTATAAATATATTAGTTGATAAATAATTTTATTTTTCTAATTAATATTAAAAATAATTTTATTATTGTTATAAAGATGAATATAAATTATTTTTTTTATACATACAATATGGATATTAAATCGAAGCTCATCAAAAGAAGATTAATTTGATATATTACATATGTAAAACTGATAAAAAATACAAAAGTTATTAACTTTTAAAATATATATACAATTCAATAGTATAATAAGGAATGATATTAAAATAGAATTAATACATGTAACATGACCATAAATAATCAACATATTTATGGTAATCCGAACCTAATTATTTTTTGTTTGGAATTAAATTAAAATTTGCCCAAGCCTAATAACAAAGCATGTAATTTTGCCACATAGGATTGCGAAGCACCAGAAGCAGCCACGTAGGCTCAACGCATTCTGTATTAATATATAGGGGGATTTGTGCAGGGAGTCCAAATTGGAGTAATGATGTTTAATGCTGATATTGATAAATACACGTATATAATAATAATAAAAAAAAGTTCCATAAATATGCTTCAAACATACAATATTGATAATTTACACAATATTAATAATGATAACAACGTTCTAAATTGATTGTATTTGTAGGTATCGATCCATTCTTGTCTTTTTATAGGAGGACATGGCTCAAAATGAAGTACCCACCGTACACGACATGGTTGAAGAGAGCCTATTTGTTGCAATTAGCAATTTGATAAAACCAAAGATTTACAACGGTAACATTAAAACCAATTACATAAATAGTACTTTTATTTTTACACACAATTATCATACATATTGCTCAATTAGTTAAAGCTATATGATTTATAATCTTATTGACATAAAAACAATGTTCTTTTTAATTACAATCATACATATTAGTGGAAGTACTTATATATAATCATACATATTGTTGCGGTTATTTATTTACAATCAAACAATGTTAATTACACTCATACTTTAATTTTTATAATCCCTTAATTATGTTTGTAGATAATTGTGCATATAACTTTGCGATTATAATGTTCACATTTAATTGATTAGGCCAATTGCAATTGCAAACCAGTACAATATTTGTACTTCAGATAAACACGGCGTGTGAGGAAAACAACCATATGCGTATATGGTATCCTCTAAATTCTTGATACGATAAAAAAAATATCACACTTTACATAACAATAATATTACCTCTTACTTTTGTATTTTTTAGGTTACAAACACATGACAAGCCTGTGAAAATAGTTGAAATGTCAATGACAAGAAAAATGAAGGATTTGGATAGCATCACCTTTCAACAAATTTACTATAATCGTGCAGACATCATTGAGGTAAATTTAACAAATATCATCAATAACCAACATATTTTTTGGTTGAATTATTTATATAAATAACCATTGTTTCGAGTCACATGGGAAATACTATTGTTTCAGAGGATTTGTCGACAAGGTCATGAACAAATCATCATTATGGTATGAATCATGCAAAAAATGCAAAAAATGCACCTCTTCTATTGACAAGAATGACAGCAACAAGAAGTGTAAAAACTGCATCGATGTCGTCGAAACAACTTCAAGGTAATAAGAAAAAACAAAAAAATTATATCTTATATTTTAAAGACAGAGCACAATTAAAATAATTTTACTATTTGTAGATATAGGTTGGTACTAAATGTTGTTGAAGAGAACCTCATTGTCACTATCACACTTTTTGAAGATGTTACAATGGTTTACGTGGGGTGTTCTGCTGCAGACTACATTAGATCCATTGAGTAGGTAATTAAATTTTTCAATTTATAACTCAAATGTATCTTCAAATACTCAAACTTATTACTCAAATTCATCTTTAAATACACCATTTTTATCTCAAAATTTGTTCCCAATTTATTAGGGAGAAGAATCATCTGGACTATCGAGGATTGAGCTTGCAATCAACCACCCAATTTCAATTTCTCATCCAAATAGATCATAAGTCCTACAAATCAAGAGGAGAGAACGTGGTTGCCGAAGCAATTGCAAGATTACAACCTATCAATGATGATGACATGAACGAAAAGTTCATCAAAATCTCCAAAAAAGGCAACTGATCTGCAAAAGAATCAAGGAGAACCACAAAAAAAGCAAGTTCAAAGAAGAAAACGCATCGCCAACAAGATCAAGGAAGACGACAATGATAGTGTCATTGAAATTGAGGATAATGAAATCAACAGACTTAAAAAGAAATTTTTGCGCAACAATTCAAAAGCAAAGAAAAAGAAATCATCCACTCCGATCATCAACATAAAGAAAGAGAAGAGTTGAAGATCATAGTTACTTCTTTCCATCATTTAAATTTAAGAACATTCTTTAGTTACTTTAGTTAATGTTTAGTTTAAGAGCAATTTTTGGTTACTTTTCTTGCTATAGTTCATTTACTTTACAGTTTTAAAAAATTTCATCTACTATCTATTTTACCTTAGAACATAATAATTTATCCCGACCCCTTCATGCTTTCTATTAAGAGTGAGTTTAAGAAAATATAGTACCATGAAACAAAAATGTCTTCGTGCACTAAACTAGCAAAAAAATATTTTCACCACGTGCATCGCACGTGTCCCTTACTAGTAACTCCAAAAAACTCAACCAATAGTGAACATCGTTAGTTTTCATATGAGAGTGCATCAAATGATCAAAGTACAACCCATATAATTCTAATTTATTTTTACTTAATAATAAAATTAAAATTTTAGATATAAGGAACAAAAATTCCTACATTAAATTTGGAATTAATATCCATTTATTCAATTAAATTGATAATTAAAGGTCCATACAAGTACAAACATCACTAGCGAGTAGCAACATACAAATAGTTGTATGCAACTGAAGAATACAATTAAAAATGAACATACAACGAAATACAGTTTAGTTGAGTTGGTAACCAAAGGTAAAATTTAATACGGGCTGTTGCTTTAACGTGGGCTGAGGTTTCAGAATCCAATAACACTTTAAATGGGCTTCAAGCCTTTGAATCCAAGGCCATAATAGTGCTGAGGTTCATGGGCTTCATGTACTCTTCAGAGCCTCCCAATATTTGCTGTACTATCATTCTATTGGCCCTTTCTGATGGATGAAACGGATCCCAAAAGACGTATAGATCTCTGTTTGGGCACAAGTTTGAGAGTGGTGTGCAAAGGCCCAGCCCATTATATGGGCCTTGTCCACAACAAGCTATCTTTGAGGTAATAAATCCTGCTCATATATAAGCAGAAAAATTTTGGATTCATTTAAATATTAGCGGATTGAATGTATTGACCATTAAAATCAGCTAACAAGCTTGTTACTAATACTTCTTTGATTATCTTTTTAAATTCAAATAATGTTGAACAAAATTTAGAAGTGCATTGTCTTTTTTTGTATAGATGGTTCGTAAAATAAGATTTTCGTTGCAGCTATACAAATTAACATAAAAAACTAAAGAGATTTAAGTTGAAATCGGTACCAAAACGTGTAGGCTCGGATATGAAATCCATGTGCATTTGGTTCGTATTAGCTGCAATAAAAACATCGTGTCCAATCTCATCATTGAGCTCCCTAAGCATACGCTCGAGTTGAGGGTTAAATAGCTCGGCAGCCCTTTGCAGCTCTTCGGCACATTCACCGTTTCTACTATGCAACGCCAGCTCAGCCGGGACGCACCCTAGTGGGCCCGTTCCCGTCACAATCACCCGACGAGCCCCTAGGCTATAAAGTCTCTGCATCGTCCAATATAAGATGATTTTCTAGTTCATCGATCGACAAAAATGTCTATGTTTTGTCATTTTTTCGAAATGTAGAGATAATCGAAAAAATAATACGAATCATATAATATGTGTTATTACCTCCAAGACCTTTTGATACTCGGATATGACAAAGGGCACATAATTGTCGATGGTAAATTGGCGAGACCTTGCGGAGTAAGGGACCAAATAGTAATTATTGACAAAATCGTTTCCACCTAATGTGATGAGAGTCAATGAGTCGGTCAACAATCTCTCGGTCTCTTCTTCTCCTATTAGTGCTCCTAGTCTTTCTTGATACTCCTTAAAATAATTCAGTTGTTGGTATATCCTAATTATATTAACCTGCAAACATAAATATAATCAAATTCACGATTTTCCAATTTTTCATTGTACAAACTTGGTGAACTTCACCCTAGTGTGGAGTACATCACTACGTTTCAACACAGATCGTGTAAGTGTTCGAGACGGTTAAAATTTTCATAGAATAAAATGGAATCGATCAGCAAATTGCTGTAACGGTTAAATTCGTTACTTTTTTTCTAAACAACTTAAGTTGTTATTCTACACGAAATGTAAAACAAGAAATGCATAAATTATGTTCTTTCTTGTACACTTTCTCTTCACAAATGAAACATGAAAAGACTTACAAACTGAATTCCAGTGTCATTAAGCACACCCACACCAGCAGAAGCAAAGTTGGCACCAATTCTTAGTTTGGGCCCTCTAAGCTCTGGGCTCAAGTATGGCAGTGTGGGCTCCCAACCCATGTGTTCACCTATTTTTCAATCACAAACAACAATTAAAATATTAAAAAAAAAAAAAAGACAAAACCTCAAGGGTTTTTGATAGTTGAAAAATTGTTTTTATGTTTTAGGGCTTTTTTTAACTTACTGATGATATCGGGAATGTTAAGCCCATTTGAGAACCGTCCCGTCGGCCGATGAGACGGGTGGTCAATGCCGTAAGGTGGGGCATCGGCCCTAGCAGTTGTCAACAAGTAATTATTGTTGCCGTTGTCAACCAAAGAGTCTCCGAACACAAAGAATGCCCTTTCTTGCTCCTTAGCTTCACCATGAGTAATCAAATCTCCCAACGTTAACATGAGCCAAAAGGCAACAAAAGAAACTGAAAAAGCCACTAAACTCTTTGCCATATCTTTAATAAAAATAATAAAAGGAAAAGAAAAGTATTGGATTTGCAATTAGTCCCTTGTTTGTGCTCAGAAGAGTAATAAAATTGACTAGTAACTATTGTGTTTGTTGCATGTTTGGGGTGAGGAGAAAGGTATATATTGTTCTCCTATATATATAATAACGTAATATTGCATGAGGTTATTTATTATAACCAAGTAATTAATCAAGTGTTGTAACAAGTGGTTAAGGACAAAAATTGTGATAATAAGACTAGTTAGTTAATTAATGCAATGATAGAGTCAAATATAGGAGTAGTATAGGAAAAATTATTGAATAATCCAGTGATTTGGAGTACCGTACCGTTGTATATATATATATATATATATATATATAGTTAGGCTGGCTTTTAATAGATTTTATTTATATTTGGTTGTAGCCTTGTAGGCATTATTTATTTATTCACCTTATAAGAAAGAAAGAAGACCAAGTTAAACTGCGCCACAATAACTGTTAGCTCGACCAATAAACACGACCATTAATGAGATACTTTACTTTTGTCTGGTAATTGCCTGCAGATTATTAAATGATTAAAGCCCAAACTATATGCAGCCCAATTAAAGTAATTAGTTTTGATAGTTGATCTCTGCTCGTGAGTTGTGCCCGGCAAAGTGCTTAGACCATTTTTATCCGTGACCCACTCATTGGGTCACGGGAAAACATAAAAAAAAAAGGGAAAAAGGTTACGATATTGCGCAACTCATATCACATTGTGACCTCCGGTCGCGACTTATTTTTTGTGTAAAAATGGGACACAGGTTTCATTTGTAGTGGACAAGTATATTTTTTTTTTTTTGTTTTTAGAAAAATAAAAAAAATTAAAATTTATATTTTTTTATTCTCTATACATAGAGACCGCATTTGATATATTTTAGAACACAATTATAATTTTTAAATAAATTAAAATAAAATAATATTTAAGTAGAGATAAATGATAAATTGGATTGGGATATTGAGTTGGATAGGTACGGAAGAGAAAAATAATTTTGATTGTTTAGATTGTGAATAATTTTAATTGTTTAGAGTGTGTTGGGTATACTGAGAAAAATAAATATCTTTATACCGAGTATAAAGAGAGTCAAATCGATTATAACCAACAAAACAAGAAATAATAAGGAAAAATGGGAAAAAGCCAAATGAGGAAAAGATCATATTTTTGTTTATATGACTTAGCTGACGTCACTTGTCTTATCAGTCTTATATCCTTTACTTCATCTTTTACTTCGTTCCAACTAACTTTGGGATTAAATTGATGATGAAATCTCAATACGTTTGCTTTCTTCACCTCATCTTTTAATTTCATTCCAAATCTAAAAACAAAATTAGGATAAATTAATAATGAAATCTCTATATGTTTGCTTATACTTTCTTCGCAATTTAATTAATCTCAATTTAGGCAGACAATAAAAGGGCACGATACGATCGAGATTTTGAATTTTCGCAAATTGGAACATCATGCAGTTAAAACTGAAAGTTTATCACTTCATATATATTGTCAAAATTAATTAAAAGGTTGTGATCGATCTTGATTTAATTTGCAATTTGGCCAGAATTTTATCAGTACTGTTGAATATCATTAGGGAGGAAATGCTACAGTCCCGTTAGGGAACCATTCCGTCGAGATTTGTAACCTTTAGATTATCATGTAACCGTCGTGGATAGTTAATCTTACGGCTACTAACCCCGACGGAATGATTCCGTAACGGGATCGTAGAATCTCTCATCATTAGGGTTCGTAGTTTTCATACTAAAAAAAAAAAAAGGGAAAAACACTCTTTCATTTTAATAACGTTCTTATAAAGATGTATACAAACAAATAAGCAAAATCGAACACAAAGGAAAAAGAAAAAACCATACCATCAAACTTACATATCACGAAATTTAAAAAAAAAAAAAAATCCAAACTTTTCGGCAAGATTCAGCCTAGCACGCCGGCGGAACTTGGTGGTCATCCATGGTATCCAGCTCATATTCCGGCCAGCTCCACCCCTGCTTCTCGTCCAGCAGCGTCGGCGCCGCCGGCACCTCCCACAAGCTGCTCGCCACCCCGAAACCATCCTCGAAGTACTCTGGCAGCCATTCTCCGCCGATGTCTTCTCCGGCGGCGGATACGGCCGCCGGCACCTCGCAGGCGCAACCCTCTTCGGGGAGGTTGAGCTTAGCGGCGGCGCCGTAGAGTCGGCGTGCGGCGTCGTCGTACGCACGCGCGGCCTCGAGGGAGGTGTTGAAGGTGCCGAGCCAGACGCGGGAGCCGCGCTTGGGCTCGCGGATCTCGGCCACCCAGCGGCCCCACGTCCGCTGCCGGACGCCGCGGTAGGTGCAGAGGGCGTTGTCCGGGCCGCCCTTGCCGCGCATGCAACCCTTCCTCGACCGACGCGCCGCCTTCTTCGGCGGATCTCCGCCGGCAGTTTCAGCTGTGTTGTCCATAGGCAATTTGGTAATTTGGGCGTGCGAATATATTCTTTTTTGTAATATTGCTGCGGTGGCGCGGGAGATATATATTAAGATCTGAAGTGGGTCACGGGGGTGGTGACGTGGCGTACGTGTGGGCAATCTAAAGATTCTAAGAGATGACTATCGATTAGCCGCCCTCGGGCAAACCCCTCCCAGTAAGAAATTATTATTTTTTTTTTCAGTTTTATTTTTAATTTTAAGTAATATTGTTTTTAAATTAAATATTTTGTTTTTAAAGAAAATCTCAAGTAAGATTTTTACCAACACTACAACTAAGTAATTAGTACTATAAAAATTAGAAGGATTGCGAATGAAGATTGTGAAAATACAGTTTAACTAAATTACGTCACTCGAGAGCTACAAACGTTCCTCTCATACGAAACACCACTAATATCATGGGACAACCACTTCCTAACCCCATGAGGTGGGTCATGAAAAACATAATATCCCAAGGCTCCTTCCGTCGTTAAGGAGGCCAAATAGTCGGCTGCGAAATTTGCTTCACGAAACGCATGGTGCACCTTAACCTGCCAAGGGCGACCCAAAAGTTCTTTAATGCCCAAAATAAGAGTAGTGTGCACCCCCGGCACCTCTTCTAAAGAAGATGAGAACTCCACAACACTCGTATTATCAACTTCCGCCTCCACATTCCGAAACCCCAACTCCCATGCTAAGCGTAGACCATGATAAAAACCCCAAAGTTCTGCTCCCATGATCGAGCAAAACCCAATTTTCATAGTAAAACCACCAAGCCAGCGGCCTAACTCGTCACGGATCAGGCCACCGGTGCACCCCAAGCCCGACAGCCCATTAAAAGAACCGTCGGAGTTCATCTTGACCCATCCCGCCGAAGGCCTCTTCCACTTAATCCAACGCGGCACCCTTACTTGTCCGGACCCACCTAGCTTCTTATCGCACACGATAGCCGTATTCAACCCCTCAATATAGGCGGAAATTTCACGCAAACCACTCTCTATATATATCACGAGTCCTCCCTTGAAAGAGATGTTCGTTCCTCCACTTCCAAAGTTTCCACGCCACAACCCCAAACGTACGGGCCATTTTGGTCTTTTAAGTTAGGTCCTTGTAGACCTTGTTCGTGTTCGTCTAATTTGGCATATTTTGGTCAATTTTCAAATATATTAATAACATACATATATAGTGAGATGTGTTTCACTAATTAAATGTGATTTTTTAGTTATATGTGTTGTTTAGATGCATTAATTTACAGTTCGTCTTCGTTTTTAAATCGATCATGTTTGTCTAACGTATAGACTTCGAAGACTAGATCGCTTCTCTTCTAAAATATGTCTCTTTGGTCAGATTTACTGAACTAGTTGACATGTTCGGGACTATATCATCGTCTTCTAATGCAACGACCACTTATTTTCCTTTAGCAACCACTCAATTTCCAGAAAAAAATTGAAGTTCTCAAAAGATATTTTTCAAAATAAAACACCTTTCGGCATTACTCTAAAATTATTTCTTTTCTTTTAAACTTAGCTTAACTCGTCCATTAAGCTCTTAGAGAATTCATTTTCCCAAATCATTCTTTTTCAACTCGAGACATACTAAATGATTCATATTGATTTCATATTTTAAATGTATCAATATTATTTAATAAGCATATTTAATTTATAAGTATTAATGAATATCTTTTACTTGTTCATCACACGGGATTTGTACTAGTATTTATGCAAAATGTTGCAAAAAAATATAGTATATATATAATTTTTCGTGAAGGATAATTTTGGGTATATAATTTTAATAAATGGACCCATCATGATCTCTTGGTCCTTGGGTTGAAGACTTGAAGTCCCAACATAAATTGTTGAACAGTCTATGGGCTATATGTTTGCACTGGGCTTGAGTCCATGTAAGTACCAAACTACCAAGAAGCCGAAGAGCTCCAACTCCATATAGAATTTAATATAAACTGTTGTACAAAATTTACTTCCTTCAATATAAGAACAAAGAGATGGGAAGTAGGCACAAGTCCAAAATGTTTTGCATCTTTGCACTTGTACGCAAATATGTGATATATATAAAGCTTCATGTACGGTGAAATGATCCGACTTTAGTCAAAGGGACGGTGACATTGTTCTAATAATAGATATTTTTTTTTATTTTTAAAGTGGAGCTATTTTTGTCATTGTGCATAATACAGTGTTACGCTAATATGCATTGTGACAATAGATTGCTCACCAAACATCATCATTTTAAAAGACTTGGACAAGACAGAACCTAAACGGTATAAAATTTTGTAGAATTCAAAGTGGAAATGGCACATCAAAGGGAATCTCTTTATTCTTGTCCCTTTTGATTTTTCTCCATTTTCTAAAAACGAAAATGGAAATAATTGACAAGTCCTTACGTTGCCACCACTGACACCACTTTATAAATAAAAAAAAAAAATAAAAAATTGCAAATGTCGGCAATAGGAACAGTGTCAAGTAAAAACTAAAATAAAAATAAAGAGTAAACTTCAAGAAATCAAAATGAATAAATACTAAATTATGAATATAGTTGTATACAATGAATTGAGTTGCTCTCGAGCATGTCTATTTATAGAAATTTTTGATTTTGTTTGGATTTTTGGTTTGATTTAGTTAATTTTGAAAAAAGTGGTATGGTTAGTTGTTAGCGGGTTTATTAAAATAATAATTAAAATAAAATAATTAAGATGATTTGATGAAAAAGTAGGAGATATGGTTTGATGTGATAGTTAGTTAAAATAATGTGAGTGGATGAATATTGAATTAAGGTTGATATGGTATGTAAGAATTATTGATTGATATTATTTAATTATATTGATAATATTGATAATAGTGGGGTTGAGTTAAAGTTGAGTTAAAAAAAATGGTTGAGTTAAAATGTTGGAAATTTTTTGAAATTTTCCATAAACAAACATGCTCATGAGTTCGGCTAATTTGATAAATAAATTGACTTCAGAATCATTTAGAGAACGAGTCAAGTTCGGCTTGGTCGACTCGTTCAGAGTAAAAAATATGTATTTTTACGTAATTTTTTATAAGTTGACTAATAAATTGTGAATATAGTTGTATAATGGATCGAGTTGCTCGTGAGTTCGGCTGATTTGAGAAGTAAGCCAACTTCAAAATCAGTCAGAGAACGAGTCAAGTTCGGCTCAATCGACTCGTTTAGACTAGAAATATATATTTTGACGTAATTTTTATAAGTTGACTCGTTAAAGCTCAAGTTCTGACTTGTTATGAACTTATTATTGATGAGCGAGCCGAATTAAAGCTAATATATGTACTTATTTTGTTAACTAGACGAATTTATTAAAGGCTCATCCAGCTCGTTTACACATCTAAATATATAACTAGCTGAGATCGGGCTCGACTCCACTCAACAATATAAACTCTCATAATTGACAAGTTCTAATCTATATAAAGCCTAAAGTTCAATAAGAATTTCCACTGTAAGTTTCAATCAAGCTATAAGTGCAGTGGTTGAAAGTAACACCCAAACAAATATGTAGAATTTATGATTTGAGGCTTTTGAGCTAAAAAATACTCAACCACCAAATGCCTTTGTACCTTACTGAAACAAGACGCAATTATAAAGCAAAAATAAAATAAAAAAGCAAATCATAGTATCATTTAGGGCTGTTCATTCGGTTAAAGCCGAACTGAACCAATTGAATTTTCGACCCTTTGCGCAAAAACGGGGTACGCACTTGAAATGAATAACCAAAAATTTGATTTGGCCATTATCATAACCGAAGACCGAACCGAAATTTACGGCTTGGTTCGATTTTTAACAGAAAATCCAACCGTCGGTTCGGTTTGTTTTTCGATTAATCGCAATAAATAATTAATATTATTAATAAATTATGAATTTTGAACCGAATAAAAAAATTGATGTTTTATCCCAAAAAAAATATCACTTTGTTTAATCTTGTCAATAAATTCTAAATTCTCCTCAAATGAAAATTTCGGACTCGAACCGTGACTTGGACTATAACGAAACCAATTTTGAGTATATATTAATGCTTGAGCAATGTTAGGGGTCAATCATCAATCATTGAAGCAAATTAATGCTTTTATAACTTATATGTATAAATAAAAAACATGTGTATAAATCGGTTTTCGGTTCGATTTGATTAACCGATCATAATTAGCCAAACCGAATCGAAAACCGAATTAACAATGGGTTTTGGTTTCGATCCAAACTGAATTTTCAGTTTCGGTCGTTTAAGCTCGATTAACCGAACTTTGTGCACCCCTAGTATCATTTCAGAGCCACCGCATTACATATCCCCCTCACTATCCTGCAAATCTTGAGCGCCACTCTTAACCACACTTCAAAAGGGTCGCAATTTTGTTTTTCACCCTTTTCCAATGAAATGTGAAAAATAAAAATAAAAATAAAAATAAAAAGAATGGCTGTAAAGGCAGTTGCAGAGCTGAAGAAGGAGCTTGGAAAATTGGTGGATGCCCTTGTGGAGGAAGATGAAGGAGACCACAATTTGGGGATAATTGATAATGCCATTAGAAATCTGTGTGCTCTCAAGGGTTTGAAGCTTGCTAATAAAGATGAAGAATTTGTTGATTTTAAGAATGTTTCTTTTCAGGAACCACCTCAGGAATTCAAATGTCCCATTTCTGGGACTTTAATGATGGACCCTTTTGTTCTAGCTTCCGGTCAGGTAATGCTGTTTGTTCTTTGAATTTGGGCTATGCTGTTTTATTTTGTTGTTTCTTGTCTAACTGTGTGTTTTCTTCTTTTCTTTTTTTTTGGGGGGGGGTCTTTTTGAGTATGGGTTCTATGAGGAATGTTAGGTGGGCCTGTGTGCAACTGGGAATATTTTACTGAAAAGTATTTTGCATTCTATTGTGTTTTTTCTCTGTTGTTTCAGCTATATTGTGAAAAGCAGAATTGTTCGAGCTTGCTTTCATTTCGGTGGAGTTTCGAAAATTGTTTGGGTTTGTTTCGGTTATTGACAGTGTCGAGCTAGAACGAGCTTTTGTCAAAACCCGAACATGAGTCTGAGTTCGAGTGGGGCGATTTTTGAATAATCGATAATGTTGGGTCAATGTTCCAGCTACCTGTGAATTTTTCTGTATCTAAGTTGTAAGAATACATAAATTTTGCATTTTTGCAGACGTACGAGGAGACATTCATCCGAAAATGGCTAGAAAATGGCAACCTGAAATGCCCCAAGAGTGACGAGCGGTTGCCCCACACCCTCCTCATTCCGAATCACTCGATCAAGAAAATGATCACAAATTGGCGTAACACGCGAGAAACCAACATGCCAGCTGTTGTCAGCCTCATCGTTGACGATGAAAACCATTCATCATCAGCAAATGCAAACAGAGAACGCCTAGCAGAACTACTCAAAAGACTTCTGTCCTCGTTCGATACAAAAGCCGCAAAAGAGCTTCGTTTGCTAACATCGCGTTTCCCTTTATTCCGATCCATTTTCGGAGAGCTAAAGTTCGCCATCTCTTGTCTATTCAACCAGCACCTACTCGAGAGGGCTTATTTCGACCCGTGTCTTCATGAAGACTTAATTGCAATCACCTTGAACATTGCCACCCACGAACCCAGCAAGAGGAAAGTAATAGAAACGGGCTCACTAGCCGTTAATTTCCTCATATTGTCCATGAGAAATGAAAATTTCGAGATAAGACGATATGCTGTGGCTGCCCTGTCCGAATTATCATCGCTCGATTCGAACAAACACATATTGGGTAAGTCGGGTGCTCTTGGGCCTCTTGCCGAGATAGTGCGAGAAGGGCACCCCTTGGTTTTAAAAGATGCATTATCGACTATTAATGCCTTGTGTACTTTAACCGAGAATAAAGAAAGGGCTATCTCTGAAGGCGCAATTATTGCCATTATCGAAAAATTGAATGTTGATCGTGTGCTCCTTGATGAAATGCTTGGGATTCTTGCGTTGTTGTCGAGTCATCATAGGGCGATCGACCAGATGGATGAGTGTGGGGTGATTTTTCGCTTGTTTGGGTTATTAGGCGAGGGGATTATCAGTGAGAGTAGTGAGGAGTTATGTGTGGCTATTGTTTACGCAATGTGTTTTGGAGATCGTAAGAAACTTAGAAAGATTAGCGAGGTTGAGAATGCGTACGAGATTTTGTGTCGGGTCGCGAGGAATGGGACTTCGAGGGCTAGAAGGAAAGCGAGCGGCATTCTCGAGAGGTTGAATAGGTTTGCTTTTGCTTTCGTTTCGCATACGGCTTGAGCGTTTTGCACAGAAGAGTTTTGAGTGTGATCTCCGTTCGTTTTTCGGGTTCTGTACGAATGAGATTTTCGTTGTGCATGAGTTCTTGATGAGATATGTCCAAGGTTTTTGTGTTCTTTCAGGGTGATTAATGTTGTCCAAATTCTGTTTTCAGGTTGATGATACAATGTAATAGCCAGAAGCATAACACTTTTTTAGGAAAAAAAGAAGAAGAGGAATGGGGAAAGTGGAAAAAAAGTACCAACAGTCCATTTTAAATTACAAGTACCTTACTGACATTAGATAGCAGCTAATAACAGTGGAACTATCTTATACATTATGTTAAAATATGATGATCTTATAAACAATGAGATGATGGACTGACTCATCATAAAGTTTTGTTGCTATATATCAATAAGAATAATGCTATGTATAATAATTGGAATAGAACTTGACATAATCCCCTATATATTAATCCAGAATGCGTTGAACCTACGTGATTGCTTTTGGTGCTTCGGAATCATATGTGGCAAAATTACATACTTTGTTATTAGGCTTTAAATTTTAATTTAATTCCAAACAAAAAATAATTAGGTTTATATTACCATAAATATGTTGATTATTTATGGTCATACTACATGTATTAATTGCATTTTAATATCATTCATTATTATAACTATTGAATTGTATATATATTTTAAAAGTTAATAACTTTTGTATTTTTTTATCAGTTTTACATATGTAATATATCAAATTAATCTTCTTGTGATGAGGTTCGATTTAACATCCATATTGTATGTAATAAAATTATTTTTAATATTAATTAAAAAAATAAAATTATTTATCAACTAGTTTATTTATATTTCAAGTAGTTATTTGATATAAGTTATAAAAACTAATATAATATAACACATGTAAGTCACAAGTAACACATATCATTCTAAAATATATAGTAATATATTTTTTAAAAAAAAGTAAACTAAATTTAATATAGTTATCTCATTAATTTTAAAATTTAAGAATAATTTTTTAACAAACACTCGTGTAATACACGAGTGTTTTACTAGTATATCATATATATCAATAAGAATCATACTATGTATATATAATAATTGATATAAAATTTGACATAACATGTAAGATGAGAAAATGTTACGATCCTGTTACGGAACCATTTCGTCGGGGTTTGTAACCGTTAGATTATTATGTAACCGTCGGATAGTTGATCTAACGGTTACAAACTCCCGAATGGTTAGCATCTCCCTATAATATGTGATGTGTGGTTTTACACATGAGATCAAGTTTAAATCAACACAAAGCGAGACGACCTAAAAAAGAATAAAAAAATAGGGAAAAGAAAAGGAGAAGAAAGTAGAAAAATTACAATACAAAAAAAGGTTCATCCCAATAAAATCTCCCCCTTTTTCTCCGGAGTCAAATGAGCAAAATCCAAGAAAAGAAAATAATTATTCTACCTCTCAACCAAAAAAAAAAAAAAAAAGCTGTTTTTTTTCATAAACAATAAAACAAAATTCTAATTTTCCCTCTCTCGTCCAGCTTTCCCCATCTTCTTGCCAATATTTATCATTATTACCTTAAGCAAGGGTCCTTCATTCTTCTGGAGGACCCTGCCCCGACCCATCGACCCACATTCCCATGCATAGAGAAAAGACAACACCTGTTCGAAAATCTGCGTTGATCTTAATTATCCATATGATTGGGAATCCCAATTCATGATTTGGTGGGATTTGCATTTCAAGAAATTTGTGGGCTCTGTTAATTCCATGAGAGGAGGGTGATTTTACCTTTTTTCTTTGGGAAAATTTTGAATTTGGTGACCCAGAAAGGATTTTGTTCTAAGGGGGCGTTTTTTTTTTTTTAAAAAAAAAATATTTATTTGTGTGTGTGTGTGTGTGTGGTGTTTGTGAATTTGTCTGTGAGAGTTGATTTCTTGGAGAGGTTGGAGAAATGAGTTGCTTCCCATGTTTTCAAAATAAGGAAGAAGAGAGCAGCAAAAATAATGAAGAGGTTCCGATTGCTCGGCCTAATAATTTTACTCCACCACCTCCGGGTCTGTTTTTTTTCTTTTTTTACATTTTTGTGTTGTTCAATGTTGTTGATATACAAACCTGATGTCTGCATTTGTGGAAAGTTCAAATCTTTCTCTTTCGCCGTGAAGCAAGCTGCATCACGGCTTATTGATTGTTAATTGTGTGGTGGTGCTTTAGATTATTATACTTGTGGTGGTTTTTGCGGCTTTTGATTTTGTTGAATGTTGTAGTGGTTAGTTATAGTTCAATGCGTAGGAGAGGATGATAGGAGATTTTGTTCTTTATTTTCCATTTCTTATGAAGATATGAGGAGAACGAATGAAGACTATATATTTGATTGAAAGATTGTTGAATGGGTTGTGTTGGTGATATGATATAACATCTTGTGAAAGTTGTGATGATGTGGGTGCTATTAATGAGTTCTTGAGCTCACTGGAGAACCCACAAATAGTATTCTTATTTTTCGAAAAAACAAATTCGATAATGTGTATCCACTATCCACCAAAGAAAATCGAACTGAGCAAGTCGATTCTTACATTTTGTATCTTCAAATATATCCAGAACATATGGCTTTTCCGGATTTGTTTTCTTGCAGAGCCTTCTGAGGCCTGAAACAGAGTATTATTTGCTTTCTGATATAATCGATGGTTGTATCATACAAATTTTTGAGTTCTAACTTGAAATTATTTAAAATGTCGGGAAACTTTCAGTTGTTCTTTCTGATAAGTTATATCTTAACCTTTCTTTTCGATGAATGTTAAATAAACTTTGGAGTTGCTTCTGAACGTATCACGTTTTCTTATTTTGCAGTAAGTATTAACAATAGTTATAAGGATCCATCTACTCACACCAATAATGCAGCTGGAGGTGAAAATCAGTCGGCAAAAGCTTACACCTTCCGTGAGCTTGCCATGGCAACGAAGAATTTCCGTCAAGATCTATTAAGTGAAGGTGGATTTGGCAGAGTATTCAAAGGGACACTTTCACCAAGTGGGCAGGTGAAAAGGGGACAAAAAAGACAAGACAAAAAGAATCATAATATTAGATAAAAAGTTATAAGGACACATTTTTTGTTTGACAGCCTTTTATTCTGATGTCGTATTTTTTCCGAACAGATTGTTGCTATCAGGCAACTGGATAGGAATGGAATGCAGGCGAGTCAGGATTTCGCAACTGAAGTCTCGAATTTGAGTCTCCTTCAACACCCAAATCTCGTTAAGATACTTGGATACTGTGCTGATGGGGATCAAAGAATCTTGGTGTACGAATACTTGCCATCTGGTGCTTTGATGAACCATCTATTTGGTATTTTCAAACTCGATAAATCTTCCTTTGCATTCGTCTTACCTTGAGTTTACGAGTGAATTGCACATTTAATCCCATTAAAAGAAAAATCTACAATGTGTCTTTTTTAAAATGCGGTTTTTTCACAGTGCCTATTTTCCTTATAATTTGTATATACAGACCTTCCAGTGGGGGCAAAGCCATTAGATTGGTCTGCAAGAATGAAAATTGCGTTGGGTATTGCCGAAGGACTCGAGTACCTGCATGAGAAGGTCAATCCCCCGATCATATATCGAGATCTGAAATCGTCAAACATCTTAGTGGGTGAGGCCAATGGCCCGAAACTCTCGGAATATGGGCTGGCCAAGCTCGTTCAGACTGGCGGCAGCAAGATGGCGGGGTACGGGTATTCTGCACCGGAATACGAAAGGCAAGGGGAGTTGACGTTGAAATCCGACGTGTATAGTTTTGGCGTGGTCTTGTTAGAGCTTATCACGGGACGTCGAGCCATGGACACCTCACGGCCTGCGGACGAGCAAAATTTAGTTAGTTGGGTAAGTTCGAATGATTGGTAAATGCTTCATTTTCTCAAATTCAAGATTTTCTATTTGAAGCACACTTTCTTATCAAACCGTTCAAGAAAAACTAGAAGACCCTGGAACCACTAAAGTAACTAAAACGATAAAGAAAGAACCCTAAAGCCTAAAGATACACACAGAATATTCTAAAAAAATCAGAAAAACTGAAACCCCTAAAAAAAAACAAGAAAAGATTAGAAGAAAAACTTAAAATATGAAGGAAGAACCTGAAAAACTGACTAACTAGAACTAAAATCTTGATGCTCTTTGCTCTGTTTGACAAAGCACTTCACATGAGGCGGTTCGAGTTCAACATAAGTTTTTGTCATCTCGGTATGTGTGGAGAGTTTCTGTAAGCTTGTAAATAACCGATTGCTTGCTTTTGAGCTGTGAAAAAGAAGTAGTTTATAGCATTTTTCTAATTGCTTCTTGAAAAAATCAAGACATCTCTTGTAACTGGGCCTCGAATTTTCTGTTTGCCTTATTGCATTGCAATCCGAACAGGCCCAGCCCATATTTCGAGACCCATCCAAGTTCCCGGACATGGCTGACTCTCTCCTTCGAAAGCAGTTTCCGGTGACTAGCCTGAACCAGGCGGTCGGTGTTGCCGCCATGTGTCTCCAAGACGAGCCCTCTGCTCGGCCTCTCATCAGCGACATCTCGGCTGCTCTCGGTTTTCTGGCTATGGCCCCACCCGAAGCCCCCATCCCGGCCCGACTCGTTCCTATTCTCTCCTCCCGAGTCGAAACCTTGAAATACACCTCCTTCAGAGACTCCTCCTTCTCCTCCCCCGACACCTCGGGTGACGATAATATCAAAAACTACAGCAAAAACAGTAAAAGTATGGATAAAAGCAGAAAACACGAGCGCAAATCGAGCTCCGACTTCGAGTACGGCACCAATGATGAGTCGGATAGCTCGGATGACGAGAAGAGGACGAAAAAGCGCGAGTCGGGCTTGAAGAGCAAGAGCAAGAAAACAAGCCGTTCGAGCTCAAACAGCAGCAGCAGTAGCCTCAGCTCGAGGAGCTCCAGGGATTACAGCATCGGCTTCAGCCTGAGGTGTGATAGCGCTTTTCCCGAGAGGAGTGATTCTTCTGTATCGGGACACGATGCGATTGTCGAGCGTGATGATGAGTATAGCTCGTCGAGTAGCGATGAGTCGGGTGATGATGAAAGTGAAATGGTTCGTTTGAACTCGAGAGGCTCAGATAGGCACAGGATTGAGTTTGAAGAAGACGAAAGCTAATTTATGCTGGTAAATGAGATTTGGCATGACATTTGTTTATAACTTTAAAAAAAAAAA
>CACSLK010027773.1:16181454-16194486 GCA_902706635.1 Striga hermonthica
AATATCACAGTTATGGGGTTGAAGTACAAATTACTATGTTTCCAAAACTCTAGCAATTTCGAAAACGGGCCGGGCTAGATCCGGGCCTCAAACCCCCGGCCCGGTTTATTTTAATTAGTAAAGTGTACCATAGGGTTTTTCTTTCACTCCTATGTGACATACTCCCCCACCACTGTTCACTTCACGACGCCCGCCCGTTCTCCTTCGTCCTGCTCGCGCCGACGAGAGTTATCCGCACTAAATATTGAAATGGCTTTTACTAGAGGCATGAAGCGACCCATTGAACTTCTATACAAAAGATTGAGCAGTCCAGTCAAGTGTGGCCATGCTTATACTACTTATACAACGAGCAAGGGAGTGTCTAGGTTTTCGGAAACTAATAATGCTTCTGGTTTCTTAAATCATTCTCGTTCAATCAATAATTCCGGGATTTGCTTCATTCGGACATACGCTTCTCAAGTCTCTGCATCCGAACAAATGAATCTCATTAAACAGTTGAGGGAGAGGACAAGTGCGCCGATCAAGGAAGTCAAGTCTGCTCTTGTTGCTTGCCACTGGGATATTGGTGTGCCCGTCGTCAATTTTCCTTGAAGAATCTCTGCATTTTGAAAAGTTTGTGCTTGCCTGCAATTATTTATACTAATGGGGATTTTTAATGGATGCCTACTGCAGGGGCTGCACAGAAGGAGTTGAGAAAAAGAGGAGTTGTTCTTGCATCAAAGAAGTCTTCTCGAACTGCGGCCGAGGGATTGCTTGCAGTAGCTCAGGATGAAGAGAAGGCTGTGGTAATTGAACTCAACTGCGAAACGGACTTTGTTGCCAGGAATGACATTTTCCAATGTTTGGTGAGTATGAGAATTAGTTTCTTCCTCTGCTCAATTGACTATCATTCTCCATCTATTCGGCACTTCCTTAGGCCTGGTTTTACTTTGTTGTTGTATGTCTTCAATAGCAGCTTAAGCTTTTGTTTGAGTAGCCATTTTCATAAACCGAGATTCAATAATCATACCCTTGTGGATTTTTATTTTTCATTTTTAATTCTAATAGTCAGCATTCTTTCTCGATCATCACTGATATAACTTTTTTGTGCACACTGCAAATGCTGTAGGCCTTATCTCTGGCAAAGTCTGCTTTGCAGCGTGAAGTTTCTGCGGCTGCTGCCTATGCTAAAGTACCTATTTCAGTTGAACCTCAGCGCCTGTGGGTGAGTAACTTTTTCTTATTCTTGCCTGAAAAAGATTGTTTATTTTTAGTTAATAATATATACTATTGTTTTTCAATTTAATGTCTATTGTATTGTAATAATTGTCTTTGAGTCGGCCACCATCATGATTTTACCAAGGTTTCACGAGTAGTTCTCAATCTCATGAACTTGTGAATTTTGTGCTTCGATCTAATGGAGATGTTCTTTTGGCCTCCTTACAGTTGATTTTGATAGTTCCCTTTACATTTTTTTTTTTTTCAGGATTTCAAGGTGAATTTCGACCATCCTAAGCTAACTGGAGAGAGAACTGTACAGAATGCAATTGTAGAGGTTGCTGCAATGATGGGAGAGAACGTCACACTTAGAGGAGCGATTACAATACCCGCGCCTTCACATGGTGTTTTGTCTACATATCTCCATACTTGTCCCCAACCAGGTAACCAAGAACTTAAAAAATTTCATTGCAAGGGCTGTTTTACGTTTTTACATGCTTGTTCTCTTACACATGAGGAACTTGTAATGTGCCATTTTATGGATATGAGATAATGTTGAATTTTTTTATTGTGGTTCATGCTTTCAATTCTAAATCCAGGTATAGGGCGTCATGCTGGGCTTTTATCACTTGAGGTGGAGGATAAGAATGCTTCCCTGGATGCAGTCCAGCGTGTTGGATCAGAAATTGCTATGCACTTAGTTGCTGCCAAACCATTGTTCCTAAGCAAGGAAGATGTTTTTCCTCATGCTTTAGAAAATGAACGTGATATTCTCCGATCTCAGGTACTAGTTGGATACTTTTGGTGGTTTGATGACAGTTCATGAATAGACTTGCATTATGTAAATGTTTAAATCTGCAGAAGTGTTTTGGTGTAAATAATCTGAAAGGAAGAAGATATTGAGAATGAGAACAATTCCTCTGTAAATTCTAAAAGCAAGCAAGTGTAACAAGAAGCAGGATAAAGTTATCCAAACTAGATTGATTACAAAATTATGTGTGCCCTTATAACATTAAGTTGTTATGTGTAATAGATAACCAAGTCTTGAATTAAGAAAGTTAGTAATAGAGCTAATCCAAGATCATAAAATCATGATAATTATTTTTTTCGAGTAACTGCTTATATTCTCCTTATTCTTTCTTGTTATTTGTCTCTACAATGAGCATCACTCTTGTTTGAGGGAACTTGATGCATTCTTATATGTTTCGAAAAATGGTACTGACTGAACTTTGACGTGAATTGTTGGATTTTAGACGTACAAACCCAGTGTACGCGCAACGGAGTTTTAAAATTTTCTTACCAACAGCAAAGATCCGCTATAGCTATTCGATATGATCCTATATCGCGTGAATTATCAACAAAAACTTACAATTGTTCGCCTATGTCCTCGACTATGGTATCCACGCAATCCAGTTTTCCGATCTTCCGTTGAAGAAGCTAGGAATCCTCAATCCAGAAAGCTAGAGAGTTTTTATTTTAAGATGAATCTTCTTCTCTTTCTTTCATCTAATGATCGTTGATTGAAGACTATGAAGAGATAATGAGATAATTTTAATTAGGTCAAATCTAATCATATGGGCTTTAGGAGACCCTATAGACCAATATGTAACTGGACCTAATCCAATTATTAATTTAATTAAGTATAATTCAATTTAACTTAATTAATTATTTTCTATCAAATAAAAAATTATCTCATTACTAATTAAGTATAATCCAGTTTAACTTAATTAAATATTTTCTATCAAATAGAAAATAATCTCATTACTCATAAATAAATATTTCAATCTAATTGAATATTTAACACCATCGATTCAGTCTTAGTCGGAAAACTGATTGCATATTGTGTGACCCTATAGGCCTTCAAATATTGACATAAATCTAATTTATGATCCCTTGTGAAACTCCTAGATTGCGTCGAATGACGAACTCAAAATATGAAGTATGCTTACATGGACAAAGCAAACAAACCTAGACAATAGTGATACGATCCCTTCATTCACGAACCACTCGATTAAGCTTAAGACTTGAACGTGTGTCTATCCGAACAGCTTAATCATTTTATCTCATCTTACTGCTTAATTTTATCAATTATATTTGAACACTGTTCTAAATATAATCACATGCATTGACCAATGACTATCAACCCAATATAGAGAAAACGAGTGTTCTCTCGAAATTATATTCGAGGAATGAATCCTATCTTGGCTCAACTACCAATTATATCGCGATCAACCAACACAAGCCCGTGTCTACCCATAAGTGCGTAAGCGTTGGACTAGGTCTAAGTAAATAACATGAATTGCATATTGACCTCAAGTCAGAGGACTATTACACCATTCCACACATTGATATTCTCATAAACACATAAACAAATAGTTTATTGGTAGGGTATACCAATACTCTCCAAAGTATCCACGTGTTCATCACGAATAACAATTATTCATAGCAGACCACATGTCAATCTATCGCGTATCATTAATATCCATTTCTTAATGATCATCGATTGAGGCGATTTGAGAGTTATACTTTATTAATTAACATCTCACTCTGTTAATGACAGTATCAAATCAAGGAGCAATTAACTAATAAATTGCAAACAACCAAACAATTATTTAATTAATTACATTACCATAATTATAATCCAATATTATTATTAATGTGATCATGTATATATGTCATCAAAAAGACTGTCTCTAGGACACATATACCAACATGAATAACCATACAATTGTGTTGGTGCACTATTTATGGTTTAGTGAAACTGGCAGATTCAAGTTTTAAATATGGCATTTTTGACAATTTCTCTAGCCACAGAGCAGTAGTTGATAGAGTTGATGGTGAATTAAAGGAAGAAACTGTGAAAATGATTTAAAGGAACAAAAAGTAAACAAATTAACTGCAGGCGAGGCTGCCAAAGTGCTAATGCTGATCAGAATTTCTCTTGCCTAAGCCAGGCTTTGCTATTCTTCTTCCATGTCTTTAGAGACTGAACCCTACTACTTCAATAGCTACTGATTAGGGTTCCAAAGCAAAAGCCATGTGCATTACTTTGTTCAAACCCGAATTAAATAACTTGCTTAAGATGCGGAATCCAGAATTATAGATGCTTAAACATCAATCCTCATTATAATGCTACTTCCTCTTCCATTTTTGGGACCTTTCGCGAAAATGACAATAGACATTGTTGATATCTTATATGCATATCTATGCTTAGTCACTAAAATTCATTTACATTTTACTCCATTAAACAATATTGTCCAAGAAAATCCTATGCTTTTCTCGGGGGGTGAGTAGCTATAGTTGATCTATCAGGATACAATTTTTTTTTTTCCTTTTGTTCAGTTTATCCTTTAATTCCTTTTTCTTTTTCAAACATCTTGGTTGAATTTTCACATATCTATGCTGCAACTATAACTGCTTTGTTCCATTATTATCAGGCAGAAAGTACAGGGAAGTCTCAGATGGCCATAGATAAGATGGTTGAAGGTCGTCTAAGAAAGTATTACGAGGAAGTTGTTCTTCTGGAGCAAAAGTTTGTCGTAGATGACACAATTAACATTAAGGTCTACTATTCCAGTTGTCTTTTTATTGGTTCACTTTTCTCGCTTTTGGTTTTATCTCTGCCATTATTTTGTTATCTGAAAAGCCATATACTTATGAAGAGCATCTGTCGACATCACATTTCTCTCACGTTAATCTACACATTCTCTGATAATATTCTTTAAATTCAAGACGATTAGTGTTTTTTTTTTATGTCAAACTGCAAATAACAGTTGGTAGTTCAGACAGAATGAGAATTTTTTAACTGTGTCCCATAAGTACCTATTGTTCTAGATTCAGATTAGTTTTGTGGTAGCCCTGTGCAGTTTTTTATGAGCGATTTTCAGTGACATTTGATACCCATTATTGCAGACACTATTGAATAACTTGTCCAAGGAAGTTGGATCCACCGTGAAAATCAATACCTTTCTTAGATTAGAAGTTGGAGAAGGCCTTGAAAGGTAAAAACTTATTTACATTTGCAGTTTTTCTTTAACTTTATTAACCTAAAATCCTGAAGCATTCCTGGTTTATTAAATTAGTTTTGCCACTTAGGATATTCCCATTAATCTTTTAACGGATCTTATAAACTATCGCATGCTTTTGGTTCTCGTGCAATTTAATTTTTAGTTGCCTTTTTTTTCTCCCAAGGCTTGAAGCAGCTAGTGGAACAGATCCTGCATCTCAGGTTGCTTAAGGACTCCAGCAACTCTTTACCTGACAAGATCAATATTTTATTGGACTTTTGAGACTACAAACTTTTGTGATTTTTTGGTTATAAAACTTTACCATGTTGCAAATTGCTCCAGATCATAATCAGAACTAGAATAATTGGTTTTGTTGCATCTATATAGCCACGAAGTTCTCGCATAAATTAGTTGAAGATAACTAGAGTATTTTTGTACCCAGTTATGGTCCATGGATGATATGCAAAAAAAAGGCTTTGCTGATAAATCGAGGTTTCGCTGCCATTATATGGAGTGAAGAAGCCTTGATACTCTTTCTTAGCAGCCGGTGAATGATTTTTACGACTTGCTTGCTGTGTATTAATTTCATGCGCTGCCTGCATTTTGTTCAAAGATGAAGTTCAACATCTCATCTCAAAAATTCCAAAAGCAAGAGCGCATAAATTTTAACTACTCTCTCTGTTATTATACTTATAATAATAAAAGGAAGAAGGAAGCATCTTCACAATTTTGGTTAAGATTTGAAGTGGACCCAATCGCACTTAAATATGTATTTGACCAATCAAATCAACTTCAACAATTATTAATTTAATAAATTTTTAACCTCAATTTATTTCTCCTCAATGAATATAATTATAATACATTAATAAACTATTATTAATTACACAGCTTTTAAAACTATCCATTCAATTACATGTTTTTAATTAACAATCAAATTTAATCACATATACGTACTTTTACATAACATCAAGTTTAATCACTATATTCTAACTCATCTACAAACAAAAATTTAAAATTCAATCTAAAACTTTTTTTTTAATTAACTCATTTTATCCAATAAATTCAAATTTAAGCCAATATACTTATATGCTCAGTCGCACTTTCTCAATCAAAAGATGTCACTATTTAACTAATGAAACAATTAATAGACAAATATAAAGGGAGTTTTGAATTAAAATCCCTAAAACTACTTTTATTTTTGTGTTCAATCCCCACTTAAAATTTTTTAAAATCTTTCTACTTCGCTCCCCAACAATTTAGAAAATGCAGAAAATGAATGAATACTCAACATTACGTGACCATCACAACACTTTACCAACTTTTTAACACATTGTTTTTCTATCGACATGTGTCTAACGATTAGACCACTATTTTCCAATTCATTTCTCACAAATATCACAACAGATTCTGAATTTTGACCAAATCACACAGTTTTATTCAATTTCACCATAATACTGCACCAAAAACACACCTAAAGATCTCTGAAATACATGATGAACAAAGAAAACCACATGTCTTTGTTGCTTACACAAATCATCTACTTCAGAGGCACTCATAGAATCTAAAAGGGGCGACCAATCGGAATTTTACATCCTAATGAAAGACAAACATGGCACACTTCCGGAACTTTCTGAAAGACAACATGGCAAACTTACGGAACTTTCCGATGTTTGGTGCCCGCAACTGACCTAAAAGTACTTATTTTCTTCTACTCAAAGCTTGATTTCTCTACCGAACACCCAGCTTACAGGCACAGGTGGTACTTGCTTTGCCCTCGCATGAGCTCTCTCCTCCAACTTTCTGATTCTAGCCGGCAAGTTACACACATAGTCTTGCGCTTTACGCCCCTCAGCTGAAAGACCTGTTTGTTTTGTCCAGCAATTAAGCTGAAAATATTAGCATTTCTGCTCAATTGTTTGGTTTTTCTATTACTAATAATGGAAGGATGCTTTAGAAACCAATTTGTTTATTTGTGTTTGTTAGTGGAGCATGAATTCTTGATGCGAACATCAATTTCCAGTATTCACTCTTTGAGGATTATCACATTGAACCAAACCACCCCTAATAAACCATTCAGATTATCTAACAGCATCTGTATAGTTTCCACTATATGAGCAATCTGTCATTTTATCATGTGTAGACATACAAATTGCGAGTTTGGTGTAATTTAACTCTTGAATATGGCTTGAAAATATGAATGTGCAGCTTCTTTTTTTTTTTTTTTTTTTTTTTCCTCGAGAATTATGGTGCCTTTTTTTCGTAATTCTGCAAGATAATGTATAGAAAAACCCTATAAAAATAAAAATGAAATAAAATAAGCCAATAATAGTAAATCTATACTGACCCATCAACTTGTCAACCTCCCATCTGGCCACCAGGAATTCCAAGATATCGGCATAGTCCTTGGCCGTGTAGACTCCAAGCCGCTGGGCCACAGCCGAAAAATGCTCGAACAAGTTATCATCCTTGCCATCGTACATCAGGTGAGCTGGCATTGTGATTTTCTTCCTCATCATATCCTCGAGGCACAAAACCGTGCCATCAGGGTCGATTTCAAAGAGTTTCTCGATTATCTTGGTGTAGGCCGTTTCATGTCGTTTCTCATCCGAGGCTATGGTCCCACATATCTGTGCCAGTTTGAGGTCCCCGAGTTCTTTAGCCAGGCGGGCTGTGTTTCCATGAGAAATGAAAGTTGCCCTTTCCTGAAATGAAGTGTAGATGAATCCAAGGTACGGGTTGTTCTCTGTCCGAGGATCCTGTTATGTTAGTTAATTAAAAAAGAAAAATGAAATTTGAGTTATATATATTCCAAATCCAAACATGATGAATTATGTATGGAACACCATTGATTAGAAATGCAATATCTCAACTATGGACTTAAAGTACAAAACCGTGTTTTTCAGAATAACATAATAGGACTCATCCTCAAAACAAGATTCAGATTATCTTACCAAGCTGTATTTTTTAGTTTTATTATCTAACCCAATTCATCAAACACCTGCATTTAATTTCCAAATATTTTCAGATTTTTTTTAAGCAGCAGCATTCATTCAGCGAAAAAGACTTCAGCAAAGAAAGCCACTTCCAAATTCTGTTTAGTTCCTTCCCAAGAATACTAACTAGACCCAATGTAAGAAGAATAAGGAGAAGTAACTAAATGCGAAAAAGATTAAGAAACTAATCGTACCATCCCCGAACCGATCAAATATTGAATTGTCTTCTCGATTTGCTTCATATCAACACGTCCCGAAAGATAAAGATACTTATTGAGAAGATCACCGTGCCTATTCTCCTCGGCAGTCCACGCCCTCGTCCAAATAGCCCATGGGGTTGAGCTGGCCCCCGTCTCGTCTCGAACACTATCCAAAGTGTTTATCATTGTCTGATATGTAGGGAGGGCCTCCTCAGTAATCATGTCCCCAACCAATACCACAAAATAATCATCCGGGATTTCCTTTGACCTCTCCCTCAGTTCTTTGACCTGATCGTAAAACCCGTCAGATGAAGAATCCGGGAGAAAGTCTGTGGGCTGCCAGCATTTCTCGACGGGCTTGAGGTGGATAAGGATGTTATTTTCGGCCCAGTTTTGGAGGGAGTCAAAGATCTCGCGTTTTTCGGGAGGCATTGAGTGGGTTACTTGTTCGTGGACCTCACGAGGAGGAGTGAACGGCTTTTTGGCTTTACCAACATCTCTGATCAAAACAAAGAAAATGCAGTATGTTGAGTTTATGAAATAGAAGAGACTAATAAGTTAATAAAATTATACTCTCATCCTCTTTACATTCCGGATAATAAGGGATTAATGTTGATAGGAAATATAATTCAGGGAAACTTTTGACTAGATCAGATACTTGTATCTTAAAGTAAAGATATAAGTAAAGAATCTAACAAGTGGCTACAGAAAAATGAGAAGCTACACCAACTATCTCAACTTTCTGCAGAAAATAAAGTTAACATTATTGGTGAAACATGTTGAGAAATTCTTTTAGGGAACGATTAAGAAACAAAATTCCAACGCAGCCACTCTAAATGTCCTCTGTACTTGAGCTTGGAAAAGAAACATAAAAACTTCATTACCTTACATTAGGAAGAAAAGTTCCACGTGATTTGAGATGAGGAACATGACACACACACACACACACACACACACACACACACACACAAAATTAGAGTATAGAAATAAGTTGTTGGAAAAAAAAAATAAAAAAAAATGTGACCCTTTTAAAATTATTTTGCATCTTCCCACTTGCCACTACTGAGACACCGCAAAGAACTAAGCTTAATGCCACCTCAAGAAAAACAGGAAGATCCACCAGTGGAGAAAATAATCAAAAAGGGGGGAATGAAAAAGACAAACAATATAAATAGAATGCTAAACACAAGGAAACAAACACTACTACTATATGTATTAATTAATATATATAAAGTAATCAGTTGAAAGAATGTCGAAATTCTGCATGCATTAATCTAGTTAAATCAAATGTACATAGGCTCCAACAGAATTGAGGTGGTTTCAAGAGAGAACAATGGCTTGAGACAAAACAAATTGTTTAGCATATAAAGGCAGTTAGCAAACAACAGCAAAAATCTAATCTTGATGTGTCATTTTGTTTTCTAACAATTGTTCAAGTGTGAATTTCTTTCCTTGAAAAATAGAGAGACCATCACTTTCAAAAGAAACTAACTTTCAATAATACTTGATCATGACCATAAATAATATCACAACCCATAAAAGAAAAAAAAAAAATACATAAACAGATTATTTTCGTCCCTAAAGACTAAAGTAATGAAATGAAACTGACACTGAGGGAAGAGAGTGAAGAGTTGAAGCCATTGAAACTCTGTGAGATCTGAGGTCGGAGGCAGGAAAAGGTGGGATCTTGTTGTGATGAAGGAAGCTCATTTTGAGTGCCATTTTTCTCTATCGAACAGAGATGCTTATAATAAAACGGAAATGGCAACGGGAATGAGGACTGTAGAAGCGAAGCAGCACAAGCGCCCACTTATATACAGATACAGGCAGCGGTAGCGGTAGCGGTAGCGGTGCTGTGCTGTGCTTCTCAAAATAAATATAAATAATAATAAGAAAAAAAGGGCAAACAAAAACAAGTTTGAGAAAACGTCTGGCTTTCGAACTCAATGAATGCCCACAGTTTTGATTGTTTGTGTCCCGAAAACAGGAGGTGCTTTTTTTCTTTTTGAAAGTAACTAATCAGCAATCACAAATGCGGCCATTTGACACGTTCTTGAAGGGGCGATGGTTTCTATGATGAGCTTGCTTGGTATCAAAATATATGGGCCTCTCAGCAAGGTACAACATAGTACTGATGCAATGGGCCCATTCTCTTAGCATTTTTCTGATTTTTTTTTTTTTTTCTTGCTAAAACTTTATTGCGATAAATTAGTATTTCATTCTATGATTCTATCTTCTCTCCTAAAATATTGTATAATGTAGTGACGGGTTTGTTGTAAATAGGAACATTCCCGAATACACATTTCAATTTAATTACACATAAATATAATCCCCTAGTATGTTAGTTACATTGTCCTAAATAGGGTTGTAAACGAAATCGCATCAAAGCGAATACTCAGAGATTCGATTCGATTCGTTTAAAATATTCGAAGATTCGATTCGTGATTCGATTCGATAACGAATTCATTTTTTGATTCGTATTCGACTCGTTTAGAATATTCGAACATATTCGATTTGATTCGAAATTTGTTTTAAGAAAAATATTATAATTAAAAAATATTATAATTACGAAAACAAATTTTATTTTTCATATATTTTTAGAAAATTTTGTTAATTTATGATGTTTTTATTTTTATGTCATAAAAATATTAGGAATATGACAATATATATATATATATACATATAGTTATATACATATATTATAAACAAAATGTATATTATATATAATTTGTATAAAAATATTATAATTAAAAAATATTATAATTAAAAAATATTATAATTACAAAAATAAATTTTATTTTTCTTATATTTGTAGAAAAATTTGTTAATTTATGATGTTTTTACTTTTTATGTTATAAAAATATTAGGAATATAACGATATATATATACATATATTATAAACAAAATATATATTATATATTGTAAAATTTATATAATTATTGTTAACGAATCGAATATTCGAATTTCGAATCGAATATCTACACATTCGGATTCGAATTCGTTATAATTTTGAATCTAAAACATCATTCGAATTCGAATTCGAATTCGAATTCGAATATTTCACGAATATCGAATTCGAATCACGAATCGAATAAAAAATGTTTGATTTGTTTACAACCCTAGTCCTAATAACTATTTATAATTTGTTATTATTATGAGCTGTAAAATATAGAATAATGTTAGTTGTACCCTTTGGTGTACCACTTGGTTTACATCCAAGTAGTACATGTACCCATTAATTATAGAATTAAATTGCATAAAAAAATCAATTAAAATATGGAGTAATAATTCAATTTTGTCACTACCGCAGCTTTAATACCATACACAGCTTTAATTGGCAACCCAATTCATAAAAGGAAATAACTAAATAAATATGTATCCCCGGACCAAAGTCAATGTTAAGGCATGCAGCATATGGTCATATAGTATATGGTAAAAACCATAACTATCCCTGGATTATTGCACAAATGCAGGAAAAAAAAAAAAAATTCATCGAACAAAATTTCAACTATAAAACCAGCAACAACATTATGATTTATGCAATCAATCAATCACTAGTTATACACATGCAGTAGTAATCTCTCACTGATGTTCTTCCATAAGCAGCTTTGCTGGAACAACACTGGGTTCATTTTTCTGTGAAGACTGTGGAGATGTTCCACATAAGCTTTCAGTACTATTTCCAGACGGGGGCAGACATCTTTTCAAGAATGACGCTATTGTCCTCGTCTTTCGGAAACTTCTTTCTGCAAATACACCAAGGAAAAAGAATCTTAGTTTTGAAATTTTGTAATCAATCCTATTACTTGACATAAATTCACGGAGCGATAATCAACTCATACCTGGTGATACAGATAGGCCATACTTGCTCAGAATTTCTTTCTTAACCTGAATGAGAAAGCATTATTAGATCAGAAAATTACACAACTCTAAGGCATTTAAGTAAATAAGCTAATAGAAGGGTGCAATAACAAACAATTTAACACAATAAGAGTAGTGATATATAATATCCAATTAAAGAAAAATCCAACACTCAAATCTACTCTACAAACCATACATATCATATTCACCACTGGTTATGCAACTCATTTAACAAACATAATAGGTATGTAAGAGAAACGGTGGTAATGGTTCAAGATATTCCACACCCATTCAAATTCATATGGCTAATTAACTGTTTGCTCATTGCCCAATCAATTTCCATAACACATAATCCATATCAATGTACTAGGGAACCCCCAAACACAATTAAGCAAGGATATACATGGAAATGGACAATTATTAAGTATAAACAAATAATGTGGTGAGCAGCCTATCTTTGGTTAATTTTGGCCGACTGATTGCCAAGAATAATGCCTACCTAGTAATCTTTATTATTGCAAATGCATCTTCACTCAAGTGTTACTATTTCACAAATTGTACCCTGCTGGGGCAATATGTAAAACAATATACAAGCACAATAAGGTATTTTTAATAGTATACGGTAAATGACGATTTTTAATAGTTATTTCCGGCTACTTCACCTTTAAATCTTTTAGAGAAAGTAAGCTTACTAACCTGCCAACGGTTATCAGAGAACTCCGAAATTTCCCGCAATTTACTCTTTAGAAGGGATTTTGGGAGAGCTGGAAACTT
>CACSLK010027773.1:16201539-16216596 GCA_902706635.1 Striga hermonthica
CACACTTTTTTTTCCAGTGACATACAGGAGCCATCCATTATAAATAAATAAAACAAGGAAAAAAGAAAACAAAAAAAAAAATCCCCAGACTCTGGAAAGGCTGAGCTAAAGCGATAATGAGAGACAAAACTTCAACCCGGAGATTGCAACTCTAATATGTGCAAGACTCATATTAAACTCAAGTTAGTCCACAAGTTTCTACAATCCATTGACACACACCAAATATTGATTTCAAATTTGCAGCTTAAACACGCGTTTGCTCAAGTAACCAAAGAATGTATATTCTATATCAACTTTTACAACCGTGAAATCAAGCATCACGAGTTGGTTTCCTCCTTAATACCGGCACTTTCAAGATTGGCTTTTTTTGCAGCGCGTCTCTTGTTCTGGATCTGGCGGACATATTCCGCAACTATGACATGGAGCTTTGGTGTGAGCTTGCTCGTTGAGGACACATTGAGACCAGCCTTCTTGAGAGCACGCACCATATGGTTCTCTGCCTTTTGGAAGTGCATAGGGCAATATGGAGGGACCGTCGATTTCATTAACGGCCTCCCGCAGAGTATTGGTCCTGTTGTGGAACTGGAAAATGCAAAGACCGGAAAAAACAGGAAAAAGAATATATCAATTTGGATGAAAAGAGAAACAGAGGCGAATATCGAAAATAAAATAAGGATTTACCGAGATTGCATAAAGATGATATAACTGGAATAACAAAGAAACTTGATTCGAGCAGATAATGAATTTTGTCATCAGAAGAGCTGTGATTAAATGTAAAATGTTGAAGAGGAAAATTTTCAAGGACAAAGGGAACTAAAACTAGCATGGACGATGCCTTTTTATCCGAACTAGAAATTGAAATCATCTTTAAGAATCTATTGAGAAACTTCTTTCAGAAGAGCTTAAATGAGCATAGACTAAAACTCAATGGCAGCATAATGCTGCCGGATTGACCAATCATGTTTAGTATTAGATCGAAATGCAACAGACATATATCATCAATAGGAGTAGAATAAGCGTGTTTTTATGTCATGAACATCAGAATCTGTTACATATATGCCGAAATTGTGAAATACACCACCGCATGATTATATAAAACTTGACCCCTTGCTGGCATTCAAATTGAACACTAAAAATTTTACTGAGAATAATCCAAGAGCAAAGCTTAATAATGATCTATATATATAATAAAGGAGAACTTCTAAAAAAGATACAAATTCATTAAAGCACAAAATGATAAAAGTTACATGCAATTACATTTTATTCGTTTCTCGCTATTCAACAATAGAAATTTCTTTTTCAGCATTTATTGCCGGACCCATTTTTGGTAGAGAATTGGACCATAGTCCAATCCAATGAAATGATAGCCTTACAATAGCCAAAAGGATACCTTGAGTAAGAAATTGGCAAATTGTTAATGTATACATTCATGTAAATTGTATCTCATCACTATAAGCTTTGGTAAATGAGTAATATGGCTTACGAGAATCTTAATGAAATTAAGATTGCGAAAACAACTAGAATTAAAAAATTTAGTCAAACTTTGGATGAATACAAAGGAGTTGATATCAAAGATCTCTTAGTATACCATAAAGACAAATAACTGTAGATGATGGATTGTGAGAAAAATTTTATGGCCTAGTGCAAAGTGATAAGTGGTAATGAAATAGAAGCACAATTCTAGTGTAGGTGAACTAAAACTCTTAAGAAGCAATGCCGTTAAATAATTATTCAGTTCATTCAATTAAGAAAAAATAACAACAATGTCCGAGCACATAAATATAAATACATATATGGCGAATACCAAGTACGGGACTACACGAACTTTCTTATACGTATTATCATATAACTAGCGGGTTACTAACTCGCCACATATTCCTTTACCAGAACAAGTCAAATATATAATTTTAGCGAGATTCTTAATATTACAGAGAAATAATTTTCTGATATTATACTATACAATTATTCAACATGTGTGGTGTTTTTAGTGACCAACTGCCTTACGCCAACTACGCCACCAAGAAATTAAAGAAAACAAGATATTACATGAGTCGAAGAAGAACAAAGCATGAGTATAACTTAAGAATGGTAGCAACAACATTTAGTATAACTTTAAGAAAATTAAGCAGCTTCGTAAGAATCAGTTGTACATCCCAACCATCTGTTTCCTGCAATAATTCTCTTAAAATCATATAGCCAATCACTGGAATCAACAGTTGAAATCATACTGCAGTTTGATTCGAAACAACAAGACTACTCCATACTACACCAATGTAGAAGTATTTAAATTCACTGTCTCAAACAAAACCAAATAATTTGGAAATAAAGTTTTAGAAGAGCCCAAGATCAAAGAAAACAAACCTCTTTATGGAGAAAGTGCAACTCTCGTAAAGCTTCTGCTTCGCATCAGACGTTATGTGCATATGGCAAAACCTCGTTAATGCCATCGCCTTGGCCTTGCACCCATGGACCTCACACCTACCGCTAACCTTACCACCACCAGTTACCCCTAAATTCACATTTTCACCAGGTAAGGCAGCGGAATCCCCGCGGTGCGCATTGACCTTCTCGTCGTCCTCATCTTCCACGAAAGGGCTTTTCCCGTACTCCCAATAATACTCCCTGTACTTCAACCTTAGCTCCTCCATTAACGCCCAGTAGTGGTCGCGATAAATCCGAGCAAGCTGTTTCACCCTGCGGGATCGGCGATTAAGGACTTCGGATCGGGTCAGGAACTCCGAATTGGATAGGGCGGCGTCGTGTTCGGACCCGTCAACGCGAATGGGGCCCAACGAGGATGAGGCTAAGGGATCAATCATCTCGGCTGCGTTCAAGGGCAGAGGCTTGGTTTCTGTTTTCAGAGAGAGGGGAGCGGTGGAGCGGTGGTTTGGGCCACCGCCGGCGGCGGTGCTGGCGGGGGACATTGAAGAGAGTTACTTCTTAGAGTATGCCCGTCGGTCAAAATCAGTAAATACGGTAATCATTCTATGCTTGTTAGGTGTTTATATATCATTGGTAGGTACAAGAATTAATGCTTGGTGTACTATCTTCTTTAGGGTTATGTGGTTAATGATAAATTCAATCCGCTTGTGACAGTATTTTTTTTCGCTGGATTAACACGCGTCGGTATGGTTGTGTGTATGAGTATGTAATCAATTAAAAAAAATAAGATTATTGTTGTGAAAAAAGAAAATTTTGTAATCCCTTATATATAATTCTCGTTCTCGAATGCGCTGAGCCTACGTAACTGCTGCTTCGGAATCCTATTTGACGAAGAATCATGCTTCGTAATTAGGTTTGGACAAATAATATTGATATATTAATAATTAATAATCTAGATTCGGACATTCCATAAATGTTATTTAGTTAACTTAAATATTTTAATATCACTTGTACTAATATAACTCTTTAACTCTTTATAATTTTACATAGTGAGATACTAAGGATGGTGTATTCAATTGAGATTTTTAAGGACTTTTTAAAACTTTTTAAATTTGATGACTTTTGTGGACTTTGTAGAACTTTTATGACTTTGGTGGACTTTTTGAGACTTTCAGAGAATTTTCATTAGTGACTTTTCAAGACTTTCATAATGGACTTTCTAAAACTTATTGAGACTTTTATATACTTGCAGTTATAATATTATGTTTGAATAAAATATTAATAAACGTAACATAATAAGCAATATAAACAAGAATAAATGAAAAAAGATGTTGTATATATTAATCCTCTAAATTTTATGCGAAATGAGTTATTCACGAACAAATTGTTTAGGATTTTAAATTTATTAAACGAGTAAATCGATCAGCTTCAACGAGTCGAATTGAGCAAGGCCTTATATTTGTTTGTTAAAAGAGTACAAGCTCAAATATGTGCTAGATATCTCTGCTATAACGACACTTATAATCAACCCAAATTAAAATATATTTATTTAATTATTGATTGATTTTATTCAATATTTTTTTGCATAATGTTGTTATATTAGAAAAATATTATTAGGATATATTTTTACAAGATACAAACATTGTCAAAAAACAGTAATTGTATCTTATAAAATTATCAAAAATATTCAAAACATTTCAATATTATCAAATAAACTATTAGAAAATAAAATAATTTTTTTAATATTTTGAAATAAACATTTACAAATAAAAAGAAAGAACAAATAAATTATTTGCAAGTTCAACTATGGAAGCATTAACCTTTGAAAAGTCAAATTCACAAGATAGCAAAATGAGAGAATAAAAGTATACACACATAAAATAAGTATAATAAAGAATATATAAAATAACTAGGAGGCTATTGCCGTGCACAGCACGGCCGGCCCACGTTATATTTCTTTTATTTTAGCTAGAAGGTTATTTTTTCAAATGAAAATAATAAAAAAAATTCATGGAAAAATAATACATAGAAACCCTAAGCAAAAATGCACCACTAAATACTCTACATCGATTGGTATCCAAAACCATAAATACGACAAACTCTTGAATCAAAATCAAAGTAATCAACAAAAGGCTAGAATTGAATAACAACTCATTATAAAGATTTCAATTTTATATATAATACTGGTTTTTGTATCATACCTAGCAACATCTTATGTGAGAAGCAAATAAACATGATTCATAGTAGATTCTTACTTCCGCCAATTCCATTCCAACCCATCATTTATATATCAAATCATAATACAATGATCTGTTGAAAAATTGAGAATATAAGATATGCTTAAAACATATAAAATGCCTATGTTTACGAATGATGCAAATCATCTCGATGTAAAACTATCAACATCCCCAGTCATTAAACAACAGACATAAACTGAATGAGACAAATCTTAAGCAACAATCCAAGCATATTTATATTGATCCTCGTTTAACCTTCACTGGAAGACATAAAATAATACTCATAACGGTTAAATCATAAAGAAAAAACTATAAATAATTGATGTATACACAAAATATAAGAACATGAGATATTTCCAATGTAATTCATTCTTTCATTTTGTACTGTTAAAAAAAAAACATAAAAAAGAGGCATTACAATAGCATAGTTGTAACAAAGATCAGGCTTTGACTTCATTCCTTCATTTTGTTATGTAAGTTAAAAAAACAAATATTAAAATCTGTAAAAGATAACACATAAGATAAAATATGAAATCAAAGTTTAAAAGTCATACATGTAGCTGTTGGCAAGCATTTAGGAACTATCTTAGTTTTATATAATCCAAAATTCCATTAACAATAAAAACAAGACGTGGGATCAAACGATTTGAAGATTATATATAACATAAAAAAAATGCACTACTTTACGTGAAAAGACTTGGTATAAAATAACTTCAAAAAATATGACCACAGCATAACAAATAATTAATATCAGAGATAAATAATCTAAAACGGCTCTGATATGATATCTATCAACACTCAGAATTTTTTGCCTTTCAAGATTTAAAATACCTACTTGACTTAGTTTTTTTTTTTTTTTTTTCATTTCTCTTTACGAATTGAAGCAGAATTTGTGAAATGAATATCTAATTGTACTCACTTACATGGGCTTGAATGCCAGCTCACATGTTGGCTTCAAAAATATTTGCAAATGTTCATGACGATTTAAGCAATCACATTGGAGCTTCTGTTTTCGTCTTCGTATCCGCCTCTATTATGATATACTTGTTAGTTGTGGTCTATCATGTTTAAAAATACCACCTAAAAACAATATATTACACATAATATATATTTACTTGTATTTTCAAATTTCTAAATGATATATATTTTTCATAATACATCATTTTTAAAAAATCAGGCAATATCTTAGTCCATAATACTGAAATATTGTACGCATCATTTGACCATGAGAAGTATCTCAAAGCTACTACCAAAGAAATAAAGAGAATTAACATGGACAGTTTACTCATTTAATTTTGAGAAAAAAAAATCTAAATTTTAATAAAATGTTAAAAAAGACGGGATGAAAAATGGCATAATATAAAATTATGTAGGTAAGAACAATAAGCAACCCTTCAGAACTTGAGCGTTCCACAGATTTTCAACATTAAAAATCTCAATTTTTCAAATAGAATGCATGAAGTCACATTAGTCTTGTGTAGTATGCACTTGTACATGACCTTAGAATCTTTGCCCAAGTTTGTTTCTGATTCAGATAACACACAAAACTAACCAAACTTCACTGAGGGGTGAAAACAAAAGTATATAAATAAAGATGATGCTACATGAACATAATAAATGAGATGCGTTTGACATAATACATACATGTATATCCTATAGGTATATACACAAACACCATACCATAAATAAATGAAAATAAAAGGAAAAACTTTTGTATTTAGTGATAAGAAATACTTATTGATGTCTGGAGCTCTATAGCAGAATTTTAACATCACTATTTTCTCTAAAAAGGAAAATTGATTTTTTTTTTCTTTTACTATAGTTGCGAGCATACAACATACAACAAAGTGGAGCACACCCATTCTTCAAAATGCATGTTAAGCTTCTCATTTGCAAAATGACTGCACATATTTACTTGCATTGAAATGTTTGTTGAGGTAATCGATTGAGGTCAGAATACATAAATACTTAATTGATTGAGGTAAAAAAAAAAAAAAAACAATTGGTTGAGGTAATTGTTACTTCAAAGTCCTAAAAATGAGGTCAATATTTACTCAAAATCTACCTTACCGAATCCATTTTCATAATATTTTATATTATTTACTCAAAAACTATGATATACTACAAGCCGAAGCTGAAGATTGATCCTAGTTTTGAAATAAGTAGTTTAATCATGCACCCAAAGCCCCTTGTTATAATCTTTGTAGTGTTAAGTGTTGGATTCAAGTCTGATTAATATGCTCCTCAACCAACTTTTTCACAATTTACATCTAAATAATATCAATCTCTAAATTAATATAAACTTAAGAAAAACAAATAAATGAAGACTTACTTACAATGTGACGCGTATCGTATCATTGTTTTAGTCCACTTCTAGTTGTCCTTAAAGCAAAACAATAAATCGACTAATTACAATTCAAAAAGATAAGAGGAGGAAACCTGTTCGCCTAAAATAAAATTAGCAATTAAATTTAACAATCAGAAGAACCGAAATATGAGTTGAAAATTTATCCATAATACATTTTTCGAAAACAAAGAATAAAAGTTAGAGTATAATACTACAACACAAATGATCTTACATAGGTTTTTACATTTAATCATCAGAAACTTAACAGCAACCTATTTCACATGTTCTTGACCACCTTAAAAAAACCTAAGTAGAACAAAATTTAACCTGAACAAGACCAATAAGCCTATAAACAAATCTCAAATTTATGGTTGCAACACATCGGAAATGAAGAAATACTAACCTGAATAGTAGACCTCGGTCATATGATGGTAAAACTTCTTTAAGGCCCTTTCTCTGATGTTGTTCATTTTCTAGAGTGGTAATAAAGACCGAATAGAGGGTTCGACAAAGAATTCTTTGTGTTAGGTAAGGTTTGCTTTCCTTATCAGAAAAAATTCTAAGCATTTTTCACCTTTTTTTTTCTTCCAAGAAATTTATTGGCTCTTAGATAGGAACAAATAGAGAACATAGAATTTTTATTTTTAGGAAGAACAAATAAATTATTGATGAGGGTTTCGGAGATTCAAATGAGTCACAGAGGCAAGTGTCGTACTCATGGCTGCAAGAAGTTTCGATGCAAATCGAAAACAAAGTCCACCCGATAATTTGCAACCCATGGTCGCAGACCTCCAACATCTATAACGTAGAGGCAAAATCAGCCAAAAAAGGAATAAAAAAACCATAACCCATCAACCAAAATAATTTCGGCTAAATTGTAAGTGTTAACATCAAAAGGTATGCAACTCGCCTTATAAATAGTATCGAGATCCCAGCAAAAAGGCTTAAGATTTCGTTGAAGATGACCCTTTACAGTGCCGACGCGAACGACTAAAAAAAAAAAATAAAGAGATTTGCATAGAAAATAAGGGCAGGAGACTGAGATTTGGAGGTTCAAAAATTGGGCGGAACGGAAAATTAAAAAAAAAAAATGAAGAGATTTGCATAGGAAGGATAGAAAATTTGGGTGTAAAATTTTCGAAGTGAAGGGATCGAACGCACAGGGCAGGTAAGGGAAATAATATGCACAAAAATGACACCGTTTTGGTGAGAGCGACGTGGCTTTGTGAGGAGAGGGGGGACACGTGTCAAAAATTGAAGGTAGGGGTTCCTTTTTATAGATAAGAGAATAATAAGAAAAGATCACATTACGTAATGAAAATAAAAATTACACAAGGTATCAAAATAAATAAGTTAATAATAGAGCATGAAAATGATATGAGATACAAAGTCATGTTAGAAAGAAAAAAAAAAAACGAAAGAGAGCGTGAAAGAGTTACATAAGTCCAGCAAAATCTCACCAATATTGATGAGATTTCTGTTGAGACTTTTCCTTTGTAATTTTGTTACAAAAGTCTCTAAAAGTCTCAAAATTTAAAAAGTCTCACGAAGTCATTTTGTTTTGAATACTGGGTGACTTATAAAGACTCTCAGAATGTTTTAATTGAATACCCTGAGACGTTTGGAGACTTATTAAAAGTCATTAAAAGTCTCAATTGAATACATGTAAACTTTTCAAAAGTCTTTAAAAGTTCTAATTGAATACACGAGAATTCTAAAAGTCTTAAAAAGTCTCTAAAAGTTGAAATTGAATACAACCCCCTAAGTGACTAATATATCCCTGACTTTTGATTTGTTTTCTTTAATTACCTATTGAATTATAAATGTATTTTAAAAGTTTATAACTTTTGTATTTCTTATCGATTTTACATATATAATATATCAAATGAATAATTTTTTCATGATTTTCGATTTAACATTCATATTGTATATATAAAATAAATAAATTACATTTATCTTTATAATAATAGAAAATATTAATATTTATTAAAATTTATTAAAAAATTAAAATTATTTCTCAATTGATATATTTATATTTAAAATAGTTATATGTTGTAATTTAAAAAAAAAATATTATAATATAACACAAGTAAGTCACACAAATAAAAACTGTCATACTAAATATATAATAATATATATATAAGGTATCAACTACTTTTTTCTCATTAAATTTTGATTTTAAGGAAAAAATTTGCAAGCACCCGTGTAATACACGGGGCGTTGTACTAGTATATTGTATTCCTAATTAAAAATGTTAATCAAATGTTTTGGTAAGAAAAAATAAATTTCTAGTAATTCCTTCATGTAAACAAGTTGAACTGAATATGTTTTTGATACAACTATTTTCTTTACGAGTGTGGAAGAAAATAGTGTAGTCGAACTTACTAATAGATTAACTTTAGGCGATTTTGTTATTAAGTCAACAGATGGCTCTATAATAGAGCCAACTTTCTATATATAACAAGAAAACTTACTATATTTTCTTATTACTTACATAATACTAATATAATTTTATTAATGTGGTAGGTTTACTTGTTGTATATAGAAGGTTGACTCAACTATGAAGTCAACTGTTGGTTTCATAGCAAAACCGTAACTTTTGGTGTTTTCCAATAGCTCGTTTAAATTTTAAAAATATTAAATGAGTCGGTCTTAACTAAAGTGTCACAAGCTTACACAAGTTGAACTTGAATTGAGTCTTATTTCACTTATTAAACAAAAAACAAATATTTGGATAGGGTCACGATTACTCGGGAACCCACGAGCCTTCCACCTTCATATTCTTGTTGATGGTGAGCTAATCGCTTAATCGGTCTGTTTTCTTGTCAATGTGGGCTAAAATGTATTTTGGCCACAGTATATAGATCTAAGCTCTATGTGTGGTGAGGAGACAAAAAAGCAAATATTTTGATACTATTGAGAAGATTCTTTTTGACAGCGTACCGGGATGATCGGAGAGATAGGAGTTGGTAGAACCACCCTTTCATCCGGCAAATAACAAGAAAGAGGGTGTGATTGCGTCGCCCTTCATCCGACAAGGATGTATGAAATAGAAGAGAAGATGGGTGTATGAAAAAACCTTATCAGGTAATGATTTTATATAGGGACGACGTCCGTATGTAATCCTTAATGGTCGTCCTCCTTCTAGTGTCATTCTGTTGACGGTCGGACGCCAACAATTATTATTAACGTAAATTATGCTGTTTAATTCCAGCCCCCCAATGGATAAAAAAACAAAGTGCAACACTTCATCCACTCATATTTTCCACTCATCCAATACATAACTGATAACTCTAACCACCCAAACCTTACACAACACAACACAACACAACACAACCAATCCCAAGAAAACAAAAAACTGACAAAACAAAAACCAAAAGCAGCAAAATTAGAAAGCCACACATACAAAGAACTCAAAAGGAAAAAGAAAAATGCTGACTAGCAAACTGTCAGCAGCTTCATCCTCAGCCACTCTGTTCTTCAATCATCACAACAGAGTAAACTTGGCCAAGAAAATCCCTTCCATCACCAACCCATCTTTGCGCAATCCCCTTAGAACCATTCTTGATTGCAGTTTCAGGACGAAGATTTGCTCAGGAAAAATGGCTGCCTCAAGAATTGTGGGTGCCCGCGCCTCGGCTGAACAGCTCAAGGATCCTGATCAGCTCATCGACTCTGTGGAGACCTTCATTTTTGACTGTGATGGTAGGTTTCTTTTTTCCTTTTTCGGTTTTAAATGTGACTCTGCATATGTGTAGCACATAGATATCACTTCTAATGTATTCGATGAAATGTCCGATCGTACGTTGAAAAGATGTGTTTTGAGATTGGTACTGATAATGGGATTCGAGGAGAAACAAGTGTTGTAGTCTTGAGTAGTCCTGAAAAGACGATATCCAAAATTAGACGACATAAATTCAAAGGCAGTTCAAAGTTTGTATCATAACGTAAACCTGTACTTGAAGATCATGGAGCACGAGACACTTATTTGAGAAAAATGAGTGAAGAACTGCACTAATCTCATGGAGAAAATCTGAAAAATTGCTTGTACTGTTTTTCAAAGAGTAATGGAAATGTGTGAATAATTCAAGATTACAACGAATGTGCGTCTCAGAATCATCTTCCCCAAATGGTGTACACCACGGACTAACATTGTCGAGCATTCTCAACTGTATTATTTTTCAATGAACATCGGATAGAGGATATGGATAATTGAAGATTGTTTATGGCAAGGGAGAGAGAGAAACTGACTGGAGTGAGTTAGACTGGACGAGGGACCCAAATATGTTACGTCCAAGATGTACTTTCGGCCAATCACCTTCAAATAGCTTGTGATGGTGCATACATGCAATGAAGATACATATAATTTTAAGTTTTTTTCTAAGTTTGAAAGAAAAAAACTGATTTAAATTTTTACCTGTAAGATGAGTTCAACATTATGAGACACACCTGTATAGTTTGGGGACTTATGCATTCACCAAACATCCAACAGTACAACATGCATAAAGTTTTCAGCATAATGCTGGCTACAAATTTTGCAACCATTTATCTGTTACATCCTTGAAGACTTTAATTGATCCAGTTTCTGTTATTTATTTGAATTATGTCCAATCGGTTCAATTAAATTTTGAGAACAGGAGCTCGTTGTGAGGCTTGTGTTTGACCAGACAGAGCTGTTCTGGGAATTTGTTGCATTTATAAATCAAGAACATTTGTTAGAAATTAAATTTTAAAGAATGGCTTCTGTATAATTGGAGAATAAAGTTTGTTACATACAACATCACTGGAACGCCTTTTTCGTATAGGAACTCTTGGAATGGGCTATGGTTCTGAGATTCATTGACTTCTTTCTCTATCAGCACTCTAGTTCTGTTTAGCAAAATTGAAGTTTCTGTGATATTTTATTTTACTCCTGCTTAATTATTTCCAGGAGTCATATGGAAAGGTGACAAACTTATAGATGGAGTCCCAGAAACTCTCGACTTGCTCAGGTCAAAGGTAGGTATTGTATTCAGCCAGAATTTCTTCATTTCATATTTACATATTGAACATTTGCAGTGTATAAAACCTTCCGCAATAAAGTTGATAGTAGCAAATGTGGAATAGAAGAGTATATAGCTCACAAGATCGACCTGTTCAAGAATTATGTCCAGGTAACGTTAGTGGTTTGATCAGATTGCTACTTGTGTAGGGGAAAAGATTGGTTTTTGTTACCAATAACTCAACAAAATCCAGAAAGCAGTATGGGAAAAAGTTTGAAACGCTTGGTCTTAGTGTCAGTGAGGTGGGTTTATTTTCATTCTGGTATTTATTTTTAGTCCATCTTCTAGAAAATTTCAGTGCTTTTAACTGGTTGAAAGGTTTCAGGAGGAAATCTTTGCATCATCTTTTGCTGCTGCTGCATACTTACAGTCGATCAATTTCCCAAAAGATAAAAAGGTACATACTAGGAAAAATTAAGGCAAACGCACACACACACACACACACATATATGTATATTCCTTTTTGTGTTTGAAATCAGCTCCATCTTTTCTCCGCAACAAGAGTAAAACAGGACTGTCATAGCAACTAGTTGTGCGGTTGTGCCTAACCTTTTTGAATCTTGAGTTCATCATGCTAATATTTCATAGCCAGAACTTGATCTTTACAAGTTTATGAACTTCGAGCAATTTACTTTTTACTGGAACTAATCGCTTTGTCTGCTTGCCAAGCTAACTTATGCTTTAGAAGCTATATCCTTTTTTGGAAATGTGAAGCCTTAGTGATACTTTGGCTTGCCTAGTTTCTATGAAGAATAGATATTGATTGGCCTTCTTGTTGTTTTTAGTCCAAAGGCAGAGTTTCACATTCTTTTTCAGTATTGCTGCCATGTTAATCTGCAAATGATTACTAATTAACATTTGGCCATAATTTATCTTGCTGTCGAACTTCTGAGATAGTCTTATTCACTCAACGTAAACATTAAGATATGTTTAGCTGACCTCTAATTCCCATTTGGGCTATTGAAAAAAGGTTTATGTTGTTGGTGAGGAAGGCATCCAAAAGGAGCTGGAGTTAGCAGGGTTTCAGTACCTTGGTGGGCCGGTATGTAATTATAATACATGCTTCATTAAGTCGTTAATTAAATCTACAGCTTAAAAAATGAATCACCATTTAACAACATGAAAATAATAATAAAAAAATCTCCACAAACTTATTTGTGTAGTTCACACTTCACCTACTTAACATGACTGAAACAATGTCTAGAAGTATAGGCAAACTATTAATTTATATCAACTTTTATTTTGGAAAGAAGAACACCCTGTGGTTTTCCCATAGATATCAAGTGTTTTGCTCCTTTTTTTTTTCTATTTTCTTTTCTTAAAGCTTCTGCTAAAATTTTTGTGCTGTCTCAATTGAGTATTCAGTAGCGCCGATCTTATGCTTGCGCTGTGTATAAAATGCAATATTCATAATCATGCATTCAAGTCAGCTTATTAACGCCCAAGGAGAGAATAATCAATTTAAGAACTCAATGTGATGCATGGATTTGCAACCCTCTGTCTAGCTTGTTTCACGAGCAATTCCTTTAAACAACAACCGAAAGAAGGCACAAATCTTTATGTTTTGTTTGAACTGACATTTATTAACTTTCATGGAATACCTTCCTTTGTACCTTGCAGGAAGATGGTGATAAAAAGATTGAACTAAAACCTGGTTTCATGATGGAGCACGATGAAGATGTGCGTTTATTCATTCTGTTATGCTTCCGAACAATATCGATTTAAATTGTTTTGTACTAATACAATGTGATTTCTGAATAGGTTGGAGCTGTGGTTGTTGGATTTGACCGGTACTTCAACTATTTCAAGATTCAGTAAGTATCCTGATATCTGAACTGAGTTTTATTTTATCGTCAAACGTTTGTTGCGATTTTATAGCTGTATGTATTAGTAACTACCGGTAAAAATTACATGCAAATATATCTCAGTCACTACTCAGCTAATGGCAGAAGTTTAATTTATCTTTCTATGAAGGTATGCAACTTTGTGCGTCCGTGAAAACCCGGGCTGCCTTTTCATTGCTACAAACCGTGATGCTGTAACTCATCTTACGGATGCTCAAGAATGGGCAGGTGCATACATACATATATATATCCTTGTCTGAAAATGCTGTTTTTGTTTATGTTTAGTTCATTTTTGTATTTTTACTTGCAATCAGGTGGAGGCTCGATGGTAGGGGCAGTGCGCGGGTCCACTCAACAAGAACCACTTGTCGTTGGAAAGCCCTCAACTTTCATGATGGATTATTTGGCGAACAAGTAAGCAAACCGTTTTCTGTTTACTAGCTTTTTCAAGTTTATATACTGTTCTTTGCTAGTTTTCCAAACTGGTTTTAGATCAGAGCAGATGTGTTAATGTAATAATCGGTTGCTTTATAGAAGAATATCATGAACATATATGTAATGAATTTAGGTGTGTTGATTGTTGAAACAGATTTAGCATCTCAAAGTCACAGATATGCATGGTTGGTGATAGACTAGACACTGATATTCTATTCGGACAAAATGGCGGTTGCAAGACTCTTCTCGTCCTGTCAGGTACCATTCGAGCACTTTATATATATATATATACGCTCAATGAGACACTGATGATTGCAGTAAATACACTTGAAGATTGAATTAACTACAAAAATGTTTATATAAATTTTCTTTTACAATGTAAATGCAGTACACCCCTGTGCATTTTATAGTGATAAATGTGGGATTTTATTTATTTATTTTATTGTTGATTTTTGTGATATATCTTTTGGTTATCAGGAGTAACATCTGTGTCTATGCTACAAAATCCCAATAACAGCATACAACCAGACTTTTACACCAACAAGATCTCAGATTTCCTGTCTCTCAAGGCTGCTGCAACTGTATAAGAAAGCTGCTTATATAAACTTCAAGTTATGTTGTATGCTTCCTTTTTTTCTGCACTAGTAAAGTGCACGTGTGATGCACGTGGTGTCGAATAATTTTCGCGGAGTAAGTTTGTAAAATAAATTAATTTATTTATTAAACATATCATTGCATAAATGAAATAAAATATAGAAAAAATGAACTCA
>CACSLK010027773.1:16298260-16314119 GCA_902706635.1 Striga hermonthica
TTTAATATAAATACACGACGGGACTTAGAAAGAAACATCTCTCGACCGGGTGTAAGCCCTAGGTCCCGAGAAAACACTCAATCTCCTTCTCTTCCATTCATTCTCCTTCTTCTTCGATCTTTTTTTCTTCTCTTAATCTTTATTTTCCATTTTTTATCTAGAATTTGTTATTGCTTTTGGGATTAAGCTTGTAATTCATATTCAACCCGTGGATTTGAGATTATTGGTAATTTTCTTTTCTCTTATGTTTAACTCATGAATAATGGTTGAATTTGGAGAATTGATTATGATTGTTGAATTTGATTTACGTAGCTAATTTCTGTCGCTAGGGGTAGGGGAATGATTGTTCTTGTTTGAATTGTATCTCTCAGGCTTGAAATTGTTCTTGCTTATGTGAGTTATTTTGATTAGGAATTGATAAATTTTAGCTTGATTGATTGATATAATCGAAGAGTGACACTTCGATCTTGCAGTTGGAAACAATTGAATGTTAGTTTGTCGAGTTAGGATTTGTCAATTTTATATGATTAGTTGATTAAACACCTTTTAGTTAATTAGCAACTTGTAGAACCGAAAAGGGAGAAGTCGTTGACCTAGGCTTACATGAGGTAGACGATGTCGTAATTGACTAATCTACGTGTTTTAGATTGAAATACGAGCTTGTCGATGACTCGTCCCTTGTTACGAATAGTTATTGGTACTGGGATCATTGGCCTGTTTTGTATGCTTGAGCTTGTTCGTCTATGTTCAATCCCTTGTTACGAAGAGTTATTGGGAGCGAACCGCTAGACGTTTAAGCGAGAGTGTCAATCTCGAACCGAACAATTGATTGCCCGACTTTGCTAGAACTTGAATTAATTATCCCCGATTCCCTAGTTTCTCCATCTTCGTTTCATTCATATTCTTAGGTAGGTTTACATTTTTGCATTGTTATTAATTTCGTAGCTTATAATTCATCCAATCTTTATATGATTAGAGTGTTTAAGTTTTATTTTGCTTTTGTGTGTGATCGATACCATTTCTAAATTCCGAACAGCCTTCCTTGTGAGATCGAACCAGGGAACGAATCTTTCGATTCGGTACTCGGTAAAAAAAAGAATAATTTGTACACAACACACACAAGTTAAAAATTCAGGACCAAAAGACTTAGGTACTTTTGTTCTCTTACTACGTCTTGGCTCATCCTCAATTTCTTGAGGTAGCTTGGCCTCTTCAAATGTCCTTTTTCTCAAAATTATTTCTTCCTTGTCTTTACGAGGAAAAATATTCTCAAAGAACACCGCATTTCGAGACTCAATTGTTGTTCCATTATAAATCTCCGAAATTTCTGATTTGTGCACCAAAAATCGATAAGCACTACTACTGTTTGCATAACCAATAAATATACAATCAATAGTCTTTAGTCCAATTTTCAATTGTTTCGGTTTAGGTATTTCAACCTTCGCCAAACACCCCCACACTTTTAAGTATTTATAGGTAGGTCTGTGACCTTTCCATAACTCATGGCGTTTTGTCGTTACCTTTGTGGGGTAATTTGTTCAAAATATAATTGCCGAAAGAACCGCTTCCCCCCACAAGTTTTGGGGTAAGCCCGAACTTATCAAAAGCGCATTCATCATCTCTTTTAGTGTCCGATTCTTTCTCTCGGCCACTCCATTAGATTGTGGTGAATACGGAGCCGTCGTTTGATGAATAATACCAGACTCTTTGCAGAGCACTTCAAACGGGGCTACATACTCGCCTCCTCTATAACTTCGAATCGCTTTGATCTTTCGACTAAGTTGATTCTCAACTTCATTTTTATACGTCTTAAAGGCCTCTAATGCCTCGTCTCTACTCTTTAGTATATAAACGTAACAATACCTTGTACAATCGTCTATGAATGTAATGAAATACTTCATCCCCGCTCGAGTTTGCACAAATTTTAAATCACATATGTCAGTGTGAACTAACTCGAGTGGACTAGTGCTTCTCTTCACCGGTTTAAATGGTGTTTTAGCCACTTTTGCTTCAACACATGTTTCGCACTTGTTGTATGAATCAATTTTAACTTTTGGTATCAATTCCAAATTCGCCAACCTTTTAATTGTGTTAAAGTTCACATGTCCTAATCTATCATGCCATAAATTAGAACACTCCAACAAATAAGAAATACTTTCTTTATTCTTCGCCTCTTGGCGGATAACATTCATTACATTCATCTTAAAAAGACCCTCATCTAGGTACCCTTTCTCTAAGAAGACACCATTCTTAGTCATTATAAATCTATCGGCCTCAAAGACTAATCTAAAACCGGCTTTGCTCAAAAGAGCACCGGATACAAGGTTCTTACGGATGTCCGGGACATGCAGCACTTCCGTTAGCGTCAAGTCTTTGCCCGAAGTCATTTTCAGCACCTCTTTTCCCGTTCCCACGACGTTTTGATGTCGAAGAGTTGCCCATGAATAGCTTCCTTCCGTTGGTAGGGGTATAAGACGAGAACATATCTCTATCCGCACAAATATGCCGAGTTGCTCTTGTATCGACCCACCATTCTCGTGGATTATTAACCAAGTTAACTTCTTGGACCACGACGGTTAGATCGAGCTCAGATAAGTCAATGGGAACAGAATTATCCTCGGCTATATGTGCGCTATCTTTACTCTTCTTCATGAGACGACAATCTTTCGCAAGATGCCCAGATTTACCACAATTGTCGCAATTCCCTTTGAACTTCTTGGTGCTCGTTTGAGGTTGCTTTCCCTTTGAAGTTCTCTTGCGCTTCTTATTAGAGCTTGACTCGGCCAAGTTTGCCTTAGCCTCAAAGTGGCTCCGGTTGGCCCTTACTTCAGATTTTCGATTATCTTCCTCAATTCGAAGTCGAACAATCAAGTCCTCCAATGTCATCTCTTTGCATTTATGCATGAGATAGTTTTTGAAGTCCTTCCAAAGTGGTGGTAACGTTTCAACAATAGCCGCAACTTGGAAGGCCTCATTCACAATCAATCCTTCGGCCAACAAATCGTGAAAGATGATTTGAATCTCTTGAACTTGGCTAACCACCGACTTGGTGTCCACCATTAAGTACTTTAGGAATTTGCCGACGAAAATTTTTTAATTCCGGCATCTTCCGTCTTGTACTTCATCTCCAAGGAATTTCATAACTCATTTGCCGGCTTAATCGGACTATAAACATTATAGAGAGAATCGTCTAGTCCGTTAAGGATATCATTTTTACACAAGAAATCATTGTGATGCCAAGCATCCGAGGCCGTACGCTTTTGCATGTCGGTCTCACTTTCGGGGACGATCAAAGGGTCCTCCAAAAGAAAACGAGAGAGGGAGAGAGTTGTGAGGTAGAAAAGCATATTTTGTTGCCACCTCTTGAAATCAGAGCCATTGAACTTCGGTGATCTCTCGCCTTGGACAGGAGCAGCTACCATCGGTATAGCGGTAGGTTGAGCATTTGTTTGGTTTCCTTCGGTTGCCATCTTATGAACTCACAATATTTCGTCTTAAGATTGTAGTTTATAATTTCTGTTTTTGTATGTGAATTTCAAGAAAATGGCTTAAGAAATAGAAGGAATTTTGGTAAAAAGAAAAAAGTCGAGGCACGTAAGATACGCTCTCCTTAAGACGAAATAGCCCCATATTTTACCTACGGTTCACGGCTAACGCCTCCAAGATACAACGACTTTTGATTTGTGTATAGTGGTAACTCAAATACACAAACCTTCGGCGAACAATACTTAAGGTTCAGAACTCTCAAGATAGGAAAGAACACAAAGAACACAAGATGAATATGAACTTTGTAAAAAGGATGCAAAAGTTATGGAATTATTTGATGATTTTAAATGATTTCATGTTTGTGGTATTTATAGATGTAAGGAGACACCTCCAAGAGGTTTAAGTGTGAAAAGATACCTTTTGGGACGTGCCCGAACAAGAACGGATGTATCTAGTGGCCAAAAGATACCTTATGGTCACCAAGGGTTGCAACCCTTCGATTTCCGCAGCCAGTTGCGTGCCCGTGCGCCGCGGGCTCGTACGAGCTCATACGGACTCGGAATCGAGTTCCGTTTTTTCCTACTTGTCCCAACGAGCCCCTCTACAATTCTAGCATACATAATGCATATTTATGGCTCGTTTAGTTTATCCAAGCATTTAATAAAATATAATGTTTGTGAACCCTACAACCTTTTGAGTTGTTTAAACTCAATTAATTAAAATACAACACTTAGAATTAATTTCTCATTCACCTTTAAAAGGTTTTGAGATTTTTTTATGTATTCTACTTACGAAAAATAGAATCGTTAAATCGGTACATAACCAATTTTTTCTTACAGTAATTGATGGTACATAGTGCAAACAAAATTAAAAGCAATAAACTCACGTTCAATATGCTTCCGGAATTTGGCCCACGTCATGATTTTAGGTTTACCTAGTCGTCATCTCGAGACCTTCAGGTGTTGCCACCAAGCAACCGTTCGCCCTCTCAGCTAAGTTAAGATAAGGCCCACCCGATTTTCATCTCGAACGTCCTTATATTCCAAAACTGCTTCGACCGACGCAAGCCAGTTGAGAAAATCTATTACGCTGAGTCCACCAGAAAGTGTAGAATATCCAGGCAGAACGAGCTCTCCCAACATCGATCGACGTGCGCCTTCTTGTCTGCTTATGGATTCTCGAGCCCAAACAGATTAAACTCCTCCACTGCAGCATCAAAATCGCCTCCCTCCTCCTTGCACGACGTCCTCCTTCCGCCACAAAATCGTGCCTGACCGCGACTCCCACGACCACCACGAAACCCTCCGCGACCACCATCTCGTCCTTCGAGCCCATCATGGTTCATTTTGTCGCGTGGCATCATTGTCTGCAGAGCCAATCGGATTTCCTCCATGTTTGCCGAGAGGTCCGACATCTCACAACCAATTGCCTGAAATTATCGTTCGATACTTTCAGAAATTCGAGTGAGGATTTGATCGCAACATCGCGCCTATCGTCGGCCGTTTCGTTCTGTTTTGGTGGCATCTCGGATCGACTGAAAGGGAAAAAAAAAGGTAAAAATATCAAACACATAATTTTTCTTATTCAACAAAAATCGGTCGTTCAACCCAAAAATAAAAGAATAAATAGACTCCTAACAGACTCATAATCTTGTTAAAAATGTCTAACTTGCTAAACAAGTCTTTATTCCAAAAGATAAATATTCTTCTAACAAACTTAATAAGGGAAAGATAATAATAATAATAATTATGGAAGTAATTAATTAAACTAGAGCCGGGATTCGGTCGTATTTCTCCAAAAAAACCATCGCGAGCTTGTCTCCATAACTTTTAATACACTCTTAAATTATTATTTAAATTGGCTTATCAGGTAGTTTTTACCAGATATTTATTAGATCAGCCATAAGCCATAAACGAGTCGGCTTCGGTTTGATTTGGTTCGGTAAAATGAGCTAGTCTGAATAAAGTTAATTGAGTGAATAATTTTAAATTTGTAATTAAATAACATTTAAGATGTAAAAGCATGGGGGAATTTATTGAAAGTGGTATCTATTTAAAATTATGCAAGTAGATGAATAAGTAATTAAAGTTGACGTGATGTGTGAGGAAATTTGATTGATATTGTTTAATTATATCGATAAAAAATATGAGAGTTCGATTGTGTTGAATTTTGATTAGTATAAAATCACTCAATACGTCAAAACCGGTTATGAGACATATCCAATTCAACTCTCATACTTTTTACCCATATAATTATATTGATAACATATAGCATAGTTGAATTGCGTTGCGTTGAATTTTAATCGGTATAAAATAACTCAATCGTCAAAATCAGTTATTCGACTCATATCCAATCGAAAAAATAATTTAGGGCTTGCTTGTTTATAGATATTAGTTTTTTATTTTTTAATCATAATTAGTCGAAAAAAATTGACATGGTAAGTTAAGTTGTTTTGATAGGTAAGGATGAGTAATTGATATTGTTTAATTATATTGATCATACTGAGAAGAGTTAAGTTAATGTGTTTGGTAAGCATACAAGATAGCTTAAAGTTTATTTGATTAGCTTATAAGTTCTTATGTTCAACTAAATTTGGTTTGATAGGACGAACTTTTTTAAAAATATCTTATCATAAGGTAGCTTTCAGCCATAAGTCATAAGTTATCAGTTATAAGCTCAAAAGTAACTTAAAAACTATAAGCTAGTTTATCCACTATAAAATAGTTTATCAACTAAGTTTACCAAACGTAGTCTTGTTTAGATCTTGAGTTTATCCCCTCCGGCAAAAAACTCAAGCAGATGAAGTTTTCAGCGCCCCTCATATTCTCGACAGCAACCGTCTTGCAACTGCAGACTTATAGCATTGTTCCGAGCCGATGGAGTTCGATTGCCTTTTGTTCGTTAGATCTGGTTTGATTGGTGAAGGCGTCGACTTTTTGTACGTGCTTGTCGGGTCCACTCCCTTGGCGTTCGTTTCACTCCCAATTAATGATCGCGAGAGTTCAGAGTTGGGCTGAGACATGTCTCACCACCAAATTTGAATAGTCGCTTGAGTAGGTTGGAGTTGTCGAGTATGGGCTTAGATCTGCTGCTCTCTTTTGTTATTGATTGTGGAGTTTAGCTCGTTGTCGGATTTGGCTCGAGTGCTGATTTGAGTGGTTGTAGAGGTGTGCTTGCGAGTTGCATGGGTGATAGTATTATAGGGAAATGTTACGGTCTCATTATAGAACCATTCCGTCGGGATTTGTAATCGTTAGATCATCATGTAACCATCGGGGATAGTTGATCTAATGGTTACAAGTCCCGACATAATATTTCCGTAACGGAACCGTAGCATCTCCCAATATTATATTGTTAATTAGATGTGCGTTGTTATTTGATTTTGTTGTGTGCTTTTGGGTATGTGGGTGTGTTATTTTTCATCGCTGGAGCTTTCATTTTTCTCACGTGAGATTTTAGTTTTGTGCGTTTAGTTTTGTGTTGTAGTTTGGGGTTAGGACTCTAGGATAACTGAGAGTAGTAGTACTTAGTCCCAACTAGTTTCAATTTAGTAGTTGATTATGTAGTTTTGTTGTCATAGCCTGCAAACATTTGTTTGTTTCTTTAATTTATAATATATATATATATTTTTCGAAACAAGAAAAATTTATTAAACCAAAAAACACGTAATTACAATTAGTAATCAACTAGAATAGCCAAACAACCAAACGGTTGAATCTAGGAGGCCTACATAGAGGTAGCCTAGAATCAAACTACACTAACGCACCCACAGCACAACAAACTATACAACTCTCAACAGGAGAATAACACGACTCCCAATAAGAGAATAACACGCTCCCAAACGGGAGAAAAGCAACAACACAACAACTAAAACGTAAACAAAACCAGATAACAACACAACACGCACAAACTAAATGAAAAGAAAAAAATAAAACAAGCCCTCCGCAACCACCGAAAGCAACCGAGAACTACCAAGCAACACTGATCCCAAAGAAGGAAGAACAACCCGCCTAAATCTAGAAACTGCACCAAGGACCTAACTAGATCCGAACCCAAATGAGCCCGAACTCCAATCACCGGAGTCACACGAACTACACCGAGAGCCTAACACCGATCCGGCCCCCCCAGCACCAAACCGGGACAGCAGTCAACCAACACCGATGGCAGCCAACCACCCCCCGTCGGACCCAAACCGCTCCAGCACCAGGAAAGGGAGAGGATCCAGGGGACCAAGAGATGGCATCGGACTCAGGTAGGATTGTAAACAAATCGAATAAAAGCGAATACTCAGAGATTCGATTCGATTCGTTTAAAATATTCGAAGATTCGATTCGATAACGAATTCATTTTTTGATTCGTATTCGATTCGTTTAGAATATTCGAACATATTCGATTCGATTCGAAATTCCTTTTAAAAAAATATTATAATTAGGAATATAACAATATATATACATATACTATAAACAAAATGTATATTATATATAATTTGTAAAATTTATATAATTATTGTTAACGAATCGAATATTTGAATTTCGAATCGAATATCTACACATTCGGATTCGAATTCGTTATAATTTTGAATCTAAAACATCATTCGAATTCGAATCTTTCGAATTCGAATCTTTCGAATTCGAATCACGAATATCGAATTCGAATCACGAATCGAATAAAAAATATTTGATTTGTTTACAACCCTAGACTCAAGCCATTCCCACGCCACGACAGTGGAAGAAGCCGGTGACCGCAACCTCTCCGCACAAAAGTTGGGCTGCACCTAGAGTGTAGATGAACCGAACGTTAGCGAACAAAAGCTCGTTCGTGTTCGACAAAAGCTCGTTCGTTTGTTAATCGAGCCGAGTTCGAACAGAATCTTAGGCTCATTTAATAATCAAACGAACACGAACTCATTCGTGAACGTTCGATTATGTTCGCGAACATTAATTTAATATAATTTTATTTTAATATTTTTTTTTATATATTTACATAATATTTTTATTAAAAAATCTAAAATTTAATATACTTTTATTTATTTTCTATATATTAACATAATATTTTAATAAAAAAGTATAATTATTATAAAATTATTTTAATTTTATTCTTTTATTTTTGAGTTCGAACGAACAAATTTCGAGTTAATCGAACATATTTAAAAAGTTTATGTATTAAATTATTCGAACACGAACGAATTCGAACACAATTTTTTTCTCGAAAAAAAAAACGAACAAATGCGAACATTGTTCGAACATAAACGAACACGAGTTTGAACAACCCAAGCTCGGTTCCGTTCGATTCGATTACAACACGCACCCTCAAGATCCGTGATGGCCACCAGATTCGAGAAAAAAAAATAAAAATTATTTGAGTTAAAAATTGTTTTTTTATTTATATCTTTTGGTTTTGTTATTTTGTTTTTTTATGTTTTTTTTAAACAAGCACGGCTTTGTTTTCCAACATTCGCTCAGAACTGAATCACATAAGCATACGGACCCTCTTCATCTTCAGTGTATGCGAAGTACAATTTCGTCTCAGCCATGGGAACCAGCGGTCCATCTCCTCAGCTCAATCGGTTTCTCCTCCTATGCCTTTACCTTTTAATGTGGACGGCGTCCTTAGCTTTTCAATCCGACGAGCTCCTAATAGACGATGAAGAGTTCGGGCTCGAGGGCGGCCGATCTCCCGACCCGCCAGTAGCAACCCGACCAGTTTCAACTCCTCCAGCGTATCGCAAGAGGTCGGTCGATTCGGGTTCGGATCCGGACTCTAGAATTCAATTCACCCTCGAACACGCTTTTGGGGATTCCGATTTCACACCCGCCGGAACATTTTGGGCTCGCCTCAAAACGTCGTCGCACGGCGGTCAGGTAGCGCGAAAACCTAGCACGAGTTGGTGATAGTTACTGTACTGCACCGAATTTGGGTGAAATTTGATGTGTCTATTGAGCTATCGATGGGGGATTTACTGGATGAAATTGCGGCTGGACTTATTAAGGGCTAATAAGATCATGTTATTTTTGTTACTGGAGAGGAAATAGTTTGGTGGCATTTTTTTCACTCTTCGTGCTAATCATTTTTTAGTATAACCATTTTAGTTGACCGGGTCTTATTTATTATACCCTCTGAATCATAGTGAAACGGCAGAAAGAACATAATACTAGGATGCTGAAGGAGGCAATGTATAGTGATTTGTTGCAAATCTTGTACTTCTGTTTTGTGAAGTTGGCATTCTATTGTGAATGTAGGAGTTGAAGTAAACTAAACAAACTGGACCTACTTTTACCTTCTGAAGGGTGTAATTGTGAATAAATATAGCTCTTGTTGGAACCATGTGCAGCTTTTTGCGCCTTAGTGAGCTTGAGTATATTTTAGGATACAAATTTATTCCATGCATGTGACCGCAAAAACTAGTGCAATACAGTCAATTAATAGCTGCTTTACGGAAAATCAACCTGTTGAGCCGCACTTTGGATGTATTTCGCCTACTGAAAGTTTTATTTTCTGATTTTTGTTGGGAATTTGACATATGTGATTAATGACAGACACTTACAAAGCTTCGATTCTCGAGAAATGTCTTCAGTGAGACAGAGAAGGAGAATTTCAAGGTATGCCTAAATTCTGATATGTATCTGTTGAAGATTATATTGGAGTATTTCTTCCAATAAATGTGATGTTTCTTGATTTTTCTTTCTTTGATCGACATTACAGAGACTCATGGAAGGAGACGACTTCTATAAAATAAGACTGCCTTCCAATGTTTTAAGTGCACCTGGAAGAGAGTATATAGTCTCATCTGTGAAGGCGGTGAGTGTAAAATGAATATGCTACGGATTTAAATACTTCCTTGAATGCCTATTTTGTGCTTGTAAGTGTGCCTGCTTGGCTGCAGAATATTGGATGCCTTTCAACAATTCAATTACTAAGTAAACTTTTAGATGCCTGACTTTAACAGGTTATTGTTTTGAGTATGTTGGTTGAGTCGATTTATATCTGTACGATCAGTTGGGGAACATGTTTGGTGTATCCATGGATTGATTAGAGTTGACCGTCACATTTATTTTAATTATGCTTTTTCTTTAACTCCTGGCGACATGTGGGAATAGAAATTTTGCATTTTACCCTTTTTAGTTTAAATGAGCTTGCTTGCATTTTGTTATATTCCTTTTCAAGCGATGCTAAATTGCTTACTTTTCTGCCTCTTAGCTGGTATTTCAAAGTGTCAAATGGGTGGCCCTGTCTAACGGGGTTAGAGAGATATCTGCTATTTCATACTGTATGATTTTCTAAATGCATGACTAAGTGAATGTATGTGTGCTGTTATAAGCACTAATATCTGGTAGAACATACATATAATACATCTCTGTCTGACAGTTCTATTTGAGCTGTTTCCTTCTTGCCATGAATCATTTGATCCATACAAATTCTTCTCTCTGAACATGTTTCATCTGAAAGTGGTCAACGGCAATGTACTATTGTAATTGTTGTTTGTCTTGCAGAGATGTCTCTCACCACGGGAAGCATTGGACGAGCATTTTGTTATTCACATGGTAACAAATTTCGGAGAATATTTACATATAAATACTCAACATGTGTTCTAGTAATAATAGGACTATCAACTTATTCATACTTTATAGACATAGTTTGATTCATACTTTATAGACATCGTTTGACTCCATATATTTGTATCAGAACGTAATGTTTGCCAGGCTTTTCGCTAACATGTTCTTTAAAAAAAAGGTTTTCAGAATAACTTTATTATTTTCTCAATACGCAGCTCTTTAAATTATCCTTTGCCGTAGTATTTATAATTGAACCACTTATTTATTTTCTATTCTCTCTCTGTCTCTCTCTCTCTCCCCTTTATATATATATATATACATCGTTATGGAATATGGATTACAGGAAGGTGTGAATATCTTAGCTGTTAATTATGGTCCTCCAGGATCGTGTCCGTATCCCCGTCAACTGAAGCCTGTAAGTCTTCTCCTGTAACACATGTAGATCCTTCTACTATGCAATTATGTTATATTATATCATCATGAAGGATTACTGGTCATTGCAAGTCTATCGAGAGTGTTGATGACCCCTTAATCATTGTATTAGTCTAGCTTTGTGATCCATTATCTCTGGTTTTAGCCCACAAAGTGGACTTTCAAGTCACATACGGTGTTGAAGAGCAGTGATCAGGCTCCTAGGTATGACCCTTCTAAATTGTTTGCGGACATTGATTAGTTTAAGAAAGTCTTTTATTTGAATCAACTATTTTAAAGACTTCTTTATTTTCATCCTGGGTGTTTGTCTACTCATCCGAGCTTCAGATTGCATAATTTTACCTGAAGCCCAAATATAGTTCATGTTTTTGCAACCTAATTACTCAAAATGGATTGTTTTTTTTATTCTGTTCTTCTGCATTGGTGAATTTTTCTGAGCTACTGCATCAAGCATCAAATGAGCCACTTTGCCACCCTACAACCTATTTGTTGATCTACATGTAGTTGATATACTTGGGCATATTTTATGGTTTGGCAGATATGTAGCTTGGACAGAATGAAAGATCTCAACACTGATGCAGTCCCATTTTTTTTTTCTTTCTTTTTTGGTTTAATCACTACATTTTTGTACTATAAATGAGTCGATTTTTGTGAAGCAGAACACCAATCTTCACAGAAGAAGCTATTGGCGAAAACATAGAAGGCGAAGAACCTAAGCCGCCAGAAAGGTCCTTTTGGGCTAAATATGTGAGTTGAAACTGAAGAGCTCTTTATTTCATTTTGATGTAACCAACACTATTTTCGCACAGGGTTTAAAAGAGAAAAGATGGTAATATACTTTTAATTTCTGTATTTGCAGTGGATGTACTTGATCCCTCTCGGCCTCATTGTCATGAATGCCATGACTCAGGCCATGAACATGCCCGAGGAACAGGGTAATGGGCAACCAGGCACACAAACACAGCAAGCAATTGCTGGTCGTGGTCAGGCTGCTGCTGTGAGAAGAAGATGATCGAATTTTACAGATGTTTGGAATCATTTCTTTCGGTACCCATCAATTTTGCAAAAACTATATATATATATATATATATATATATATATATATATATCTGTGTGTGTGTGTGTGTGTTTTATCATTCACAATTTTTTATTTATGGTGTTTTCGGTTAGTCGACAAAGCATTCTTGTGATATCTGTTATGAAACTAAGAGGGTTTGTTATTTCTGTATGTTCTGTAGTTTGTCTTAATTAGGACATGTAAGTTGTTGGAGATAGTTTTCACATTATCCCTTGCCTATGAAATGATTTCAAATATGAGCATAGTGCATAAAGGACCATATCGTCTTAAACGTGCATCGTTTGTGTACTGATTCCTAGTAGTGTTTCTAATGGTGCAGGTTGATATTACGATTATTCGGTTCTCGACTGGAAACATTTCTTTCCACCCTGAAACAGTTTATGCACCTTCCACTGGGTGGACCTTCATAGGGGATTGTATTAGAAATATGGACCACCGTTGATCCGTCTGTTACCTCGAATCTTGGACTTTCCTATATTTTCCATTTCTTTTCCTGACCGGTTTTTCAGCACGATTATCATTAATTAGAATAACGTGATTGTGTCTCACCTGTGCAAGAAAGTCTAGTTACATCTGTTGGGATCAAATTTGGTCCTGTACTCCTGTTGATGTGTTGTTTGGTAGCTTGGATAATGTTTGCACTGTTTTTTTCTGAAATTAACTTATGAAGAGTACCTTGTATCATTGTTTTGATTTGGAGCAACTAGACGACATGGCTTATTCATAAATGAAGATTGCCACATGTTTGAAAATATTAATTCATTTGGTATATGTGAATATACCTGTAAGGCGAGTCAAATGGCAATCAAATCAAAGTTTACTTGATATTGAGTAAATATGGAATCAAATGCAAGCCTTAGTTTTCACTTCCAGCCTTCCCTGATAAATGAGGAGAATCGCTCTTCCCTATCAAATGTGAGAAGGAATCTCTAAAAGCTGCCCTCCCCTTCCTCCTTACCCTAAGGCTGTCTCACTATACAAGTTACACTGAGTTCAGAAGAGTATAAACAAAGGAGATGAGCATGCATAATAGCTATTTCACAGGAAACCTTCCCTAGTTGATATTTTGGATTATTGTAACAGCGCTTATGTGACTCCATGTGGAACTCGCAATTATTAGCTCTTTCTCAATAACAAAGTTCTTTCTCAATAACAAATTAACTGTTATAATATGTGGAATTTACCACTAATAATAATAATAATATTATCTTTTACGTTAGGGTTAATTGTAAAATAAACCTCAACTTTTTCGCGTTTGGCAATTTTATCTAAATCTTTGGGTAATTGCAATATAATCTCGACTTCAATTTACTTATTGCAAACTTGGGTGTAGAGTGATTGATTTTAAGGATTTGTGGATCGATTTTGTATCCAACTTTTCCATTGACACGGGTTATTATGTCATCCACGTAGCAAGTTGACAATTTCCACGTATTTAATGTATATCCACGCACAAAGCCAAAAATTTCACGTCAATGTAAGCTACCGGTGATGAGTCTCCTCTTAGATCTGGAGTGAACCGGTAAATATGAGCTCCGATCTGTTCGAACCGCCTTCAAATCGACCAGTTTTTTTAAGGTCCAACCGGTTTTAGGTTCGACTTGCAATAAGTAAACTGAGGTCGAGATTATATTGCAATTACCCAAAGATTGAGATAAAATTGTCAAACGCAAAAAGGTTAAGGTTTATTTAGCAATTAACCCTTTACATTTGTTATCATCCGGATCGGTAAACCTGCATCAAGAGATTCCAAATGACACATTAAAAGGCAGATAGTCATTGAACCGACGTAATTTCAAATACCACCCCGGTTCAGGCAACAAACCGGACCGAACTACCGAAGACCGAAGTGGTCAACGACTACCGAGGTCAACATCTTCCGAGATCAACATGAACCGATGTCGTCACCTCCTTAAGCAGGTGACAAGGTGCCTACGAGTGACCCTCCTGCTCCACAAGATCCGTCATCATTTATGTGGGACCCCCTGCCTCAAACCGCCCACAAAAAGTAACTTTATTCGAAAAAGTCATGCACAGATCCCAATGTATCAACCCGAAATTACTATAAATAGCGGGCCTATGACATTTGTACGGGGATCTCTCTCTCCGAACTGAAAAAACTTGATTAAGCAACACGTAAAAGCCCATCACGGCTCTTCATCTCGGTTCACCTCGGACCGGGGCCATTGTTGAGTAAATCTTACATGTTTTACGTCCAAATCATTCAAAATTATCCACTTAATCACCAATTACATCGTTGTTACAAATCACATAACAACAACATTATTATATTGAAATGTGCATTGAAGTGTGTGCTAGTGTATGATTGAAGGCTTAGGGCTTGATTGTTTACAAATTATTTTACTCACTTTTATTTCAACTCAAAATTTAATTCAACTTTAACTCAACCCCACTATCTTTAATTTTATTTATATAATTAAATAATACAAACCAATCATTTTTACACATCACATCAACTTTAATTCACTATTCATCCACTCACATAATTTTAACTACCTATCATTTTCAATCATTTATCTCTTACTTTTACATCAAATCAATTTTAATCATTTTATTTCACATATTATTTTAATACATTCTTAAAATTCCACTAACAACTAACCGTACACTTTTTTCAAAGTTAACTATGGTTAACCAAAATAACTCATTTTGAACAAATTATTTCATAAACAATCAAGCCCTTAAAATTTGCCTATAAAAGGGGGCCAATGGGCATTGTAAATTTTGCATGGAAGAAGTGAAAGAAAAGGCAGATTATAATTTATATCCAGTTTTTACATTGCGTTCTTTATATTCCCCGCATTTTATAACACGTTATCAGTACGAGCGCTCTACCCGGTCAAGAAAGGTAGGAATATAATGATAATATATATGTATATGTATTATATTTCACTAATATACATATTACCATTATTCTTGACAAGTTAGCCTCTGTCACAGTCAAGGATATATATACATATTACTATTATTCTTGACAAGTTAGGCTCTGCCACAGTCAAAGATATATATACATATTACTATTATTCTTGACAAGTTAGGTTCTGCCACAGTCAAGGATATGTGGTATGAATATACTAAATATAATATTATTTACACATTACCATTATTATTGGCAAATTAGGCTATGCCATAGTCAATAATATTTGGTGATATGATATTATTAAATTTGGTTATGAATTATTATTCAAATTATAATAAATAATATTATTACTTATACTTAACACCCACAAATGGTTTACCCAGTAATGTGGCGTGAAATTTATAACTGTCTATTCTTGTACCCATCGTA
>CACSLK010027774.1:21834-49693 GCA_902706635.1 Striga hermonthica
AGTTAGGCTAATAACCGAGTCGGTCACACCTATCCGTCGAGAGCAAGTCGTGGCGAGGCTGTGTTCGAGGCAAGCGAGTGGAAAAAAACACACGAACCTTCATCCCGCGCGCGCGGAGACACGCGCGCATTGGTGGACGCAACACAGCATAACGGCGCGTGGGCGTACGCGGGCACGACAATGCAGAATAGCGCGCGCGCAGGCACGCGCCAAGAGACGGGCGCGCTCTGCGCAGCAACACGCGTGCGCGGGCGCAGTGATACAGAAGTGGTCATCAACCCAGGTGAGTCAGAGGATGAAGGTGGCGATGGTCTCGATATTTGGCTAGAAAATATGTTGGAAGAGTCATCTAGTCCTCTTTACCGGCCATCATGTGTGAGGGATTGACCGAAAGGATGTGGCCCACGAGCTAAGCTTAAGCCTAAGAGACGTAAGACCAAATGAGCTCGAAGGAAACACAAGGCAAAAGCAAAAGAAGAGAAGTGTTGGTGTAAGCCGTGTGCGAGAAAAAGACAAATTCGTAAGATGGAGGCTCAAAGTCGAGGTAAGAGTAGAATGGAGGGTGGATGGATTTTGCGAGCCGGTGATTGTGTTGGGTTGGATGGATGGGATCCATGGCCGTCAGGAAGCTAAAAGAATCGGGCAAGCACTTGAGGTCGGTTGGCTACGAGGGTGCGAGCAAGAGCGAAGAACGCGCATCGTGCCGTGATGCGTGCAAGGGATCGAAGGGACGAGACGGTGCACGGACGAGCGATGTCGGGAAACTAGATGCAAGCAACGCACGATGGTGCGCATCGGAAGAATCGACAATGGAGGGTAACCGCACGCGGATGGCATCGGGCGTAAGCGGGTGCGCGTTAGGCGATCAGGCCACGGGGACGGTTGGCACGCGCGGCACTGTGGACGATGGACGTACGGGAAGCGCTGGGCACGCGATTGGTGAGGACGCGGGCAACGGCCTAGGCCTTGTAGGCCTAGGACTGGAGGGCACGGACGCGCGCGAGAAGGTTGGCGATGGTGAGGTGCGCGCGATAGCGCATGAGTGCAGCGAAGACGCGGGCGCATGCCTATGCGCGATAGGCATAGGCGAGGAAGGCAGCGCGCACGCGCAGGTAGCGGCGACATGGATAGAGCGCGCGCAAGAGCGGGCGCGTGTGCGGGGCGCGCGCAAGACGACGAGTCCACCGAGGACTAGGGCTCGCGAACGCGCACGCATTAAGGAGGTGGTGCGATGAGGCGGCCGAATTTTGGAGATTCTAGAATTGCTTGGTGTGCAAGCCAAGCATTAGTATTATGGTAGTAATAGGATTTTATTGCTTTCTAGTGTTAGGATTTCTATTATTACAAGAGTTAGAAGATCTAGTTTATTTAGGCTTAGATTTAATTTATGCACCTATAAATACCCCATGTACCTCATCATAATGTGATGTCTTGAATTGAGTATTGAATTGGTGAGCCAATTTTGAGGGGAACTTTATGTTCTAAAGTGTGATAAACAAGGCCGTTACTGCGTGTTTACATACAGTGTCGGAGAGAAGGCACTGAGAGCGTCTCGAAGTCCCAGTGTCTAGGAGAAGGTCCTGAGTGCGCCTACTAGATACACCTATCGTGTCTAAACAAAGGCCCTGAGTGCGTCGTTTATTCACAACCCAAATATAGATAACAACACGGTCCGTCATCACGTAGGCCTGCCAGGGCAGCGCGCGGGGATGACTTGGCCAACAAGAAACTGAGTCTTCTAAGAGTCTTTTGAGCTGAATCTTCTCTAGATTATTCTTCCCAACTTGGAGTGCAAGTCAAGGCTTTCAAAATTCCCTAGTTATTTAGTTTCTTTATTACTTTATGATATCTAGATTATTTAGGTTACTTAATATTTCATTGCTTTATTAGGGCCCGTTTGGTTGGGCTGATTGTACATGATCTCACCTAACAAATATACATTCAACAACTTTAACTTGTTTGGTTGGGCTTGTGATAGCCTTAGATATGGCTAAGGCCCGCCACTTTATACATCCATTTTTTATACCCATATCACACAAATTTATCTGGATACAATCTTCAACCCATATCCCTCAAAACTTTATTTACTAAAATACCCCCAAAAGTAGATTAGGTCTTCATTTGTCTGACTCCTTCTCAACAAAAATCACTTGCTCCGTTCGACCACACAAAGAAGCTGCGCGACTTCACGCTAATTCTCTCGATGGAATCACCGTAATCGTTGGCAATTTTTTTCTTCTCCACACGGTAATATTGCCCCCTTGTCTTGTATTTGGTATTTTTTGGATTGTTTTTCGTTTGTTTTCAGCCCCCATCCCTGTTCGTAAAATTTTTGGATCTCTAATGTCTGTATATTCTCGATGTTTGCAAGAGGCAATCTTTAATCATCAGTTAGCCTTATTTTGCATTTAAGGAAATGTAAGTACCAAGCTCGTTTTTTTCCTGCAATTATTTCCATTATTTTTATTTTTATTTTTTATCTGAGTTATGGATCTGAATCTTCCTCCCCCCACATTCGTAGATCCATGTTTACTTGTCATTTGATAGCTACAAAACGTGGATTGTCGTCTCTTGACTACCTACCAGGAATTGATTTAAAGGTTTGACAATTGATGTCTATCTTCATTATAAATAGTTCCACATTCATGTCTATTTACCTTACGTCTCTGTTGGTTTTTTTTCCTCCTGCTTGTTTTTAAAATGCCCAAACACTTGTGCAGAATGGTTGAGATTTCCAAAACAAAGGCTGAAATTTTCCTTCTTATAGAAGAGATGATGCATGAGTCGGAATTTTTTATGAATATGGTCGTTAGGATGAGAAGGAAGCGTCGTAGAGTTTTTACTGATTCTATTGAGAGAAGAGTTAGATATGTGATGGCCAATAGAATCCCTAAGCAAATTGAGCATTTGAACAATTTGGTGTCACTTAATGAAATGGAATGTTTGGAGAATTTGCGAATGACCAAAGGAGCATTTTCAAAGTTGTGTTACATACTTTGTAGTGCTGGAGGCTTGTGTGATTCTAAATACGTATCGGTAATTGAGAAGGTTGCACTTTTTCTTTCAATTATTGCCCACCACAAAAAATTGAGAGTAGTGAAGTTTGACTTCAAGAGGTCTAGCCAAACAGTCAGCATTTACGTACATGAGGTTCTAGCAGCTGTTTTGCGTCTTCATTCAATTCTGCTTGTTAAACCGGAACCTGTTGATAATACCACGGACAAGAGATGGAAGTGGTTCAAGGTACATATATACATAAGAGACCATTTTTTTATTATAAAAGACCTTTCTTATTAATTAACTCAAATCAGTAAAATTAATATATTATTTTAAACTTTTAGGGGTGTTTAGGTGCTCTAGATGGAACTCACATTGAAGTAACAGTACCTGAGGTAGATAAGACAAGATATCGAACAAGGAAGGGTCAAGTTGCTGTTAACGTACTAGGAGTTGTAGATCGCAATTTAAATTTTGTCTATGTTCTATGTGGGTGGGAAGGTTCTGCCGCAGATTGTCGGGTGTTACGTGATGCGGTAAACCGACAGAATGGTTTAAAAATTCCACGAGGTAATTTAAAATTAAAATGAAGTCATTAAATTAACATATATGTGAAACTTAATTCCATAATTAATTTAAATAACTTGTTTTTAAAACAGGTAGTTTCTACCTTTGCGATAATGGTTATACAAATGGAGATGGGTTCCTAACCCCTTACAAGGGTGTTCGGTATCACTTAAAAGACTGGGGAGCCGGTAGATTATGTCCTCAAACACCGGAGGAGTTTTTCAACATGTGTCGTTCTAAAGCAAGAAATGGTGTTGAACGTAGTTTTGGGATTTTAAAAAAAAGATGGGCGATCCTTCGTAGTTCGAGTTTCTACGACATTAAAACTCAAAATAGATTAATAATGGCATGCGTTCTCCTTCATAATTTCATCCGACTTGAACTTCCTATTGACCCGTTGGAGACAAATGATGAGGGATCCGTCGACACTGCCAATGTTGACGGGGACAAACCTCTCTTAATTGATGTTGTAGAGACTTCAAACGAATGGTCTGAGTGGAGGGACAAGCTTGCTAATGAAATGTTCAATGAATGGATATGTATTAGATGACATGTCACTTTAATTTGGAGATATGTATTATGATTTTCTGCACTTTTTCTATTTTATTTGACACTGGTTTACTTGCTTTCTGAGCTTATTTGAAATGTCTAAATGTGTGTCCCATATATTTTCTAAATTTCATTTGTCATGTTATAAGAATTGTTAAATGTTGTGCAACATTTATTAAGGCTATTTTCAGGTATTCTTCTGTTGTAATTGATCATTTTGGGCGACTTTGAGAATGGATTTGGGTGGTCGGGCAAGTCAAAAGGTCAGAAAGCCAAGGGCAGACAAAGGGAGGAGAAGTTGGAGCATGCAAGAGGAAGAAATTCTTATAGGAGCTTTGAAAGGAATTATCGCTACTGGGTGGAAAGCGGATAATGGCTTCAAAATGGGGTTTTTGAACGTTCTCGAACAGGAACTGAGAAAACAATTGCCAGAAACAGATTTGCGTGGAGTGCCGCACATTAACTCGAATATTCATTTATGGAAGAAAGACTATGCGAGCCTGAGTACGATGCTTGCAAGGTCGGAATTGGTTGGAATGAAAGCACCATGATGATTGAGACAACGGATGAGGCATGGCTTGATTATACAAAGGTAAGAAAAAAGCATGTTTTTTTACATGGCCTCTTTACTTACAACTATTTTGGTAGCTTTCATTTACTAAATACTCGTGTTACATATTGATGCAAATGCTTGTTTAATGCGGTATAAAAGCTGGCCATACTACAATTACTGGATCCACATCTTCGGAAAAGATCGGGCGACGGGCAAACAAGCTGAGGACATTCTTGATGCGGTCAGTAATGTGAATATTGGAAGTCCTGTTATGTCACATAGCCCACAACCACTTCATACTGATGCATTTGGAGTTGAGCAAGATGAACATGTTCCAGGAACAATGTCATAAAGCAACCCACTTTGCTCAAGTGGAGGTAATAAAACTAGCAGCCGCAAACAAAAATCGACTGAATCCACTGATCCTTTATGTGATATAATGAGAAGTTTCTCTGAAAATACAAGTGCTCGGTTAGGTGCAATCGCAAAACGAATTGGTTATGAATATGATGTGTCTAAAGCTCGAAAGGATGTGTTTGCTATGGTTAGAGGCATTGAGGGATTGAACTTACAGGAACAACTATTAATATCAAAAATACTTGTGAAGAACGCGGATGAACTAGACTTGTTCTTCAGTTTGGATGATCGTGCAAAAGCAGAGTTCGTTCGGATGAAATTAGAGGGGCAAATTTAGTTATGCAATATTTCTGAAGAACATTCTATGATTTAAATGCATGCTGCTTGTTTTTGTGACATGATTTTGTAAGACTGACATTGAAATCATGTACTTTTGTTCACTTCTGACTGATACCAGCCAGTGTTGCTTTTGTTATTGCATAATTAAGTTTATGTGACTTTTATGGCTTTGTTAGTGGAATGTATGTCAGTGACTTATTTGAAGACAATGATCATGTTGGTTTTCTTCTTGTAATGGTGATGTTTCTAATATTAGCTTAGTTTCATGTTGGACTATTTGATCTGAATTGCCTCCTGCTTTGTACCACCATTTATCTCCTGTATTTGGGTCTGTATTATATGCTAATTTGGTTTTTGTCCATATAGGCTGGTATACTGATGAGATTTTGGTGTCTCTCGTTTTAGTGTTAATGCATTGCTTCTTTTTGCCTTTAGCTCATTTCCATTGTTGCCTTTTACATATGGTAGATTTGTATCGAACTTTTCAAGTTTTACTTTAGTTTTTGGGTAATATCAAATTATTGAAACGTATAGTGCAAACAATTGAAGAACAAAATAAAGTTGAAAAAACAAATAATAAAAGATATATATTCGTTACTGATTGAAGTAGCATGCATATAAAATTCATTACTTAGCCTAGGTAAGGACAACAATGAATACAATTCATGCAAGGCATTTTGATAACATATAAGGTATTAAAAACGGTGGAACCGGTGACAAATTTATTCAAACACAAAAGTCGGGGGAGAACACATCCTCAACCCCAACGAGCCTACAATTACACATGTTCATAATGGAAACACACAACTGCATACAACTATCCTCCAAATTTAGACTACCAAAGAACCGAAGGACTTAGTTGCTTACACATGTTCATAATGGAAACACACAACTACATGCACCTACCCTCCAAATTCAGATTAGCAAAGAACCGAAGGACTTAGTTGCTTATTCAAATGAAACACACGGAACAGAAATAAAACATAGAAATGGCCCACCGAAATCACTACACATATAACGCCTCTCTACTTCTTGAAAGGCGAAGACGAGGCAGTTGAACTATTTGGGATCTCGTCATATTCGTCCTCGTTGTTTGCCCAGTCGTGGCTTGCCCAATTCCTCTGAAACTTACTCAATACCTCTGAAGCGGAAGGTAATGTGGCTGGTGGGTTATCTGGATTCGGGACAGTTGACACGGTTGTGGAATCAGAATTATACCAAGCAAGATCATAATGAAAGCAGTTATTTTTGTTGTCGGATTCATTCTCAATAACCAAATGGGGGTTACCAGCACTGCCATATCCTCCTACACCATCTTCATCCCCACCGTCATCATCATCATTGTCGTCATCGTCTGAAATAACAATGACTTCATGTGGATCCTGGTCGTCCTCGGAGTCCGGACCATCTCTGAACAGGCGCTTCATGTCCTCGAAAGCGGATTCCCCTTCATTAATATAGGCCATTGCGAGCTTCTCATGCTAGAGCAAAAAAAAGAAAAATGTTGTTTAACATTTAAGAACATTGGAATGTATTTACAGTGCACAACTATTCATGCAACTTATAAATGACTTACACGAATAATGTATTCCCATGTATTCTCGTTTGCATGCACCATATGATCAGTGGGTGTATATATCACGCCACTCTGTTGGGTTATCCACTTAAACACTTGATAGCGTTTGCGGAGCTTACGAAGTTTTCCATGACAAAAATTCAAAGTGAAGTTCCTACCGTACACCTCATTGACGACACCCATTGCCATCAATGTGGCGTGATGGTTTGGACTGCCCGCCTCAACCTGGCCCGCAGCAGCTTGGTCGACCAACTCCTTGATGAACCATTTTTCAACTTCTCTTGTCCATTCACTATTGTAGAAGACCTTATTCTGGGAAATAGCTGAATTCGGTTTCCCGTTAGGAGCCATTAAGTTAATGTCGCTTTTGTAGTTCTTTTTTTTTGTCTTTGTAACTGTTATGCTGCTTAATACACATACCCCATTCTCGTACTTCTTTTATAGATGGATATTGGAATCATTTTAATATCATGTGACATAGCCTTGGACTTATCTATGTCATCAGATCTATTGATAAAGCATGTTCAAGATTGTTGGAATATATTCCATATTTTTCAAAGTAGATAATTATAGGGGCAAATATTCGGATTCCTTAAAAATAGATATTGTTGATTGATTGACGCGTGAATGGAGGCAGAAGAATATATTCTCCATACCAACTTTGGTATTGTGGACAAAAACCTTTTGTTAAGAAAATCTAATGCATGACACCAAACCTGTTAAATCCAAATGAAGACTTGGTTGTGGTTTTGGGTGATCTTGGGTAACAGATATCCAAAGTTGATTCGAATTTTTTATATTTTTTATTTCTAGTGAAACACAGATAGTTGATATTTCACTTCCACAAGCTTCTGTTCATTTTATATATGCTTCCCTAGTACATTTGTTGATGAAAAAAAATTCTCGTAATTGTGCTTCGTCGCCGGCTATGGGGAGCTCCACATATAATAGCAGTCGATTTGAACCACCAAGAAGGATGTGTTACCACGACTTGGATGACTGTTCTTCGTCTGGGTTGATGAAGAAATATCGGCCTACCAAAAGGCATGTCTGCTGAAGCTTAAGTCTGAGAAAGTACAGTTGGAGGAGCAACTAAACAACAAAGAATGGTATTCTAATTTTGTCAACTCCAAAATTGAAAAGAAAACTCTTTAGGTGAAGGCCTTGAAACAAAAAAATATGGAGCTTCAACTGATCTTAGCAGACCTCAAAAAGAAAAGATCAAATGAGAGGAGAATTTTTATACTTATGTTGTTATGCTTCTTTCTTATCATATGACATGTTAAGTCAAGTATCAATTGAAAAGGGCTGGTGAATTGATATTTGTTGGCAAGTTCATGTGTTTGGACAATTTCTAAGTTGCTAAAGTGGAATGTTGGGAGAAGTTGTATTTGGTTAGTATTAGTAACAATACATACATATTGAACAATATGAACATCATCCAAAAGCACAATCCAAAAGCACAAATCATTACATTCAACACAATGATTCTAAACAAAAAAATCAATCCACATTACATTGCATAAAGCAATCCATTACATTAAACACAATGATTCTAAACCAAAAATTCAATACACATTACATTGCATATCCAAAAGCAATCCATTACATTAAACACAATGATACTAACCAAGAATTGCATATCCAACCACAAGTCATCACATTTGACACAATGCTTCTGAACATAGTGTCTTAAATCACTATATTAACCAATAAATTACAATCCATGAAATAATAAGCATCACAAACAAACATTGCTCCCTAGATCTTCTTTTTTTTTTTTTCATATTCTCCTTAAGTTTTTCAATCTTTGCTAATAGTTTTTTTTTTGCTCGTTTACCTGGTTATCAAGATCAGCTTGGAGCATTTGAACCTCATCTTCGAATTTATTTGCTCGCCTTAGTAGCCCGGGAATTATTTGACAAGCTCTTTCACACAATGGATTTTCAATCCATGCGAAATACGGACAACCCCCCTCCTTCTGCATTTAAACGATTCTCTTGATATCAGAATGCAAAATTAAGCATGTCAACCAGAATACATACATACAGGCCCTTCTCTAAATACATACAGCCCGACCCTCTGAATGGCTCGCCACATGATTAATACATACAATTTTACCCTTCTCTGACACATTGCTTAAGCATGTTCAACAAAAAGTCATACCATAATGCCACATTTAAACTGAAAATTCGTGATTCAAAATTGAAGAACATACCTGGTATTTTGCACACGAAACATATCTTCTTCCAGGATTATGGTCACTCCATGACGTCCTCATGACCACAATTTTCCCGCAACGGCAAAATCTTTCCACGATATGCTCAGCTGTTTGCTTCCACTCCATTTGAAGAATTTAGGGTTAGGGTTCTTGTGAATTGGGGAAAAATTTGATTTTTAGGGTCAGAAGGAGAGAGTGATATTATAGACGAACCCTAATTTTGGACTTCAATTGACGAATGTTGGTATGAAAGATCTTTGAACGAAGGATTTTTTGTAGACGAAATTGTCACATCACGATGTCGAAGAGATGTCGAGGAACAGAAAATGGTTGACGACGCAGGGTGTGGCAACTATTTCATATGGGCAAAATTGGAAATCAGACCACTTTAACTGAACATTATACATGTTTCATACTTATCAAAGCAAACCAAACAATCTATTAATATTATCCTTCAATAATTTCAGGCCTGTAAAATGTAACCAAACAGTGTAATGAGGGAGATTAAAACCACTGGATAAGGTGGGCCTGCTTTAAATTATACTATCAAGCCCAATAACTAAATCCAACCAAACGGGCCCTTAGAGTTATAGCTATATTAGGACTAGACTTAGTTTGTGCCTATATAAAGGCCTTTCCTCTTGTTATTTTTCATCATCCAAGAATTATAATAAAATCCCGAACTTATGTTCAAACAATTTGTCTTATATTTCTTTTAGATTTCTATTGCAATTTAATTCGCTTCAAGAGGCGCGATTGTGGCTCGAGAGACACCTATCGCGACTCAAGGCGCGAGTGTGTGGGTTCACGCGATCTTCATCACGCGCGCTGTCTGTGTTGCGGGCTGTGTGTTGGGCAACGCTAGCGGTCTGCGCACTGGGCTGCGCTGGCGGCTTGTGCGTTGGCCTGCGCACTAGGCTGCACTGCGGGGCTCGCGGGCGCGCTGACTGCTGGGCGTGCTGTGCTGCGCGCTGTGGGCCATTTTAGGCTGTGTTGTGGGATGCGCTGGGCCACGCTGCAGGGCTTGCTAGGCCGCGACAGCGGGTTGTGCGCTAGAACACCTAGGCTGCGTGCGAGCGTTGGGCCTCGGCTCATTTTGAGTTCGGTTCGACTTTAATTTGGGGTTCAATTTCCTATAATAATTCGAATATACTTGGACTCGATCCTATCCCAACTTAAAATAAATTTTCTTCAACTTATGGAGGAAAATTTTTCCGAGACTTGTACTAAAAATTTATTCGACTTAGAGATGATGTTTCTTCCAAATTTTCTGGACTTGAACTGGAACGTGGAATTTTATGAATTTATTAACTTATACTCTAAACTAAAATCTAGCATTTATTAATAAAAATTAGCTTTAAAATTGGAAGCTAATGGCACCTAATAATTAATAAAATAGTGAGATGTTACAACTGTCGACCCTCTCGAGATCAGCCTAGGCTTCGGGGAGAAAGATAGTTACTAGTTCTCTGGCCAAGAATCTTAGCATTGATATCGGCGGTAGAACCCTAGACGTAGACGCGTTTGTGATTGAGATAAAGGATTTTGACTTGATTCTCGGTATGGATTGGTTGGCGAGGTACCGCGCAGACATCAGATGTCGTGACAGGGAAGTGACACTACACTTGACCGAGGGAGACCGCATCACGTTCTTCGGGACGAAGGCCTAGACCCTACTGTGTTATTTCCATGGCGAAGGCGACGAAGTGTTTGCAGAGGGAGGACTGTCAGGGATCCTTGTCAACATAGTTTGTGAGACTTCAAAGAAGCTGAAACCCAGAGATATACCCATTGTTCGTGACTTCATGGATGTCTTTCGGAACAGCTCCTAAGAGGACCACCTAACCGCCAGGTGGAGTTCACGATTGATCTAGTCCCTAGAGCGAGACCAGTATCAAAAGCGTCGTATCGTTTGGCGTCGAAGGAGCTTCAGGAGTTGAAGGCTCAAATTCAGAAACTGTTGAGTCTCGGTTTCATTCGACAGAGCATTTCACCTTTGGGAGCACCTGTCCTCTTTGTGAGGAAGGATGGGACTTTTTGTATGTGCATCGACTGCCGAGATTGAACTGATTAACGGTGACGAAAAAATATCTGCTTCCAGCATAGAGGACTTATTCGATCAGTTCAGGGGAGCCAGCATGCTCTCGATGATAGATCTTCGTTCTGGTTACCATCAGCTAAAATCAAGGAGGCCGATGTGGCCAATATAACTTTCAGAACGAGATACGGTCATTTTGAGTTCGTGGTGATGCCGCTTAGTTTAAGTAATGCACCGACAGTGTTCATGGATCTCATGAACCGTGGCTTCCATCTATTCCTAGACCAGTTCGTTATCGTCTTCATTGATGACATATTGGTCTATTCGAGTAGCCCAGAGCATCATGAACAACATTTGAGGACCGTATTGGAGACTCTCAGACGGAAGAAACTGTACGCCAGGTTCTCAAAGTGTGATTTTTGGCTTGATCGAATGGCTTTTCTAGGCCACATTGTCACATCTAGTGAGATTGAAGTGGACCCAGGGAAGATTGAGGCAGTCCGTAACTGGTCAACACCAAAGAATACCACCAAGGTTTAGAGTTTTCTCGGATTAGCTAGCTATTATAGATGATTCATCAATGGGTTTTCCAAGATTGCCCTGCCCTTGTCTCGATTGACGAGGAAGTCGGTGAAGTTTGAGTGGAGCACCTGTTGCGAAGCGAGCTTCCAGGAGCTCAAAGAAAGGCTAACGATGGCACATGTGTTGACTATACCGAATCCCACACAAGGTTTCACTATTTATAGTGATGCCCCAAAACAGTGTCTAGGTTGTGTTTTGATGTAAGGAGGCAGGGTTGTGGCTTATGCTTCTCAACAACTAAAGTCGCACAAGGAAAACTACCCAACTCATGATCTTGAGTTGGCAGCTGTGGTTCACGCCATGCAGATCATGAAACATTATTTGTATGGCGGTTGATGCGAGATCTTTACAGACCACAAGAGTTTGCAATATATCTTCACTCAGAAGGAGCTCAACATGCGTCAGAGGCGATGGTTGGAATTGGTGAAAGATTATGACTGCACCATCCACTATTATCCAAGAAAGGCGAATGTAGTTGCTGACGCCCTCAGCCGCAAAGGAAAGGGCGAGCTGACCTGTATGATCACCCATCAGCGTCAGTTGATTCGGGAGTTCGCTCGGATGCAGAAGTGGTCGATTCACTTCCTCAGCCAGAGTTGAGGGAGAGTATCAGTTGTTTTAGGGTGTGGCCCGTACTTCGAGATACAATCCAGAGGAGTCAGCCTTAGGACGAGTTCATACGTTCGATGGAGGTGAAGCTTCGTGTCGGTGGAGTAGAGAGTTTTGGTAGAGCACAGATGGTGCCTTAGAATTCCAGAGAAGGATTGTTGTGTCGAACGTCGAGGCCTTAAAGAAAAAGATCTTGACCGAAGCACACAATACTCCATACTTGGCACACCCCGGTAGCACCAAAATGTATCACGACTTGAAAAGGTCATTTTGGTGGAGGAGTATGAAGAGAGATGTACCCGAGTTTGTAGAGAAGTGGTTGGTTTGTCAGCAAGTGAAAGCCGAGCATAAGGTTCCACCGGGACTGCTGCAACCTTTAGAAATCTCGTTGTAGAAGTGGGAGAAACTGGCCATGGATTTTGTCACAGGATTACCGATGTCGTCTGAGCACCACGACGCAGTATGGGTAGTAGTGAACCAACTGACAAAGTCGGCCCATTTTATACCCGTTAGGATGGACATGTCCATCAGTTAGCCGAGACGTACCTTCGTGGAATCGTTTGACTTCACGGCGTTTCTGCCGAGATTATTTCAGATCGAGATCCCAGTTTTACTGGCCATTTATGGGAGAGTCTGAACGAGTCCATGGGGATGAAGTTTAGTTTTAGCTCCACTTACCACCCACAGACCGACGGATAGTCGGAACAGACCATCCAGACGCTTGAGGACATGCTACGAGCTTGTGTCCTAGAACGAGGTAGTTCGTGCGAAAAGTTATTACCCACTGTGAAGTTCGCCTATTCCAAAATTTTCTACGGATTTGTCTACCATAAGTTTTTATGGATTTTGTCTGATATTTTATTGGCGAATTGTTCGGAAATACTGTCGTCGTGCACTATTAAATTGGATAAGTGAGACTTCGAGGAAGCAGGTGCGCTTAGCTTTCTCAATGGCACATCAAAAGCTTAATATTTCAATAAAAACTATCACTCATCGATCGAGATGGCGCCGTATGAAGCTTTGTACGGGGGCAAGTGCCGCTCACCCCTTTATTGGGATGAAGTCGGCGAAAGGCAGGTTCTCGGCCCCAAGTTGATCGAGGACATGATGCAGAAGGTCGCCGAGATCCGAGCGAGGCTGAAAGAGGCACAGAGTAGACAGAAAGCCTACGATAACAAGGGTAGAAGGGAGATTATGTTTGAGGAAGGAGATAAAGTGTTCCTGAAAGTCACGCCGATGAAGGGCGTTGTAAGATTCGCGAAGAAGGTGAAGTTGCAGCCCTGTTTTATAGGGTCGTTTGATATTCTCGAACGAGTTGGCGTAACATCTACCGTCTAGCATTGCCCCCAGAGCTCTTAAGTGTGCATAACATCTTCCACGTTTTGATGTTGAGAAAGTACGTGAACGACCCGAGTAACATAGTGAACTTTGGCGAGTTAGAAGTCGGGCAGAACCTGACTTATGAATGAGCAGCCGGTAGCAGTTCTGGATCGAAAGGTTCGACGAGTCATAATTAGAGATATAGAGCTCGTCAAAGTTTGCTGGAGTCGCCACCACAAGTCAAAAGCCACTTGGGAGAAAGAGGCCGAGTTCAGAGCTAGATTTCCAGATTTCCAATTTTGAGTTGTACAGTTGTACCTAAGTACTTTTATTTTGTATGTTTGTATATAGTTTGTAGTATGAGTTCTGACCTTGTACCCTAGTTTTGTATATTTGAATACGGAACTATTTTAAGGAGGATAAGTTGTAACGCCCCGATTAGTTAATAAAATAAATTTGTTTCACTTGCTCGACTTTAAAGTGAAATCAGTATTATTCGAACTTTTTCGAGTTCGACTAAGTGTTATATATGACTTATGTGATTATATGTGCTTATTTGCCTTAATATTTTCATGCATATTAGATTATTTCTTTTATTAAGTTCGACATTTTCGTTCGTGCCGAATCGCCGAGAACTTGTGGCAAACGCGTCCAACCCCAGCCGAACTCGCACCCACCGGCAAGTCGAGCCTCCGAGATTTTGAAATCTAGACCCTAACCCTCGGCTATTAATCAATTTAGAACCCTCTTAATTTTATAAGAATTCATATAAATGCAAGCAATCAAGCAAGTCAAGCTTCATGCGAGTGGCACTAGCCGAGCAGTTACGTGCCTTGTCTCGAGTCAACCGAGTAATCAAGCCTTGAACCTTGAGAATTTAGCCACCTTAGCAAGCTCTTAGAATACATAATTGTCCTTAGGAGTGGCCTCGAACATCAAGAAGTCGAAGAATTTCAAGCGAAGCCGCGATCACGGCCAAGTGCACGCGCCACTCGAACCCGAGCCTAGTGCCGAGCCATTGCTCATTGAGGCCCTTTTACTGTGATGTTCAATATCATGCATGTATATTAGAGGGTTATTAGATATTTTTAAGCTTAAGTTTCAGCCTAAGCCATGCCTAAGATTAGATTAGCCAAGTCAAGACTCCATTAGCATTTTTTTAAACTCTTAACTAATAAGGGCATAAGTATTTTAATGAGGGTGTAAGATCTTGTTCCCTTAGTTCTTTGCCCAGAGCATCATCAGCCCTTTTAGTACAAGATGATCATAGATTCTCAGCCCACATGACAAGCCACCACACTACCAAATAACCAAGTCCCCATGCTCATATGAGTGAATGTATGCACAAGAGTTTGTCTCCTTTTTGTGCCTAAATTGTAACGCCCTTAAGCCATTACTTAAACCTACATTCTCAGCTGAAGAGAGATCATTTTGACACTGAGAAAGTTCGAGCAAAACACCCCCTTAGAGCCATAATGCCGAGAGCAATTTAAGTGAATCCTAGAGTTGAAATCATTTCACCCGAGTGCATGCTTGAGTTTGTTTTGAGCTTTAAGCCTCAACCCATGATACCAACAGCAAATTATCATCTTTCCCTCATCCTCCACTACCTATAGTAGAGTTTGAAGCTTTGAAGTTCAAGTAAATTCGAGAAGAAGCAAGCAAAAGCTGGGAGTAAGTCCAATAGGCCATCACCGAGCATACCCGAGTTTTCTTACATTTTTCTACAAGTTCAAGAGGTTGTTATGCTCAAATAATTTTAGAATCATGTTATAGCTGATATGAGAAGCTGATTGATGTATACTTATGTTATATCTGTTCAGTTTTTAAGTGATTACAAGGATGATCGATGTTTAAGTTTTCCCAGCTCACCCGCATGACATATATGTGTTGTTTACTTGCATTTTTTTAGTATGCTAAGCAAAACCTGGGAAAGTATGCTTTATATGGCTATTTAGTGTGTACAATAGGAGTACATAAGAATAAGAATCATGTCATTTGGCCTAGTATAACTTGAGTTATACATTTTTAAATTTAAGCATGCAAGTGGACTTTTATACGCCCGAATTCAGCAGTAACTTTGAACTCGAGTAAGTTGAGATATATGCATGATAGAAATGTGAAATTTTATAACATATTTCATATATGTTGAGAGCATGCATATCAGATTTCATACATTTAGGATGAGAATTGAGTGACCAATATGTGCAAGACTGCATGCATGTCAGATTTAAGTTTATTGCTAGAGAACTCACTCAATACTTGCGCGTTTAATGTAAAATATTAAAAAATATTTCTTGCATAAGTTGTGATCAATGTCACAAAATTTGAGCTTTAGATGATAAGTAAAGGATTTTATAAAATTCTTTGAACATATACGTGTAAATCACATTTTTATATGTTATGTTTAAGATTCATGTTGACCAAGCTATTAACGTTCAAATGAAGTGAAATTTGTACAGCATAAACTTGAGTAAGATAACTATTTATCTGGGAATTTTTAGAATTTTCGGAATTTTATATGATTTTTCAAAAATCATGACGTATAAAGACTCGATTAATTTAACTTAAGTGATATATGTGCTAAGTTTGATCATGGTTGAAGTTATAAGTATGTAAGGTCCAACATGAGATAGTTGACCGGAATAAGTCACCGAGTCCGGCCAGTTCGAGCCAGATAAGGATAAACTGATAATTGCAGTTTTCAAGCTGCTGTCAGATATTATCCGGAAACTCGATATCAGTCTAGAATAACCATGATAACCAGTTCAGTTATAGTGTTTAATAGTTTTATATGTCTTATCGGCCTTGCATGCTTATCTGATTGATATTACGTGTTAAGATTCAAGATCATAAGTTCATTCGAGAAAATTACTTAGAGATGTTTGTATATTTTGGTAGCTTGAGGAGAGTCGAGCTTCCGACAACTACACCAGTAAACCAACACTTGCAAAATATTTTTCAGAGTATCAGATGGGGGCCCAGCACTGGGTATTACATTGCTTATAATCATTTACCATGTCTGAGGTATGCATGTAGATACAGTATATTTTCCCCGAGGCAACGATTCCCAAAGGGGTCCTTGCAGCTACTAATGCCACTATCCAGGTTCCGAGGCGGCCAATGCCACCTGGAGTGTGCACATGAATCCCAGTCAAGATCGGTTGTTGTAGTTTGCCAGATTTCAGATCAGTTGTTTCTGTATATACTTATTTCATGTTGGATGATTACATGTGTTGTATATTTCATTATTGGCTCATGCGGAGTACGTTAATTATTTTGTACTCACGCCCCCACTTTTATCTTTTTAGGTGATGGGGTCCAGCGCGGTGCGTGATCAGCGAGGTGGTGTGGTGGTCTAAGTGCGTGAACATTTGTTTATGCCTTTTTGTATTGTATAAGTTATACTTCAGACTGTTCAGACACTTGTAGTTTATTTTCCAGCTTTTGTATGCTAGACATTCCCAACATTATGTATGCATGTATAATCCCGCCCTGATCCTGCAAGGGGATCCATTTTCTAGTATTAGGCGACATGCATCAAATATTTTCATTTATTGAAGTGTGTATGTAGAATACCGTCATACGGTCCAACAAGGGGATCCACAACATTTTATTAGACGACATGCATATAGATTCTGATTCAGATTAAAGATTTAAGTTAAAGATTATGATTAAAGATACAGATTCAAATAACCAGTTAGATTCAAGTAGTAGCACTCTCGTATTTAAGTTAAAGTGTTTTCAAAAATTAAGTCAGGGTTTTCGAAACCAAAACACAAAAAAAATTACTCTGTTTTGCACCAGTTCTAGATTGTGGTAGGCCGGGTGTTACAGGGTTCTTGGTAGTAACAACTTTGCGAGTGGGGTATTTCTGGCCGACAATGAAAGAGAATGCGAAGGCAATGGTGACAAAATATTTACAATGCCAAAATCATGGTCTACTTATCCATCAACCTGGGAGGCGATGACGACGATGAGTGATCCTATCCCATTCGTGCAATAAGGTATTGATCTGGTGGGACCGATGCTGCAAGGAACTGGATAGAGAAATTTTTTTATCTTGGCGGCAAATTCCTTTACCAACTGGGGGGAGGCTAAACCTTTGGCCAAGGTCACGGAGGAGAAAGTGATACACTTTTTATATAACAATACTTGTTGCAGGTTTGGAGTCCCAAAAGTGTTGGTGGTCGACAATGGGACAAAATTCAATGGAAAATGGGTTCAAGCATAGTGCGAGGATATGAAGATTGAGCAACACTTTACCTCGGTAGCTCATCCACAAGCTCATGGACAAGTCAAAGTGACCAATAGAATCATACTGAATGGGCTAAATACAAGACTAGAGAAGGCGATGGGGACGTGGGTCCATGAACTCACTTTAGTACTTTGGGCATATAGAACCACTCTGAGATCGATAACAAGGGAATACACCATTAATCTGGTTTATGGAATGGAGGTATTGCTTCCGGTCGAGGTCAAGGTGCAATCTCAGAGATCGAGCGCATATGATCGCGAAGCAAAATGAAAATCTAATGACGTTGGCTATGGACACAATTGAGGAACTTCGAATGCGAGCTCCGATCAGGGTTGAGGCCTATAGCAGATGATGCAGGCAACACTTGATAGGAAGGTGAAAGTTTGAAGATTCTAGGTGGACGATCTAGTCTGGAAAAGTGTCGACGTGCTGAGGCAAGTCGGGAAGCTGGAACCAAACTGGGAGGGATCATAATTGGTCAAGAAATTTCATGCTAGAGGAGCATACTCTTGAAGGACGCAGAAGGACGGTCACTCTTCAGCTCATGGAATGTTGCTAACTTGAAGAAGTATTATGCTTAATTTTTTTCTTGTACTTTCCTAGAAGATTTAAGATGTTGTAATTTACTTTCCTATTTATATTAATGAGACCTCATTTTCAAACCTTATGATTGTTGAGTTATCGAGAGTTGGAGAACTTGGCGTAACCTTAATGGTAGGTTACTTGAAGAAAAAATTCATCATGTCTAAGGCCACGAGGCTGGATGCTCGCATGTATCGACCACCTGTTTGAAGGTGGACATGTGTTCAAAGGCGTAAAATCCATCACGACTAAGGCCTCGAGGCTGGATGGTTGCATGTATCGACCACCTCTTTGAAGGTGGACATGTGCTGAAAGGCGTAAAATCTATCATGGTTAAGGCCGCGTGGCTGGATGGTCACATGTATCGACCACCTCTTTGAAGGTGGGCATGTGTTCAAAGTCTTAAAATCTATCATGATTAAGGCCGCGAGGCTGGATGGTCGCATGTGTCGACCACCTCTTTGAAGGTGGGCATGTGTTCGAAGGCATGAAACCTATCACGACTAAGGCCGCGAGGCTGGATAGTCGCATGTATCGACCACCTCTTCGAAGGTGGGCATGTGTTCAAAGGCGTAAAATCCATCATGATTAAGGCCACGAGGCTGGATGGTCGTATGTATCGACCACCTATTTGAAGGTGGGCATGTGTTCGAAGGCGTAAAATCCATCCGGATTAAGGCCGCAAGGCTGGATGGTCGCATGTATCGACCACCTCTTTGAAGGTGGCATGTGTTGAAAGGCGTAAAAGTCCATCATGAATAAGGCCGCGAGGCTGGATGGTCGCATATATCGACCACCTCTCTGAATGTGGGCATGTGTTCAATGGCATAAAATCCAACATGATTAAGATCGCGAGGCTCGATGGTCGCATGTATCGATCATCTCTTTGAAGGTGGCCATGTGTTCAAAGGCGTAAAATCCATCATGATTAAGGCCGCGAGGCCGGATGTTCGCATGTATCGACCACCTCTTTGAAGGTGGGCATGTGTTCAAAGGCGTAAAATCCATCATGATTAAGGCCGCGAGGCTGGATGTTCACATGTATCAACCACTTCTTTGAAGGTGGGCATGTGTTCAAAGGTGTAAAATCCATCATGATGAAGGCCGTGAGGCTGGATGGGGCATGTATCGACCACCTCTTTGAAGGTTGGCATGTGTTCAGTTGCGAAAAACCTATCATAATTAAGGCCGTGAGGCCGGATGGTTGCATGTATCGACCACCTCATTAAAGGTGGGTATGTGTTCAAAGGCAAAATATCAATTATGATTAAGGCCTTGAGGCTGGATGGTCACATATATCGACCATCTCTTTGAAGGTGGGCATGTGTGTGATGGGTACATTAAAACTTTATTCTGGTTAAAGGTGAGCACAACATTAAGGGTTTATGTAAAATAAAAGCACGGTTTGAAATAGAGTCGTAAGATTGATAATAACACAATACAAAATGGAGCAAAGGCACAAAAATACTGGAATTGACAAATACAAAAGAAATTCATTTCATTCACTGCAAAATGCGGGCAATGCAAATACGAGCCTCATATAAAAGGAAAATTGCAACATTTTCAAGGAGCAGGGGCATTGGGATTCTGAGAAGTCTTCTCGACGTCGATGTTAGTTTCGGGCGGTTGCTCGATTTGCTGGCTAGAGCAGTAAGTCGATTTCCCTATGTCCGACAATGGCCGAAGGCAGATCAACTCTGTCATAGCTTGCAGCATAGAGACAGGAGGAGTGAGACTATCAGGCAGCGCGAAATGCTTCCTCAGAACGTTGGATCGAGCTAAGTAATGCTCGAGGACGTCTGACCACCACTCACGAGTGAGAGGTAACTCGGAGTCACCATGGAAGCCTTGAGGAACTTTGGGCATGGCATATCATATGGCATCCACGTCAAGCTCCTCGAAGTCGTCCTCGGCCACATGCTCTCCCGCTTTGGTCATTGCAAATTGGAAATAGTTAGTACCCAGGTCCTGCACTTCTTTCAGATATTGTGGTGAATGCATAAGTCAGCCACCACTAGTTCACGATACTCTTACAAGAAGTGTTGCCCGACCTTTGTGTACCACACCTTTTGGCGAGCGCAGAGAGAAACAAGATTAGTTAGGCGCTTCTTCACCAGCTCTTGAGCAACCCTCTCTTGTATTCGAGTGGCCTTCTTTAGCCCGAGAGAAACTTCTTTTGCTGCGAGTGTGCTCTTGAGGGCCTTAATCTTCTAATCGCACTCCAGCTTTTGCTTTTTCAGCGCCTCACACTCCAGCTTCTGGTCTTTCAGCGCGTCGAAATGTTCCTGGCGCCGGTAGGTGAGGTTTTTTATTTTTTCTTGCAATATGCAAGCACCCTGCTGGACTAGGGGGTTCGAGTCGCCCGCACTGGATACGGTCTGTTTGACCTACAGAACCATCTCGATCAGAACCTACGCTCACCACAAGGGAGATAATTTAGTACATGAAGAAAAACAAAGAATAACATATGGAAGGATGGAGTATATACAATATATATCATGAAGGATACCTGCGCTAACCATCAAGCAAGGCGATGTCGTCGAGTCCTTTGATTGAAGCTGCTAGCTTGGAAATCAGCAGCAGAAAATGCGCCCCTCAGGTGGGCTAATAGTTCTTCCTCATTGGCCTTAACCAGTGAAGGGAGAGGAGTAGGAGGGACACTTGTGGTCTCCTTAAGTCGAAGACGTTTGCCCATCCTCCCACTTTCTTCGACAAGTGGGAACTTACCTTCAAGCACTCGGTCGCCTTGGGATTGAAAGAAGTTGAAAGCTCATTCACTAGCCCAGTCAAATCTGCAGGAGGAGAGGCTGGGTGTGGCTCTTCAGGTTGTGGAGGTTGTTGTGGTTGGGGGGTTCTTGTTGTTGCTGTGGTTATGGTTATTCTTGTTCTTGTTCTTGTTCTTGTTCTTGTTGTTGTTGTTGTTGTTGTTGTTGTTGTTCTTTTTGCTGTTGTTGTTGTGGCTCAACCGGTGGGTTGAGGGAAGAAAGACGAGCTTGATCAACGATCAGGGCTCCCTCGATTGAAGTAGTGTGCACATCGACCTCCTTGGAAGAGGTCCAAAGGTCGGGTTGCGGCGTTGTTGAATCGTATAGCTAGGAGGCTGAGCCTTGAGAGGATTTCCTCTTGAGAGGAACCCTTCTCTTGGGCATGAGGATAACGGGCATCTCTGCGTAAGATCACAAGAATACGTTAGTGTAATATAAAATCGTTTGTATCTGAATGCAATGATTAGACATTACCTGGATCGCCCTGATATAGGATATTATATACCCCAAGCTGGACCGGTCTGCTGAACCGGACGGAGAGTCACATCTTGAAGGAATCAAGTCAGGCAATGAGAAGATCGAGCAACAATAACTTGTCGACCGGTCAAATAGTCAACCAACCCATCTCTCGACCAAACCAACAATCGAGCAACCTTATTGGCCTTAGCAGGTCAAGTATATTGCGGACTCAACACTCCATATATTGGCCTAGTCATAGGCGCGTGTAAGAGACTCCAACTAAATTCTAGGAGAATATTCACCCCATGTGCAGGAGGACACGTGTCGATATATATCGGGTGACAGCGATAACTACATCTGACAGCTCCAAACGCCCTGCGCCACCTCTGACATGTGCGCGGCGTGTCAGAATACGAACGGGCAGCTTGGGTAGCCAGCCCATCCTTATCCGGACAGCTATTAGGGCAGGTATCTCACCCCTATATAAAGGGGGTGAGCATTTTTCCCTTAACACATTCTATTCATTCTTCACTTCAGTATACTCATACACATACCGACCTAAGCATCGGAGGCTCTTTACCGAAAACAACTCCCGGTGTGAGAGTTATTTGCAGGTTTTCGGCATTCCACCGGTGAGGACAAAGATCGATCCATTCTAAACCGGACCAGGACACTCACACTTGCATTATTGGCGCCGTCTGTGGGGATTTGTTCGAAAGGTTGTGTTTGAAGCTCAGCTATGGTGGACGAAATTCCCAGGACTAACTTGCAGTCGACGTTCGACGATGCTTGAACGACGACCAGGCCGATTGGACAAGGCCCTCCTCCGGGTTTCTCTGGCTTTTCGCAAATGCCGATCACTCCTACACCATCCTCTAAGGTGTGGGATCGTTGACGGCGATCCCTGGAGAAGACGCCAAATCCAGTCGCGCCCAGGAAGCTCGCGCAGTAGCCGCGGTGGCGATGCCACCTTCGCCGCCACCGAATCCGACATTGGTGGAAAGAGGAGCGATGGCGCAGGGAGGAACGCCACCACAGGCAGTTGTACAAGATCTCGGTCAGAAAATGGTGACGATGACCCGGGAGGAGATGCAGAGGATAGCAGCGGTCGCGGCGGCGCTAGGCGTTGCAGCAAGTTACGAGCCACACATCTCATGCCACCACTGCACCGACCATAGTGTCCGGAAACCAAGATGAGGATGTGTCCAGTTATGGAGAGGGAGGAGTTGGAAAAGATTGGGCGATGGAGAGGATGGCGGAGCAGTTGCGCCAGTTGCAGGACAAGGTAGAGGGGAGGCCAGAGAGGAGAGCTCGAGGATATCCCTTTTCAAGGGAGATTGTCGTTGCTCTCTTGCCGAATAATTTCAAGGAGACCAACTTGGTGTATGATGGGTCTTCTAACCCGTCGAGGCATGTGAGGACCTTTGAGAATATGGCTGTGTTGCATGGATATTCTGATTCTGTTTGTTGCAGGGCGTTTCTGTCGACCTTGCGTGGAGGAGCACTGGACTGGTTTCATCAGTTACCCTCTGGGTCGATTGCGGATTTTGAGGATTTTGCCAGCAAGCTTACCAACCAATATTTGAGTGCGGTGGCGCATGAGAAAACGTATTTGACGTTGATGGCAATGAGACAGGGGGAGAACGAGTCATTGAGGAGGTATGTTGCTCGATACAGTCAGACGTGTTTGGAGGTGCACTCGGCCTCAGATGAGGTGAAGGCCGGGGGATTGATAAGAAGTCTTCGAGAAGGGCCTTGTCGAAATTCCCTGGCAAAGACCCCTGGTCGATCATATGAGGAGGTCTTGAAGCGTTGAAGGAAGTATATTAATTTGGAGAAAATGGAGGTAGAGTTCGCAAAGTTGAACCAGAGCCAAAGAAGGAGCAAAGCCCAACAAGAGGGAGGTCGACCGGGAGAAGTTCGCCCAAGAGGAGCAGGTCGAAAAAGATATCACCCAGAAGGGAAGGTGGAGATTCGAAGCGAGAGAAGAGGGACGATAGGTGGCAGGGGAGGCCATTGCTGTTCGAGACACAGAGGTATCATAATTTTACACCCTTGAGGAAAGATATGACAAAGGTGCTCGAGGCTATGGAGCAGAAGATGTCGACCGAGGATGTGACATGGCCGAAGACAAGGTTCACAGGCCCGACTCGACCCAGATCGGATATATATTGTTGATTTCACTGAGATTACGGCCATACCATGAAGAACTGCCGGTATTTGAAGGATGAGATTGAAAGGTTGATTCGAGCAGGACATTTGAAAGAGTTTGTGTATCATGATAGGGTGAAAGAGAAAGGAAGGAGAAGGTGTTGGGATGATTCAGAGGAAAGGAGTGATCGGGATGAAGAAAGAAATGACGGAGAGGGCCGAGGTGGTGGAGGAAAAAAGCCGAGAAGAGATGGAGATAAAGGGGGCCAGGGAGGGGAAGCCCTGATAAAAAGAGGGAAAATTTACATGATTTCCAGAGGGCCAATGGACGGTGACTCGAACAGGGCCAGGAAGGAGCATGCTCGAGCTGTGAAGAGGAAAAGAGAGGAGGTGGGGATTACGGCTCGTATGCCGGTGATAAGTTTTAAGGCGGAGGATGCCGAGGAAGTGGTCCTACCGCACAACGATGCTTTGGTGATAACAGCGGAGGTTACAAGCTTTGACGTGAAGAGGGTGTTTATTGATACCGGAAGTTCGGTAGATGTGATGTTCTATGACTGTTTTGTGCAAATTAATAAGGAGTTGAATATGGAGTTGAAACCGGTGACCACGACACTTTATGGTTTCAATGGAAGAGAGGTGATGCCGATGGGCGAGATAAGCTTGCCGGTGGCATTGGAAGAAAGAGAGCTGAGGAAGCTGTGTATGGTGAGGTTTGTGGTCGTAGGAGCTGAATCATCTTATAACATCATTATGGGGCGGACGAGCTTGAATGCGTTCCAGGCGATCGTATCCACGTACCACATGACGATCAAGTATCCTGTGGGCGAAAACGTAGGGGATATTGTTGGGGATCAACTCACTTCAAGGAGCTGCTATCAAACAACGGTGATTAATAACAAGCAACTGGCGAAGAGGCAGGCCAAGTCAAAGGAGGAGGAGGTTAATCGACCAGGTAGGTCGAGGTCAAAAGAGGATAAACAGGGAATGGAGAAGGGTAAGGAGAAAATGGATATCCAGCCAGGAGGAGAAGTTGAGGTGATTCAGATGATCGAGGGGTGTGAGGAGAGGAAATTCAGAATCGGGAAGGACCTGGAGGAGCCTATTCGGTCGAGGCTGATCAATGAAGAGCTCGTTATGCACAAATCACGAATTCAATAGGAATGGAGATCAATTATACTAAGGTTGGTTTGTTGCTAACCCAACAACATTGCATCTCCCAAATTCTTCAAAGAGCTCACATGGAGAATTAAAAGCCCCCTTCAGCACTCCAAAGTCAATGATTCTCCTGCCCACTATCGTAAAGTCACCCGAATTTAATCTTGGCCCAAATTAAGTTATCTGGTTAGGGAGTTCACTGACATCTTTGCCTATATAGCGGAGGAGCTGACAGGGATGAGTGCGGAGGTGATCGAGCATCGGCTGAACATCAACCTCAATGTGAGGCCGATGAAACAGAAAAGAAGGCACCATGGGCCGGAGATGGACAAAATCATTGAGAAGGAGGTCGAGAAGCTACTGGGGGCAGGGCATATCAAGGAGATCCAGTTCCCCGAATGGTTGTCGAATACAGTGATGGTGTCGAAGGCGGAGGGAAAATAGAGGATGTGCATTGATTTTCGTGATATGAACAAAGCATGCCCAAAGGACTTATACCCACTGCCCAGAATCGACCAACTGGTCGACTCAACGGCGGGGTGCGAACTATTGAGCCTGATGGATGCCTCCCAGGGATATCATCAAATTCCCTTGGCGAGAGCAGACAGGAAGCGGGTGAGTTTTGTAACGAGTCGAGGAACATATTGTTACGTGGTCATGCCGTTCGGCCTAAAGAACGCGGGCGCCACGTATCAGAGTTTGGTCGATAAAATTTTTAAGGAGCAACTAGGAAGGAACATGGAAGTGTATGTGGATGATATGTTGGTGAAAAGCAAGAAGGAGTTGGATCATGTGTGAGACTTGAAAGAAACATTCTCAACATTGCGGAGGTATGGGATGAAATTGAATCCAACTAAGTGCTCTTTCGGGGTGAGGTCGGGAAAATTCTTGGGTTACTTGGTGACCAAGAGAGGTATTGAAGTGAATCCTGAGAAGGTTCGAGCCGTAATGGAGATGAAGCCACCGATGAATGTTAAGGAAGTACAGATCTTAGCTGGTCGAATTGCGGGGCTGAGTCGTTTCATATCGAAGGTGGCGGAGAAAAGTGGCCCATTATTCAAAACACTGAAAAAGAGCTCGAAAGTTCAGTGGATAGAAGAGGCGCAAAAGGCATTTGAAGAGTTTAGAGGGGTGCTGGCTAACCTTCCCCTGTTGGCTAAACCCGTACAAGGTGAAGAATTGGTGCTGTATATTTCCATCGGAGAGAGGGCTGTGAGTTCGGTGCTGCTGCGAGAAGAAGGAGTAGCACAGTTCCCTGTTTATTACGTAAGCAAGGTGATGCAGGGAGCAGAGGTGAGGTACTCGGAGATCGAGAAATGTGCTTTAGCTGTGGTGGTAACTTCTCAAAAATTGCGGCCTTATTTCTTGAACCATAAAGTGAAGGTGCGAAAGAACATGCCATTAGGGGAAACACTCAGTCGGCCATCGGTCTCTGGTCGACTAGTAAAATGGGTAGTTGAGCTGAGCGAATACACTTTATCGTATGAGCCGAGGAGGGCCATAAAGGCGCAGGTGTTGGCAGATTTTATTCAAGAAGGCACTAAGGTTGATGAGGAGTTTGGAGGAGTGTGGCAGTTATTCGCGGATGGGTCTGTGGCCAGAAGTAGGGCTGCATTAGGAATTGTCCTTGTTTATCCTAAGGGCGATAATTTGGAGTTTGCGGCCAAAGTGGGGTTTAAAAATAATGAGGCTGAGTATGAGGCAGTTATCAAAGGCCTGCGGTTAGCCATGGCGGGAGGAGCTCGAAAGGTGCTGGTACACTCCGATTCCCAATTGGTGGTCGGGCAATTCCAGGAAGGATTTGAGGTTAAGGAGGATCAGATGCAGAAATATGTAGACGAGATGAAGAACTAAAGGAGGAGTTTGAGTCGTTCGAGCTTATACAGATCCCTCGAGGAGAGAATGGTCGAGCAGACTTGCTAGCGAAAATTGCTCAAAGTTTGATGGACTGTCGGAGTAGAAGTGTCACTCTATTACACTTCGAGAAGAGTGAGGTCGAGGCGGAAGTGGCAAAGATCGAAGAGGTGGAGGATTGGAGAGCTCCGATCTTAAAGGAGCTGAAAGAAGGGGCGATAAAGGTGGTGAGGAGATTTTTCGAGCAAGGAGGCATTCTTTACAAGCGGTCATACGTTGGACCCCACTTACGCTGCGTAACTAAGGAGGAAGGCCAATATGTATTGATAGAAACGCATGAAGGATGTTGCAGTGAACATAGCGAATCTGTAGCCTTGGTTGCAAAAATTCTGAGGGCAGGATACTTCTGGCCGACGATGAAAGAGGACGCGAAGATGATGGTGAAGAAGTGCTTGTAGTGCCAAAAGCATGGTCCACTTATTCACCAACCGGCAAAAATGATGACGACGATGAGTGCCCCTATACCATTCGCCCAGTGGAGGATTGACCTGGTGGGGTCAATGCCGCAAGGAACTAGGCAAAGGAAGTTCTTAATCGTGGCGGTAGACTATTTCACAAAATGGGTGGAGGCCGAACCTTTGGCAAATATCACGGAGGAGAAAGTAATCAAATTCTTATACAACATTTTTTGCTGCAGATTCGGCGTTCCTAAAGTATTAATCTCCGACAATGGCACTCAATTCAATGGCAAGCGGATCCGGGCATGGTGTGAAGACATGAAAATCGAGCAGCATTTTGCATCTGTTGCTTATCCGTAGGCTAACGGCCAGGTCGAAGTAACCAACCGAATCATACTGAATGGGCTGAAAACAAGGCTGGAAAAGGCCTCGGGGGCGTGGGTGGACGAATTGAGCTCAGTACTCT